>JAJSOF020000041.1:823829-1423829 GCA_025594305.2 Periplaneta americana
GCATATTATGTAGCTAGTGGGTCTACTTCCGACATTAATGTCACTTATGACTTGATGAAAATTTGCTAATTTTTTTAGTCTTAAATTTGATATACTATTCATAGATTATTGTCGTTTTATATTTAATTTGTAGGCTAAAGTTGACAATGTCAGAAGAGCTGGCAGAGGAGGAGGAAAGTCAGCAAAAATTACTGCAGTTGATGAATTGGTATTAGATTATTAGTAAAGAATTCTGCAAGTGTTGCTGGTCTAGGACAGAAAGCTGATGGCATTGGAAAATAATCAACATCGCGATTTGTAGAGCAATTTGTATTTTAAGCTTTGCTGATAATGTATGACTTCTATTTGTTTGTCTTGTTATGGCAGGTCTCACTATATTTAACAACCCTTCACGCTTTTCAGCACTTTATTTAAACCGTTCATTATATTTAAACAATGCTCCCTTAAAGGAATAATAATTGTTCTTTGTCGATATAGTTTTAGCTTTTCTCACAATAACTTCTTCATCACTTCAATCAGAGTCACGAAGCCACATAACTACAATATTTTGTTTTATTATCTGAGAAAGGTTGTCACTGGTAACTAATAATATAAAATCACCAGTCTTTAGAGTCTTGTAGGAATAATCCTGTTGAATACTAGTATAATCAAATAGATTAGCATTTTGAGAAACAGAATCACTTATGAACTGGTAAAATTGACCAATATTACTAGTCTGTGAACTGGTAACTACTACTTTACCCTTGTAGTTTCTAGAAACATAAACTTGGAAAATAAACTAATAATACTACTGTACAGACTACTATTACTTGTCCATGAGTTTTGAGAAACAGGCCCCAGGTGACTTGCCCCGAGCGGGATTCGAACCCGAGCCACCTGGTTTCGCGCCCAGACGCGCTAATCGTTACTTCACAGGTGTAGACTAACTAGTGTTAAATTAATAGCCTGTTTATTTTTAACGTTTTGTTAATGTATTTTCCATTTCTCAACATCATTTTGTTTAAAACAACCAACACTTAACTATTGCAGTCGTTAACACTATTTTTATCTCTGATTGAGGTTCTGGCTGATATGTATCTATTATCAGGCAGTAGATCTCACTTGACGATATGTGTCAGAGGAAAAAGAATTGTTTGTATGCATCTGAAGTCTGATTAATGGAAAATGTAGCTAATCGGCGATGTATGCATTGGAGGAAAAGGAACTGGCCACCCTACCCCATTACGTTAAATGTTCTAACAATACATGGAGAAACCGACTTCAGAGTCGCTGTTGTGGTGAAAGCACAGTCTAGTATATACAGTCACGAAGCTCAATACGTAGTAAATATGCATCCATAGATAGTTGCTAACCACTAGGGTCGCTATTATCGCCTCATTACAGACAATGCGAAATAGTACCGGCACAGTCTATTGTTCCTAGCACCCTCACAACTCAAGCTTCGTGAATGTATATACAGGGACATCATTTTATTTTTACTAACATTTTTAATATTAACCTGTCTATACCTTTAGAGAACCGGAAACACCGCTTGCTCCCCCTCCAAGACTGGAGTTCGATGATACTGGCGTAAAACACAAATCACTTTACTAGGTATAGGATGGAAGAAAAGTAGTTCATCCATTTACGTAAACTAGGAAATATCGCGATTTTGAGTTTGATAATTTTCATTAGGTTTTTCTTTAATGAAAGTACAGTACTGTATTAAGAATAAGTGCTTTTACTCACGAAGTGAGTTATCCATGCAAACGTATTCATTATGCAGTGTATACTGTCTACAGCACATTAGCGTACAATATATAGAAAGAAGTTACATTGAAAAATAATCATAATATGAATATTTAAACACAATTTTGAAAATGGTGGCCGTTCATTTCGATACAGGCTTCAGTTCTTTTGTGCATATTATCGCACTATAGACTATTCCATCTAATTCCAATTGCCAGTTTCGTCCTTCGTATTAGTAACTCATGTTGAAATAATTCTGTACCTACTCTACGTACTGTGAATTCAATCTTCACTTCTGCCCGACCCGAAAATATAAAATTACTCAGACACGCTATCTACTGTCCGTCCAAGTGGTTATGTCGCAGGATCGTAGAAAGGGGGAAATCACGTGACAGTTAATTACTTAAGGAGGCCCTTTTATTAAAGTTATTTTAAACAGTTGTATAATATTACGTAAACGTCCAATTCCTAACAGAAATTAATGTTTTCAGAAAAGAACTAAGACAGCCCAGCTTTTACAGAGGGGGAAGCAGAAGCAGGTGGGGGAAATCGGGATCCGACGTAGGCAAACGGACGACAGTATCTGTGCGAAAATATGATTCAATATTGAAAGCTCTTTCGTCACTGGAAAACGCGAACATATTTCTGGAACATACTATACTCACTAACTCAGTGTTGTTTACTATATGCTGACTTTGTTCTGTGTGGAGGACAGTTCGAACTTCATTAGTAGAAGGGGTGGGAGTGAAGTACATTCAAAAACTCAGGTACAATAAAAATTGAAGTAAAAATAAAATGATGTCCCTGTACTAGACTGTGGTAAAATTACTGGAATTGAAATCTTTGTAAGGACGAGGTCGGAGGCCACAGTTTCCGGTTTTTGTTAGCTATTCCTTTGCTTCAATTGTAATTGTATGTATTCTTTTTTTTTTCTGACGTTCCTAACAGTAAATAACACATACAGTATCTACTTATCATGCATTAACTATTGCACACACTATTTACCTTAGAATTAGTGAGATTAATTGTTCATGGCCAAATTCTTCCACAGTTCCCTCTGAATGCAGAGCTACAACCATCTCGTTACAGTTGGATCAAGCCAGATTTCCCCCTCGTGCAAAGCTTGGCGTGGACTACCACAGTTTTAGATGACCTTAGCTCAATCCGTTATATGCAGAGCACTTTACCGTATGTAAATTTACATTGAAAACAGTGTGGAGATTCGTAAGCTGTGGTCATATTTGAATAGTTACCTCTGTTGTTTGGACAGGAGTAGTGTTTAAAATAAACCCTGCTAAAAACTTAATTTACGTCAATTTGTACAAAGCAATCTATTTTCGTCTTTTAACCGATGTCTTCCCTCAGTAAGTGTTAGATTTGAAGCTTATTTTTTAGATATCGATTACTAAATATAACAGAGAAAATCTATACGCATATAAAACGAAATATAGAAATTGAAGTGCGCAGACGAAGTTATTATTAATCTGATCTAAGTATAGCCTTGTACAGAGACCAGGAACGTTTGTAAACTCCCAAGCATCTAATACATCGGCTGCAATATAGGCATATTCATCATTTTCTGCCCAAAGGTAGGTCTTTCTCTGCAAACCCATAATTCTTTAATCTCCACTCTTTTTCGCCTTCCTCTCAGTCTTCGCACATGATCCATATATCTTAATGTCGTCTATCATCTGATATCTTCTTCTGCTCGAAATTTTCTCCCATTCACCATTACTTCCAGTGCATCCTTTTGTAAGCAGATTCTTCTTATCCAGTGACCCAATCAATTTCTTTTTCTCTTCCTGATCAGTTTCATTATTACTCTTTATTCACCCACTCTTTCCAACACAGCTTCATTTCTTATTCTGTCTATCTATTTCACATGCTCCATTCTTCTCCATATCCACATTTCAAATGCTTCTATTCTTAAATTTGTTGTAATGTCCACATTTCTGCGTCATACCATGCCAAAGCACTTCACTGGTCTCTTCTTTAAGCCTAGTTCTTTTTCCAGAGGTCCGCAGAAAATACTTTTTCTATTAACCCTTTCCGCTTGAATGAATCAATTTGAAATTATTAAATAGTATGCCCTTTCTAGCAACATAATAGGCCTATATAGTACATAGCTTGGTCCCTATCTTTATCGACATCCCAACGATGGAATCGTTTCAGAAAACGTAATATGATTTTTTTTTTCCAGAAAATATCCAAAATTCGTCTTTTCTTAGGTCAAAATACAAGATAGATGCAAAGAAAAAAATTTCACTCACAAAAACAAATTCAGGTCAGAAGGGGTTAAAAGCTTCTTTTGCCATTACTTTCCTCCTTTTGACTTCCTGGCAGCAGCTCATATTACTACTTATGATACACGCAAGTATTTGAAGCTGTACAGTTATTCTGCTGTTTCATTTGAAATTCGTAGTTATCTTTTTAATTTTTCTTCCGATAACTAGGGTCGTCATTTTTGGGTTTTGTATTATATAAATAGGCAAACACCTTTTAAAAAAGAAGTAATTTGTCTTTGTTTATTTATTTATCATTTTTCGGAGAGAAAGACAGAAATCGACGAAGAAAACGGCGATGGGAAGTGATGAAGTGTACGATGTTTAGGGCCTGTATTTTATTTGCACTGAATAAATTTACTCCTAGAAAAACGATCTTTCAAATCAGCTGTTTCGACATTTAGAATAAATACAGGGTGTGAGGGGTATAAGTGCCATTATTTTAACTGATGATTATTCATGTCATAAGAAAGAAAAATTGTCCTTACAATTTTTTTCTAATTCCAATATTTAACTAATTATTAAAGTTTACAATATTAGACGTTTTGCAACGTTGCTGGATGGGGAAGAGGGGGTTTAGAAGTGCACAGTACAGCTCAAGCGGGTACAGACATACAGGTACAGATGCTCTATTCTAATGCAGGAGCGGACCATGACAATACTGTTGTTTACATAAAACGAGCAGCAAATACAAACTTTCAATCTCATTAATAGAACATTATGGTAAATTTACATTTTGTGTAACAGTATTGCATCATTTTTTATTGTATGTCTAAAAAGTAAGCAATAATAGTTTCCTACACGAAATCACACGAACTTTTTTTCTAATGCAAAATTTTAATGTCTCCCGCTTCCGTAAAGCAGTATCATTTTTAAACAAATTTCTGGTTGTGTGATTTTCGAAACGAGGTAAGAGACTCCCAGTTTCTAATAATCTGTTACAAAAGTTCGCCGATTAGGTAACCTTCTTTGAGGAAAACTTTGACGGTACATCCTTCTTGTCTCACTTGAATTACGACGATTTTCTACATAAATTAATAACATATGATGTTCCTAAACTGTAAATGACATTGTAAGTTGTTTATCGAATACCCTGTACTGAACTGCCATCCGCTCGGCAGTAGAGCTATGGACAGGGAGCTTGAACTCAGCTGACTCTTACTTACGTCTGTGCAGAGTACTGCCTGCTGAACACGTTGCCACGTCTTTCACTCCAGAATATCAACAAATTTAAGCATGCATTTTTATTTGATTTCACGAAAACGTAATAGAACACACAAATATTTATTTAAACTAATATTAACTCCTTGCTAGATATACCTACTGATGTAATTGTTTTCGTAATTTTATATAAGCAGTATAACGCAAATAAAATAAGAAAATAATTTTTTTTTCTGGAAAAATATAAAGTTTTGACCCTATGTTGTATGGACATTTTTTGATCCTGTAGACCGTCTTCGACGACTGTGAAAAGGACGTCACTTATATCCCTTACACACTATGTATGAAACATTTGTACGATTCTTCTATTGCCCGAAATCGAAGCATTATTGCTGATTTTCATGAGCAGGCGCTACTTCTCGTAAGTTTATGTCTTTCTTGCAAATTTATACCTCATTTTGCATTGCAGTATTTCGAAGTCTGTTGCTGATGTTGGACAGAAGTTCTGAAACTGTTCCGATTCATTTCAGCGTAAAGCATTAAGCAAGTAACCGCCTCTATACCGACCGAGACTTTCGAATAATGGCGTCTGCCATATCGACTTTTATTTCACAACTTCCATTTTGTTAAACTGCCTAAAATGATAATGGCGGGACTTTCAATAATTATAAATACATTCATCCGACATTACTGCGGATTGTCAGCAACGAGAGTGTTTTCTGTTAATTGGCCGATGATTCTTATTTACTCCGAACAGAGAAATAACGAATGATCTCACTCGTCATTCGTTCCTTGTTCGAAATCATGATGTTCGTTACAACTGATTTGAAAATAAATGGCCGTTGTACACATGTTTCCTAAATGAACTGGCTCGTAACTTTTAAGCATATCCGGGTATGTAATTTAATAGAAGAGGTTGACTACAGCGTACAAGGACAGTTCCAAAAACCCGGTCTTGGCTGTTACAGTGCTTCAAACTTAACGTATCCTTGACTGCCTCGCTCGACCTCGAGTTTTTTACCTTCCCAGTACCGGTACTGTGCTCTCTCCGCATTGATGCTGATGTGCATAAACCAGTTGAAAACCTAGCAATCATAGATTACGAAACTATGGTTCAAAAAGTAACCGAGACTGAAATGTACTGTAATTTCTGTGCACCGGTTAGTTACACTTGGTTATCTGACACCTCATTTAACTAGGTATAGTCTGTGTTTGTACATTTTAAAGTGATAAGAATAAAACATGCATACCTCTGCAAAGATGATAGTCAGCGCATAGACTCCGCTTACGTAATCCATTGTACACATCGAATGGAACGTATCCTATATTTTCGTGCTGCATTTGTTTGCCTTTCGCCGGTATTATGTCTTCGGATTCTTTATTTCTTTATTTTTCAGCAATGTTAGGTTGAACATTTTATAAACTGGAAATTACAGTTATCCTATTTAAAAGAGGATCGTACATTGAAAAGTAAATAAGATAAATATGTTTAGCCTATATTTTGTTTATACCCATGTTCAATTTTGAATGGAACTTTCGGTCTCCTTTTTTATTCTCACGACATGATATTTTTGTTTGCCGAGCCCAACCAAAGACAGACGATTTTTATTGATTTAATAATTTCTGGTACAACTTTCGAATGTCAGAATTTTGCATTTTGTATTTTAATTGTTTTAAATAAATTTATCCGTTTTTAAAACATGTATTATTTTGTTATGTGAACGAGAAAATATTAAATATACCTGTTAGCAATTCTGAGAATGTTTCGTGGAGGAAGATGCTGAAATTATGGTCAATTACCCAGAGATTCAATCACGCAATGATGAACGTCATAACAATACTGCTATCCAACTAAAATTTATCTGTGAAAGTAAGTTTCGTGAATGAATTTGCAATGCCTTGTTGTAACATTCCTTTCGCCCTTTAGAAATGTTTAAAAAAGGTGAATGAATATGAGTTGTAATAATAACATTTCTTATTTATTTTTATAAATTTATTCTAACATTCAGCTTTTTTGGGAGTAGACTGGATGACAAAAATTTTTCAACCGAATAATAACAGACATTTCCCATATTTATTCTGCGTTTAATTTCCTCCCGAGTGTCATTTATATTTGTTACTGTCGCTCCAAGATATTTGAATTTTTCCATCTCTTCGAAAGATAAATTTCCAATTTCGCATTTTGTATTCAATTTCGCATTTTATCCCGGATTATGAAACTATAGTAACATACTTTACACGCTTTTAGACATAAAAACACTTATTTTGATAGCATTGTGACACATTTCGCCCATAGTCCTATCGTGATTGCGTAAATCTACCATCTCTAATCATTGGTTATGTCTTTCAACCCCTCGAATATGATCGACTAGAGATTACCGTGGTTAATCTTTTGTTTAAGGGAAGTTCGTGCAGTCAGTGCCAGCGTTTTTGGCGCGTGTCCTTGAGTAAAATACCAGTCAGTGAGCACTTGTTGCCAGTGCAGCTGAGAACGGTGCCACTCAACACGTCACGTCAGCAATCTGCCAATCACAGTTGTCAGTCGTATTGCCCACTTTTCGTTTCCGGGGTGTACACTGCCCAGTGAATGGCATCTATTGCCACTTCGACTGAGAGTGGTACCACCTCCTGAACAGATGTGACGTCAGCAATCTGCCAATCACAGTTGTCAGCTTTCTCGCCCACATACTATGGTAAAGACAAAATATTCGCTCTTAACGTTTCCATTACTTATTTCACGCGCCAGAAACGGTGGCTTTGGCTGTACTTGACATTTTTTGACGGTGAAGATTGTTATAAAACCTATGCCCATATTATTCCAGATATATTAATAATTTTTGTAGGATTTATTCCAGTATCTACTGTATTTGCAGTAAGAGGCTAAAAATTCAATTCAGTTTATGCTATAATAAGTGAATAGTGTACACCTAATCACAACCATGTAGTGAACTATGTTTAAATTCAAAAATTATTTTAAGGGGAAAGATTTGCTCTAGACTAACCATTGTATTTTTAATTTAAAGCTTAATGTGTATTCACACAGCACTAAGAAAAAGAAAGAGCTCTGATAAATAGTAAAGTATTACATATTTATGACTACTTGAAGCTAGGCTGTTTTACCATTATCTTGCATACGATAAGTACTAACTTCCCGTATGTCTGAGGTCGATGCACCATAAAAATGGTTAATTTGGGATTATATGGCAATTTTAACCGGTGGTTACGCTAACCCATGTTGATGCACGTGACCATTGGTATGTAGTCTATGAGAGCGTGCAGTTTCGAATTATAACGGTGTGAAAATTGCTCTCATAATTGCATTACCACATTAATTTCTGTAGTTAATGTAGAAATAATTAAAAGTGTGATAATTCAGTGGCTTACAAAGCTGTCCAGCATAGAAATAACAATTAATTTATAAAGTAGGACACTTTCACGCAGGTCACGTGGGTACTGAAGGCATGCACCATTGATGTGAAAAAATGGCCCATATGAATTATGAGCGGAACAAGGGGCCTTCCGTCGTGGACGGTGTTGGACATTAATTTTGCATGTTGATGCATATTTTATTGTGTGCTTGTACTTGTCAGACAATGTCTTTGTGGATCCGTGGTTCCCGTGTTCATATCCGCCCGTGTGCTCTGGCTGTTAAATGGGGTAGAAGGCCTATCTTTGGAAAGGAAGTAAAACTTAACATGGAAAAGAACCTTTGCCTTCAATCAAAGGATTCCAAGCAAAATTTATCCATCGTTTCTCGCCTCGTTTCAAAATTGGCCGTCGTAGGTAGTAATCATTAAGGAGCGGATTCCTATGTAATTAAATATTATTTTTGCGTGTGATAAAACACAATTAACAAAGTTAAAAATTCCGAACATGAAGTTTCAAGTTTAAACCCCGAATTTTATTTCACATAAAAACACATATTTTCACAAAAAAATTATGTAAGTACATATTTTCAGGAAATCTATTACAAACACATAAATCTTGGAGTTTTTTACTTAAATAATTTTTACAAGAACTTTTAAACATTTTAAAACCAAATCAATTATATCACTCAGAAGTACGTTATCTTTTTAAGAATAATTCTTGGTTGCTTCGTGTTTCTAAGCGCTGTGTGGTGTATCCGTGATCCATTTTTGTAATAGTATCGCCTCAAGTTCTGAGAACTGCCAGGCAGCATATCAGTGTTATTATTAGAGAATAAATTAACATGGACAAGAAGGGAGATCTTGCAACACATAATTAGGAATGTTTATTGTTGCTGAAGATGATTTCATTCCACGCTTTGTTTGTGAAACACAACAGATAAAAGCTCAGGCATGAACATTATTTAATTTAAACAAATCTCTCGCCTCTCGCTCATGTCTATCAAGTAAGGCAATATATCTTGTTATGATTCCCTGTTATCGGGCTTCGTCAACCGATATCCTTCAAGATATACTGAAAGATGGTTGTTTAAAAAACGATTTGGCTTTCCAATTAGAAAATTTAAGCCTTTTGTGTGACACCATAAAAAACTCGAAACATACAAAAACCTGTTGTCTGAAACAGGGAGGTGCGTGCCGTGGAAATTAAACTAGACTCGCTACCAGGTTCAGAAGTACAAGTACTAAGGGACAAATTCCAGAATGTTTGGGAAAAACAGTGGATATAAAAAAATGTGTAAAGTTGCTCAAGTATTGGAAGAGTGCCTGTGAAATTGACGGTGTTTGTATTTGTGACATTCCTCTCTTTAAATATGCACGTCTGACGTCCTGTGATGTGGAAAGATCGTTTTCACAGTATAAGTCGTTGTTCAGAGATAATCGGCATGCATTTGTGATGGAGAATTTGGAGATGACCTTTGTTGTTCACTGCAATTCTCAGCCAACTCAAGTGTGGTTGGTGAGTACCTAGTAACATTTTTTTCCGAAGCTAAGTAGGGTATTTTTGTCATATTTAAAACAATTTTTTTTTTTTTTAGCAAATGTTTTCGTACTTTTTAGCACATAAAAATAAATATATTTAAATTTCTTAGCAGATAAAAATCCGCTTCCTAAATCATTCATAGCAATGCATGGAATCTTGTGCAAGAACAGCATGTACGTGAACTAGCTTTACAGATTATTGTATGTATTGTTTTCCATAAAATTGATTGCATATCAGGTGAACATGATGCACCATAAGTAATGTTATAAATTTATGAAGTGAAGTTTTATATGATATTCTTATTGAATTTGGTATTCCCAAGAAACTAGTTCGATTAATTAAAACGTGTCTCAGTGAAACTTACAGGAGAGTTCGTACAGGCAGTTTCTATCTCATGCTTTTCCAATTCACTGTAGGCTAAAGCAAGGAGATGCACTATCACCTTTACTTTTTAACTTCGCTCTAGAGTATGCCATTAGGAAAGTCAAGGATAACAGAGAGGGTTTGGAATTGAACGGGTTACATCAGCTGCTTGTCTATGCGGACGACGTGAATATGTTAGGAGAAAATCCACAAACGATTAGGGAAAATATGGGAATTTTACTGGAAGCAAGTAAAGGGATAGGTTTGAAGTAAATCCCGAAAAGACAAAGTATATGATTATGTCTCGTGACATTGTAGGAAATGGAAGTATAAGAATTGGAAATTTATCTTTTGAAGAGGTGGAGAAGTTCAAATATCTTGGAGCAACAGTAACAAATATAAATGATACTCAGGAGGAAATTAAACACAGAATAAATATGGGAAATGCCTGTTATTACTCGATTGAAAAGCTTTTATCATCCAGTCTGCTGTCAAAAAATCTAAAAGTTAGAATTTATAAAACAGTTATATTACCGGTTCTTCTGTATTGTTGTGAAACTTGGACTCTCACTCTGAGAGAGGAACATAGGTTAAGGGTGTTTGAGAATAATGTGCTTAGGAAAATATTTGGGGCTAAGAGGGATGACGTTAGAGGAGAATAGAGAAAGTTACACAACACAGAACTGCACGCATTGTATTCTTCACCTGACATAATTAGGAACATTAAATCCAGACGTTTGAGATAGGCGGGACATGTAGCACGTATGGGCGAATCCAGAAATGCATATAGAGTGTTAGTTGGGAGGCCGGAGGAAAACAGACCTTTAGGGAGGCCGAGACGTAGATGGGAAGATAATATTAAAATGGACTTGAGGGAGGTAGGATATGATGATAGAGACTGGATTAATCTTGCTCAGGATAGGTACCAATGGCGGGCTTATGTGAGGGCGACAATGAACCTCCGGGTTCCTTAAAGGCCAGTAAGTAAGTAAGTTATTCTTTGAGATATTTCAAACAAAAACGTCTAATACAATTTTGCACTTTTCTGCTCCCTTTTGGAAATAAAAATTATTTTATATCAAACATTTCATAACGTGTTTCGGGTAAGCCAGGGATGTAAATGAGGAGAAATCGTGCGTAACGTATTACCCCCCTCCTTACCAGCCTACCGAACTGATGTGACGCTGAGAGAGGGGTTGTTTATATCAAAGCAACGCGATCCTCCCTCTATTTCATCGCGCGCACCTAATTCGGTAGGAGGATGTAATGAGGGGAAATCACTCCGTGAGTCACATTTTTACATCTCTGGGGTAAGCCATTGATCTAATTCCTAATATGCTCAGTCAGTTTAAGAAAGCAGTGCATTATGATAATACATGATTGAAAGACTTTCAATTTTGTACGGCCGCGTATGACCTCGATGACAGCACTGCCTGACACACATATAACAGATCGATCAGCGTAATGAACTTCAAAACAACCACTTTTATCAATTTCATTATGCTGCCATCTAGCGACTTCATAATAAGCCACATAATAACATTTATGAAATTGCATAGAGTACTAGCTTGCAAGTGTACTTCCATCTAGCGGTCGTTATCAAAAATGCCTTTTTGACAGTGGAATCTCTGTTGGTCCTTCTTTTTTATGTTGCTATTTCGTAACATGGGAATGGCTTATCTGATATGTATGTGATCAGGGTTAACGCTGGTTTTAAACTTTCCCCTCAATATCTAATTTGACGCGTTTTTTTTTTTTTGTTTAAATTACATTTATTTGAAATAAATAATTATTTGCACTTGGAAGTTTTGGAATGAAAGCACTGTAAAACGAGCTACTGTCATCCTCTGAGGAGTTTAGTGCTGAGAGGAATGCGGTTCCGACTAGTCTAGCGCGGTACTGGAATGGGAGGAACAGTGACAGCGCCAGTCTCGAAGGAAGTACAATCATACTGAAAACATTCGCCTAATTTACGAGAGCAGTATGCCTATTAGTTTTCTAACGTATTTTTGGCGAGATAGAGATACAACCATTCGTACTTACGTGTTCAGAGAAGGAAAGTGTTGTAGAAAATTTTATTTATTTATTTATTTATTTATTTATTTATTTATTCATTTATTATTTATTCTGGTGAAGTTAAGGCCATCTCACCACCAGAAATACAAAAACAAAATAAATAAATAAAAAGAAAAAGCATAATACAACTACAATAATATAAATGAAAAGAAGAATCATACTATAAAATTTAGTGATTAGTAGAATTGAGTTAAATGTGTAAAGTAATCAATTTAAATTCACTGTACTGCTGAACTCACTTAAGAAGTAAAATTACTTGATTTGTATTTTAAGATATCACCAACAAATGATTTTCGCATGACATTATAGGAATCTGTTTTTCACGATACCAATCACACATATTCTAAAATTCCAATAGAATAAAACCAAAAACTTTTCCACAGCATCTTTCCTTAAAAATGACTTGTAACGGTGAAATATTTGATAAGAGTAATTCATATAATATTAACATAGCTAACATCAGGAGATGTTTGAGCAAAATTGCAACAATATATTTAATATATTAATAACAAAACCATATAGGCCTAGGTAAACAATATGTATATGAAATATTCACACACTATTACAAACTGAAGACTGCATATTTTTGGACGATTTATACTTCCCCACTCCGCTCGACTCGACTTGGCTGTAGAAACAAAAGAATCTACATGAAACCCCCGCACCGATGGCAAGAATACCTCAGGTCCCAGCGCTAAACTCATCCGAGGAAGACAGTAGTTTGTGGCTTACCACTGTAATTATTCTAATTATCTAAATCCCAGCTGTATTATTATTATTATTATTATTATTATTATTATTATTATTATTATTATTATTAACCTATTAACACAATAATATTTAAAAAATACTAAATTAATTATATTTCTAATTTTACGAAATAATAGTAATAATTAAATATTAATAATCATATTAATAATAGTAAAAATAATAAACAAGAAGAAAATAGTAATTTAAACTAAATTCTCCTTTCTTTGAACCTATTCAGACAGCTATAAAACGATTTGTTCATTGCTGAAACAGCCATAACTCCAGATCATAAAATATTTATTAGGTACGACCTTGGAACTTCTACGTCATTGTGTACAGAATTGTCCGCTTGCATCAGTTAACGTAAGAGACCATTCTTGTGCCAAAGATTTATTTTTACTTTCGACCCCATTAGCTTACGTCACTGCTCTTGGAAAATAAACATGTAGGTCGTTGAAAAAAATTAAACGCCGTCGATGTGTTTATTTTATCGCCTACCAAACAGTATGGTATTTTATAACACAGTACAATGCAAAATAAATAAAAACAAGGCAATGCAATCAAACCAAAAGATATAACTGGTTCATTTTTACTAATAGTGTTGTTTTTGTCTTCTTTTTTATCTTTTTTTCGCCATCTGTCTCTGTATTCCAAGCGTAAGTTCGGCCTATTATTGTATCGGTTTAATGTTTGACTATTCGACTATCGACCATTCTTCCCCCCCCCCTCCATCTCCCATTCCATTTAATTTGGCATTATATAATCGGCTATTCTCCCACACGCTCATAACTCTGTATCTCTTCCACTCTAGTAGATTTACCATATGCCGAGTTTACTTAACGTCCGTTATTTTGTATAACGTTAGAACAGTAATATTTTATTTTGAAATTTTGGAAAGGAACGTTTTTCTGCGTACGAATATTACAGCATTATTATTTCTTATCACAGTTACGTCGATGGCACCCGCAATACATTCGTTAGTAAGGGAACTTCGTGGCCCAGGTTATGCTTCTACTACAACATTGATCAAATGGAATGCACAATTCGTAAATTTTAAGTCATCTCTTAGTATAGCTATTTATTGCTTCTAAAATAATGTGTTTAATAGCTATTTTATTTTTATTTATATACTAGTCGTACCCGTGCGCTCCGCTGCACCCGTTGAAAATAAATATAAATATAAAGTAATTATATAATTAAAATAGGACATTTGATCCGGGAACATTCGTGTTTGATAGAAGGATAAATCGTTTATTATGTTACTTAATTTAAATTGAATTAAAAAATTAAAATGCGATCATTTTGATCCAGAGACCACACATTTGGTCATAAAAATTAGTTTAGGAAATACAGGAAACGAATATACAGAATAGCCTATCAAGTTTTCTGTGCATAAAAATCTATTTTAATCTTACCTGTCCTCGATTCACTCAGAAGTCACTGTGATAACATTATAGCATTATGTCCATCTAGAGAAACTACACTTTCCAATGGTGAATTAATAATTAATTATACAAATCGGTTAATTTAGCTTCCGATATTATTTCATAGAAACGCAGAAACATTATCTGTAGGCTATCTTTCATAGCTTTCGATTGTTGCTGTCCAAGGCCCCTCATAGACGAAGTCATTTGTTTTTTAATTCATTACACGGCCTTAGATGGCAGTTATTTTAATTTTAAAACTCATTTATCTCATTAAATATCAGTCCTATCAAAATTTTTCAAAGAATAAAACTTATCGGAAATGATTTTTAAAGAAATTTTTGTTACGTAACATTTTTTCATAAAATCAATAATGAGCGAGATATTTCGATTTATTTAATTCAGGCCCCCTTATAACCCCCTTTTAAATAATGTATTTTGAATGCCATATAGCCTATAATCTAAGTTACAACGAACTTAATTTATATTCCAATTTTCATCGAAATCCGTTTAGCCATTGTCGCGTGAAAAGGTAACAAACATACAGACAGACATACAAACAAAAATTTCAAAAAGCGATTTTCGGTTTCAGGGTGGTTAATTATATATGTTAGGACCAATTTTTTTTTTTTTGGAAAATCGAAAATTACCAGAAAAATTTCGGCTACAGATTTATTATTAGTATAGATATATTTCTTCCTATAACCATTACAGGTTGCCATTGACAAAGAGTACCGTGATACAATAAATATAGAGAAATGCCTTGAGGCTTTATAAAACATATTTTTGTTGTTACAGTGAATAATAACAAATTGAAATAGATTAAAACGCAAAATAATATATGAAGTAACGTCAAGAAGATGTGAATTAAAGTCATGGTCCATGTATATAATGCCTGAAAATAGCTATTGATCCTACATCTACGTGATGAATTACGAAAGAGATCGTTTGGATCCTGGTGTCAGTTACCTCATAAGGGGAAAGGTGTAGCCATCTACGAAGAATATCCAAGAGCCAATTCATGGGTCAGCACCAAAAAGAACTTATGTTCTAAACACATTAATGCAGCCATCTTCGCGCGGCACACTTTTGTGTCGCGAAAGATCCACTGGTGTGCCGTGAGCAAATGAAAATACTGTCATCCTCTGAGGATTTTAGTGCTGAGAGGAATGCAGTTCCGACTAGTCTAGCGCGGTACTGGAGTGGGAGGGGACAGTGACAGCGACAGTCTGGAAGGAAGTACAATCATACTGAAAACATTCGCCCAATTTACGAGAGCAGTAGGGGAGAGTCGGGTAGTATCGGACATCGGGTAGTATCGGACAGTGCGTTTTCTTCATCTACCACCATATGGCAGTGCCTGAATGACATGGTTACGTTTCTCTATGCGACATCACAGAAACGTAACCATGTCAATCAGGTACTATCATCGTATAGTAGATGAAAGAAACTCACTGTCCGATATTACCCGATGTCCGATACTACCCGACTCTCCCCTATGCCTATTAGTAGTTTTCTAACGTATTTTTTGGCGAGATAGAGATACAACCATTCGTACTTACGTGTTCAGATAAGGAAAGTATTGTAGAACATTTTATTTATTTATTTATTTATTTATTTATTACTTATTTATTATTTATTTTGGTGAAGTTAAGCCATCACATCACCAGAAATACAAATACTTACTTACTTACAAATGGCTTTTAAGGAACCCGAAGGTTCATTGCCGCCCTCACATAAGCCCGCCATCGGTCCCTATCCTGTGCAAGATTAATCCAGTCTCTATCATCATATCCCACCTTCCTCAAATCCATTTTAATATCCTCCCATCTACGTCTCGGCCTCCCCAAAGGTCTTTTTCCCTCACGTCTCCCAACTAACACTCTATATGCATTTCTGGATTCGCCCATACGTGCTACATGTCCTGCCCATCTCAAACGTCTGGATTTCATGTTCCTAATTATGTCAGGTGAAGAATACAATGTGTGCAGTTCTGCGTTGTGTAACTTTCTCCATTCTCTTGTAACTTCATCCTCTTAGCCCCAAATATTTTCCTAAGCACCTTATTCTCAAACACCCTTAACCTATGTTCCTCTCTCAGAGTGAGAGTCCAAGTTTCACAACCATACAGAACAACCGGTAATATAACTGTTTTATAAATTCTAACTTTCAGATTTTTTAACAGCAGACTAGATGATAAAAGCTTCTCAACCGAATAATAACACACATTTCCCATATTTATTCTGCGTTTAATTTCCTCCCGAGTGTCATTTATATTTGTTACTGTTGCTCCAAGATATTTGAATTTTTCCACCCCTTCGAAGGATAAATGTCCAATTTTTATATTTCCATTTCGTACAATATTCTGGTCACGAGACATAATCATATACTTTGTCTTTTCCGGATTTACTTCCAAACCGATCGCTTTACTTGCTGCCAGTAAAATTCCCGTGTTTTCCCTAATCGATTGTGGATTTTCTCCTAACATATTTACGTCATCCGCATAGACAAGAAGCTGATGTAACCCGTTCAATTCCAAACCCTGCCTGTTATCCTGAACTTTCCTAATGGCATATTCTAAAGCGAAGTTAAAAAGTAAAGGTGATAGTGCATCTCCCTGCTTTAGCCCGCAGTGAATTGGAAAAGCATCGGATAGAAACTGACCTATACGGACTCTGCTGTATGTTTCACTGAGACACGAAATACAAATACAATAAAATTAATAAAAAGAAAAATCATAATAAAACTACAATAATATAAAAGAAGAATCATACTATAAAATTAGTCATTAGTAGAATTGAATTAAATTTGTAAAGTAATCGATTTAAATTTAATGTACTGCTGAACTCACTTGAGAAGTATAACTGCTTGATTTGTATTTTAAGATATCACCAACAAATGATTTTCGCATGGCATTATAGGACTCTGTTTTTCACGATACCAATCACAAATATTCTAAAATTCCAAAAGAATAAAACCAAAAATTTCCCACAGCATGTTTCCTTAAAAATGACTTGTAACGGTGAAATATTTAATGAGTAATTCATATAATATTAACACAGCTAACATCAGGGAGAAGACTGAAGACTGCATATTTTTGGACGATTAATACTTCCCACTCCGCTCGGCTCGGCTTGGCTGTAGCAACAAAAGAGTCTACGTGCAACCCCCCCGCACCGATGGCAAGAATACCTCAGGTCCCAGCACTAAACTCGTCGGAGGAAGACAGTAGTAAAGGTTGTAGCAAAAATTGGAAAAATTGAAGTGAAAAGATTAGTAAAACTGTTAGTCGACAAGAGTCAACATTCAGCTGGCCAAGTCAACGTTCAGTAAACACATACCCTCCTAAAACCCTCAAAATCCCCCATCTCGTTGAGAACCACTGCATTAATCCCAATCAAGATGTACTGCAACCTTATTCCAGTGCGCTCCGTTCCTGAAAGAGCTTTCAGCACGACCCGTTGCCGTGAACGTAGCTGCAACGAGACAGAAACCCTTGGCCACGTGTTGGGCTTTTATCGGTAAGGAGAGTTATTGCGTAACAACAGGTATTATAGTTTCCGTGGAGCTGTCGCTTGTCTCCTTCGGAACAAGGGTTAGGGAGTTCATGAAGAGGTCCACTGCATTTCACAGAAGAGCGGGTATAATAGCATTAGGCAGCCAACAACAAAAGGCTATTATCATAGATCCAATTATACGCATGGAGAGAGATCTAAACCAAGCTCATCAGGTTGATCAGGAAAAGAGGACCATTTATGAGCCTTGTATCCCCTACCTTAGTGCCAAGTATAACATCCCTCTCTTCAATTGGTCAGTGATAGGTTTGCTTTTTGGTGCTCGGGGTTCTTTACCAAAATTTACATATACAGGGTCATCCGTTTGGGTATGGATAAAATAAAAACACCGTAAAACATTTATTTGTTGAAACTTTGTGCATACAACACTGAAAGATGGGAGATTCCTCAGAGCTCAACATGACTCCATTGCGCACCCTGCACAACTCATAACGGTGATACAGTTCACCCCATGTCCGTTGTAACATAAGAGGGTGATTTGTTGAAAAGATTGAGTAATTTGCACTCTGAGATCATCAATGTTCATGGGTTTATGTGAATAGACAATGTCTCTAACAAAACCCTGTACGAAGAAGTCAGGAGGGCTAGGTTTAGAGAATTTGGGGACCAATCCAAGAGATAGCTGCTTCTCGTACTGAGTTTCGCCTGCGACCGCATGTCTTTTTTTTTTTTTTTTTTTAACACGGAACCTGTTTCTAAAATGTTCGATACCACAACATTATGGGTCGTATTTAAGTACATTACGCACACCATACTCACGTCGAAATTTCCTTTGAACTCTTTTAACATTCTCAAATTTAGCATACCAAAGAACACATTGTGCCCGCTGTTGATTTGTAATAGCCATTTTAATCATCTATCATCTACGATTTTCATTTGTCCTTTTATTAGATTATGCATGGTTGATTGTCGTATATGGAAACTTCCATCTTTTAATCATAATATAACTAACAAGAAATTTTTCCTACTATCATAATATCTTTATAATAATAATTTAATATTATCCATATCCAAATGCATCAGACTGCAATTTTTAAAACAATTATAATATCACCTTTTGAAATTCAAAGAAACATTCCCAAATTCTTTAATATTCCTGTAGATTATATACAATTTCATTTATACCATTTAGAAGGTCTTAATTAAGGATATGCTATATGCTAATTTTAAATGAAATCTTTTGGGTAGTATCATCATATTATTCATATTGATAGTCGTCCACATCTTGAATTTAAAATATCGGCATCCTAATCAATTAAAATGATCAAAAACAGAAAATGTAAATTAATGTTACAAATATGCATAATAAAATTTTAAAAAATTAATGATATTCAACAAGATGTGGTAGCTATCAATACGATAAGAATTTATTGAAAAATAAATAATATACAATGATGTATTATAAAGAAGAATGTTTGATGATTTTCAATGAAGATTTTAAAATGGTTGATGCAATTGTCTGAAGAGTCTTTTCAGGAACCTTTAATTTTCGGAGACGGAGCCATTAATTTTATTTTATAGTAGTTAGTATCAATGGTGCTTAATTATTATAATTTATTTTATAACAATATTTATCCTTAATTCATTATATTTGCTGTTAATTTACGAATCCTCGTGGTCATCTTCAATTAAATCGGACGATTTATTTTTCTTTAAATCTCTCTCTCATTGAAGATGTTATTAAATTTCACAATATGTTTTAATAACCAATATAGGTAAGCATGAAAAGATAAAATATAAATACAAAAAGTACGTCTTTAGCCAGTCCAGTGAATAAAAGTAAAGCAAACTAGTTTCATGCGCATGCGTCACTCTGGTTTGAGATTGGTTTGCGTTTGATCCGCAAATCTTTCCGACCGACAGGAAATGGTTTGCTTACGGTTTGTTGTGGTGCAAGAACGCCTGACTTCAATCAATAAATAGTCAGAGCATACCCATGACGGTTGGAAACTTTTGCATAAAGAAACCTATAATGTCAATCAACACATTGCGTCATATTGATGTGTGACCTTTTCGACTGTCGATTGCATTTTGTCTCGATATGTCTCTCATGAAATGAGAAAGCGATTATGAAGTAGTTAACGGGAAGGCTCCATTATAAATGTTTAAATGAGACAAAAAGATAAAAACAGAACAGTATCTTAGTTATCAAAATGTTCTCGTTCTATTATATGATATTACCTATGGTTATATAAATAGAAAAAACAATTCTGAAATAAATTTGCATTTCTAAGAAAAATAAAACATAACGTTAATATCTTTTTACTTGAGATTGCACACTTGATCTTAAAGATATGAAAAGAAAATTCCTAGCATTTTAATAAGGGCCTAGTAATTAAATAAAGACTGGGGAACGGATTATTATACAATGAAAGGTAGAGATGATGTTTCAAATAGGCTACTTGAATGTTCATACATATATAACGGTTGTCAAAGTAGATAAGAGTTCAGTCAGGTATAAACAAATGTGGCGATTCAAGGCTGCTTGATGTTCGCGACTTCGAGAGTAATCAATCTCGACGTCTCGAAACACTCGCAAGCAGTCTTTACGTCAACGACGCGACATATACAACATTGTCGTGCGGGTTTTCGGCTTTGCAGGCGCAGTTAGTGTAGCTTTCTCGATCGTTGTTCATCTCTAATTCATACCATGAAAGCGAAAAGCTATTTGAAAAATGTATGTGACGAAGCATTTAGTTAGATTTATTTTACAGAAATATTTCATGAATTGCAATTTGGTTCTTATTTCGCAGAAAGAATTACATTTCGCTTTTTGTATTTAATTTAACATTTTATCGTGGATTAAAAAACTACTATTATACTTAAGATTCTTTTAGACGTAAAATTACATATTTTATTTTTTATTTATTTAACTAGCTATCTAGCTAATGAGTACAAATTAAAATTATAAAACAAAAATGTTTCTAGCTACTACCGTAAGAGCCAGGCTCGTGTACGGTATGGTCTTAGCCAATAATATAACATAAAATTTACAAGGACAGTTTACTAAACACAGTAAGTAACTTAATTCAAACCAATAAATAACACACAAGAGTAAAAAAGAGAAAAAGAGAGAAAAAACACATTTAATATAAATTGACAATCAGACAGAAGCCAGTGATATTCAATAAAAACATTAATATAGTCGACAGAAATAAAAAGTAAAAAAAAAAGTACAAATATTTGTTAATATTATATATCATGAATAATTTTATAAATTTCTTTTTTAAAAGCTTCAATTTTCAAATATTTCAAATTTGGAAAATGGTTTGTAATTTTATTATAAAGTCTAACTAGCACCATGTTTAAGAGCTGCACTTGTATGATATTTAGGCTCAATTAATGGGAAAGTGGACTTCTGTGTTCGAGTACGATATTCATGTCGATTAGATTTAGGTTATATTTGATTTCTGTGGTAGTAAGTTAGTAAATTTTATTTATAAATTACTTCAATAGTTAACACTTTAAAATCTGTATAAATTAAATTTGTTGGGTAATCCATATTCTTGGTCAGACAAATTTTTATTAATCTTTTATGTAATAAAATTAATGGATTAATTACTGATGATGCTACTCCACCCCAATATATTATACTATATTGTATTAATGATTGTACTAAAGCTAAAAATATTCTCAGTGCCTCTCGAAGTATTATGAATTTATCAATTGTCTTTCTTATACTTATACACATAAAATCAATTTGTTTATCCCAACGTAAATGCTGATGTATAATAATTCCTAAACATTTGACTTGTGTGGAAGGTGTTAGATGTGGACAATTACAATAATTATTTCTTAATTCATTACATGAAATATTATGTATTACTAAGTGATAATTATTCATAGGTGTAGGTAAACCTTTCGTTGTTAAAGAAAATGGAATATAGGTAGTTTTGTTAGTATTTAAGGACAGGAGATTAGAGTCAAGCCAATTTTTCACTACAACAGCATTTGGGCATTTTTACTGATAGCGAAAATCTACCATCTTTAACATTGTCTTATTTTTTGATTTGTACACAGTACGAATGCTCTTGATATCCATAATTGAGCAGTGAACAGAGTTATATCAGCCTTCTTATAATTTCAGACGACAAGGCCAAAATTAAACTGGGAACAGGAAGCTATGCTCCCCATCCTTTCTTCTGAAGTTGCTTGAAAGTTTCTTTATCACACTGAAATTAGAAATGCTCAATTGCTTTAACCAAAACACTGGATGACACTTTCTTAACAAGATTCATTGTTTATATTCTTGATTTTGTCAGTATTCTTGAAACGTTCAAATACCGTATTTTTGCAGGTGCAATTTTTAGCATATTCTCGCAGTTTTAGAGCTGTATTTTTATTTCTGTCCAATTCTGAAAACCAGTTTGTTTTACACGAAAGGGCTTTTTTTTTTACTCTTTTAGCGCATTTTTTTCACAGTGAGTTTGGAGCATCCATTCAGACATTGACTATTTTTCAACTGATAATAAAAGCTAAGATTTTGATGGGCTATAAATTTAAAAAAGTCCTATTAATATGACATTTATGACTTAAAACTCCTTTAAAGATTCTCAAAAAAATAAAGAAAAAACCTAAGAATAGACTTTAGGAATATGTATTATATGACTTTCTTGTGTTAAATTCTATCGTACCTGGTTTACATGTTTCGACCTATTATGGGTCATCATCTTCAGAACTGGTCGTTGTTGGTCTTGGCGCCTCTTGTTTTGTTTCCTGTGAGGGTGTGTTTGTATGGTGTAATGTGGAGTCAAAGAGTGTGTTGTTCTGAAGTTGAGTTGTGTGTCGAGAATTTCATTGGGGTGTGTTTTTGTGTGTCTGTATATTTCATATTGTTCTAAATGAATGAAAGCTTCTCAACCGAATAATAACAGGCATTTCCCATATTTATTCTGTGTTTAATTTCTTACCAAGTATCATTTATATTTGTTACTGTTGCTCCCAGGTATTTGAATTTTTCCTCCTCTTCAAAAGGTAAATTTCCAATTTTTATATTTCCATTTTGTACAATATTCTCGTGACGAGACATAATCATATAGTTAGTTTTTTCGGGGTTTACTTCCAAACCTATCTCTTTACTTGCTTCAAGTAAAATTCCCGTGTTCTCCCTAATCGTTTGTGGATTTTCTCCTAACATATTCACGTCATCCGCATAGACAAGCAGCAGATGTAACCCATTCAATTCCAAACCCTCTCTGTTATCTTGGACTTTCCTAATGGCATATTCTAGAGCAAAGTTAAAAAGTAAAGGTGATAGTGCATCTCCTTGCTTTAGCCCACAGTGAATTAGAAACGCATCTGACAGAAATTGAAATTTCACCGGCATTATCACCTTCATCTCATTCAGACGCTAAATGACCTAAGATGTTGATACAGCGTTGTAAAATAACCTACTTAAATAAAAAAAATAGAAGCATTAGAAATGTGGATATGTAGAAGAATGGAACGTGTGAAGTGGACAGACAGAATAAGAAATGAAGCTGTGTTGGTAAGAGTGGGTGAAGGAAGAATGATGCTTGAAACTGATCAGGAAGGGGAAAAGGAATTGGCTGGGTCACTGCCTGAGAAGAAACTGTCTACTGAAGGATGCACTGGAAGGAATGGTGAACGAGAGAAGAGTTCGGGGCAGAAGAAGAAGATATCAGATGATAAACGACATTAAGGAGAGAGGATGATATTTTTTGTGAAAAATGAGAGAATTTAAAAAAAAAAAACTTTAAAATACCCTGTGATATGTGTGGAATGCATAGCATAACATTTTTTTTTTTTTTTTGCCCTGTGCCCTTGGATGTTGAGTCGCCTTGTTTAAACTTCCTGCGTTATGGATTTTTAAATCACTCGCCCACTTTTATTGTTGTTTCCGGTAAATTAAATTTAAAAAAAAATCCTTAATGTACCCTTTGATATGTGTGGAATGCATAGCATAACATTTTTTCTTGGGTATTTGTGCCCTTATCGGATGTTGAGACGTCAATTTTAAACTTCCTGCGCTATGGGTTTTTAAGTCACACGCCCGCACGCCCGCTTTTATCGGTTTCCAGTAACTTCATTATTTTTTTTATTTATTTATTTTTTTTTTGCTACATTGCCAGACAAAAATGGATTTAATTTCTGAACTATTAAAGATACATGCATGAAATTTAGAACACTTTCTTTAGACTATTAGGAAACTTTTCTCTGTAACAGAATTTTGTTAATTGATTTCATTTTAAAAATACGTCCGTTTGTTTGTAGGAAAGGAAATCAGAAAATTGTTATCAAGTTTTAATTGTTTATTTTACAAACGTAGAGACTAATATCAAAATTCTGTTACAGACAGTTTGTAGAACATGCTTTTGCAAATACATTGCAAAAAACTGTTTGAATCTATCTTTAAAAACGGTTTAGATATATCGGTTTTAGTACAATCCTGCATTGGGTATATTTTTCCTCTCAAGCACCACGAACTTCCACCAGACTGTGTCACCAGAATTTCACTTGCGCTGACCTCATTAGTTGCTCCAAAACTGCTCCTTCTTGCTATACATCCACTCGAGCTCCTCGGACTACCCTAAACTGGAGATGTAACTCTTTCATTTAACACGAGTTTTGTTATTGTCATAGTTGGTTAAAGTATTATTAAACACCTTTAAATCGCTATATTCTTTTATGTACACCCTGTACTTTGATTATTTAAATACAATTTCAGTGAAGTAACATATTAAACGATTTATCCTGCTATCAATTACGTATGTTCCCAGGACCAAATATCCTATAATTATGTAATTACTTTATATTTGTTTCTAAAAAGTGCAGCGAAGCGCACGGGTATGGCTAGTATGAATATAAATAATTAATGTGAAGTAAACTAATTTATGTATAATTAATGTCCTTGTGTAAATACATAGCTCCAGATAGACATAAGTTTCATGTCCAGCAAGTAAAAGGTATCCCCGTAACATGCCATTTATGGAGGTATAATTAATGTCCTTTGTAAGGCTGAGTGATACATTCTGAAACTTTGGAAACAGATAAATCCTGTCACCCCCTTTCGAACCCCGGACTTCCAGTCCGAATCTCACCAACTGAGCTACCCGCCTAACGTAACATAGTATGAAATAAAATATTATACGTTACAAGGGCAAAAGTATTTAACACATTCTCTTCTAAATAAAATTCGTGCCCCAAATAATTTATTTTTTCAAAATAGTTTTATTTGGTTGAGTTGCCACAGCTATGAGTTCTCTACATACAAAAAAATTAATATTTTACACCAAATAGGAAAAAAGTTTTAAAAAATACCATCCTCTCCCCTTAAGATATATGGATCATATGAGGAGGCAAAGAAGAAGGCAGGAAATAGAAAAGACTGGATAATGTTGGGTTTGCATTGAAATACCTGCCCTTGGACAGAAAACCATGAATGAATGAATAGGTTACCCCGTAGCCATGACGAACTTTCAGTTTCCTGCAGTGTTAGAATATTGTGTACTTGTCTATCATTTACGTAATTTAAGATTAAAATGCGTTCAGGGCTGACGAATAATTAACATTTTATGGTTATAAAATGAAAATCAATGACGTAGTCAAGTTGTAAATAATCCTCGCTCCCAAACGTAGCACGACGAACCCGCAGCTCTGCAACACATGCGTACTAGCTAAATGCCCGCGGAGCTTTTCTGTTCTGTAGTTGACGTGTTGCGGCAAGGGTGATGCGTGGATTACTGCGGACATTTGGGGAGCATTATAGCGAAATTTGCACCGTAACGTACATAAATAAATTAGGAACTCGTGTACCAAGGTTTGCAGCCCTGCGTCCTGCGTGGCCGCGTAACGGCGTGTTGACCTCGTGACGTCACACCTCGCCACGGTTAGTGGGGCACGCGCTCTCCTTGATGCAGCGCCATTTAATAGGCAACACGGATTAGCTGAGAGTGTAGAGAGAAGGAAGAGAGATAAGCTTGAAACGGTGGGATAAAAAGAGGTAGTAGCTATATGTAGATGACTCGGTTAAGAGAGAAGTTTTATATAATATTCTTATTGAATTTCGTATTCCCAAGAAACTAGTTCGATTAATTAAAATGTGACTTAGTGAAACGTACAGCAGTGTCCGTATAGGCCAGTTTCTATCTGATGCTTTTCCAATTCACTGTGGGCTAAAGCAAGGAGATGCACTATCACCTTTACTTTTTAACTTTGCTCTAGAGTATGCCATTAGGAAAGTCCAGGATAACAGAGAGGGTTTGTAATTGAACGGGTTACATCAGCTGCTTGTCTTATGCGGATGACGTGAATATGTTAGCAGAAAATCCACAAACGATTAGGGAAAACGCAGAAATTTTACTTGAAGCAAGTAAAGCGATAGGGTTGGAAGTAAATCCCGAAAAGACAAAGTATATGATTATGTCTCGTGACCAGAATATTGTACGAAATGGAACTATAAAAATTGGAGATTTATCCTTCGAAGCGGTGGAAAAATTCAAATACCTGGAAGCAACAGTCACAAATATAAATGACAGTCGGGAGGAAATTAAACGCAGAATCAATATGGGAAATGCGTGTTATTATTCGGTTGAGAAGCTTTCGTCATCCAGTCTGCTCTCAAAAAATCTGAAAGTTAGAATTTATAAAACAGTTATATTACCGGTTGTTCTGTATGGTAGTGAAACTTGGGCTCTCACTTTGAGAGAGGAACAGAGATTAAGGGTGTTCGAGAATAAGATTCTTAGGAAAATATTTGGGGCTAAGAGGGATGAAGTTACAGGAGAATGGAGAAAGTTACACAACGCAGAGCTGCGTGCATTGTCTTCTTCACCTGACATAATTAGGAACATTAAATCCAGACTTTGAGATGGGCAGGGCATATAGAACGTATAGGTGAATCCAGAGATGCATATGGAGTGTTAGTTGGGAGGCCGGAGGAAAAAACACCTTTAGGGAGATGGGATATGATGGTAGAGACTGGATTAATCTTGCTCAGGATAGGGACCAATAGCGGGCTTATGTGAGGGCGGCAATGAACCTCCGAGTTTTCTAAAAGCCATTTGATGGTAAGTATCCCAGAATAAGATGATATTGGTTCTAAGTGATAGGTGGATGAAACCAGAGGAGGCATCGTCCTAATGTGAAAAATAAGAAGATGACTTTTCATCAACATCCACCCACTACTCATAAGTGATAACTTCATCCCTCTTTGCCCCAAATATTTTCCTCAGAACCTTATTCTCGAACACCCTTAATCTCTGTCTCTTCTCTCAAAGTGAAAGTCCAAGTTTCACAACCATACAGAACAAATTGTAATATAACTGTTTTAAAAATTCCAACTTTCAATTTTTTTAAGCAGACTGGATGACAAAGCTTATCTACCGAATAATCGCATGCATTTTCCATATTTATTCTGCGTTTAATTTCCTCTCGAGTGTCAATTATATTTGTTTCTGTTGCTCCAAGATATTTGAGTTTTTCCACCTTCTCAAAGGATAAATTTCCTGTTTCTATATTTCCATTTTGTACTGTGTTCTGGTCACGCGACATAATCATAAATATTTTCTTTATCGGGATTTACTTCCAAACCTATCTCATTATCTGTTTCAAATAAAATTTTCGTATTTTCCTTAAGAGTGTGTGGATTTTTTCCTAACACATTCACGTCATCCGCATAGACAACAGCTGATATAACTCGTTCATTTCCAAACCCTCTCTGTTATCCTGGGCTTTCCTAATAGTATTTTCTAGAGCAAAGTAAAAAAGTAAAAGTGATATAGAAAGTAATACATTTCTTAATCTATACTAATAATAAATTTGTAACCGAAATATTTCTGGTAATTTTCGATTTTTTCAAGAATAATTGGTGTTAACATGTATAATTAACTATCCTGAGACCAAAAATAGAGTTTTTCAAGTTTTTGCTAGTATGTCTGTCTGTATGGTTCTGAAACCTGGACTCTCACTTTGAGAAAGAAACAGAGATTAAAGGTGTTTGAGAATAAGGTCTTAGGAAAATATTTGGAGCTAAGAGGGATGAAGTTACAGGATAATGGAGAAAGTTACACTACACAGAACTGCTCGCATTGTATTCCTCACCTGACATAATTAAGAACATTAAATCCAGACGTTTGAGATGGGCAGGGCATGTAGCACGTATGGGCATCCACAAATGCACGTAGAGTGTTAGTTGGGAGGCCGGAAGGAGAAAAACCTTTGGGGAGACCGAGACATAGATAGATAGATAGATAGATAGATAGATAGATAGATAGATAGATAGATAGATAGATAGATAGATAGATAGATAGATAGATAGATAGATAGATAGATAGATAGATAGATAGATAGATAGATAGATAGATAGATAGATAGATAGATAGATAGATAGATAGATAGATAGCTAGATGGATGGGTGGGTGGGTGGGTGGGTGGGTGGGTGGGTGGGTGGGTGGGTGGGTGGGTGGGTGGATGGATGGATGGATGGTTGGATGGATGGATGGATGGATGGATGGATGGATGGATGGATGGATAGATAGATAGATAGATAGATAGATAGATAGATAGATAGATAGATAGATAGATAGATAGATAGATAGATAGATAGATAGATAGATAGATAGATAGATAGATAGATAGATAGATAGATAGATAGATAGATAGATAGAAGGATGGATAGATAGATAGATAAATAGATAGATAGATAGACAGACAGACAGATAATTTTGCAAACCATGTGGAACATGTATGGCATCGTCATATACAATTTAAAATACATGATATTATACAATGGATAGAAATTAAGATACATAAATATTAAAAAACTCATCGACATCATACAATGGATTTGCCAATAATATAGTCCTAATTCGTGTCCTAGATGGGAGGATAATATTGAAATGGATTTGAGGGAGGTGGGATATGATGATAGAGAATGGATTAATCTTGCAGAGGATAGGGAGCGATGGCGGGCTTATGTGAGGGCGGCAATGAACCTACGGGCCATTTGTAAGTATGTCTGTTTTTCTGAATGTTTCTTACCTTTTGACGCGATAATGGCTGAACCGGTTTCTATGAATATTAGAATATAAATTAAGTTTGTTCAAGCCTAGATTCTAAGCTATATAGTATTCAAAATACTTCATTTAAGAGGGGGGGTTATAAGGTGGCGTATCTCGCGTATTATTGATTTTTGTGAAAACGTTACATAACATAAGTTTCTTTAACAATAGTTTCCGATAAGTTCTATCCAATGTAAAATTTTGATTGGACTGATTTTTAACGAGATACACGAGTTCTATAATAACAGTACGTTTTAACAGCACCGCCTCAGACTAATAGGTATAATGAAATGAAAATAAATGACTACTATGGAAGATCTTAAAAAGACGTTTCTTGTTGTGTTCAGTGATGAATCAACATTTCATCTTTGTGGAAAGGTTAACGCGCACAGTGTCAGAATCTGGGGACCTGAAAATCCCCATGAATTGGTACAATCTGAACGAGGCTCCCCAAAACTTAATGTGTTTTGTGCTCCTTCCCAACGAAAGGTTTATGGACCGTTCTTTTTCGTTGAAGCTACCGTAACTGAACTTATAATGTAAACTGGAGTTTTGTTATTGTCATAGTTAAAGTAGTCCACACATGTGGAGTAACGGCTAGCGCGTCTGGCCGCGAAACTAGGTGGCCCGGGTTCGATTCCCGGTCGGGACAAGTTACCTGGTTGAGGTTTTTTCCGGGGTTTTCCCTCAACCCAATATGAGCAAATGCTGGGTAACTTTCGGTGCTGGACCCCGGACTCATTTCACCGGCATTATCACCTTCATCTCATTGAGACGCTAAATAACCTAAGATGTTGATAAAGCGTCGTAAAATAACCTACTAAAATAAAAAAAAATACAGGGGCCATTTTAGTTAGTTAAAAGCAGTAGATAAACTCACTTGCACTTTATACTGTAAGTACTAAAACTAGAGAACTGAGTGAAATGAATGACAGTTGGTTCCTTTACTCCAGCTTCTTGTCAAAAGTCGGCTACTTTATTGCGGCTCATGTCAGACTTGACACGGATTTTTCCTGGAAGGATCAGGAAGAGGATGGGTAAATTGCATGGGAATGGCTTGTTAAGACGTGTGCAGAACAATTATAGTTCGAGACAAATCATGTCGTCCTCGTCTCACTCCACCGCATGAAGGCAGCGCTACTTTCTGAGTGATTTTTACAATACAAGGTAGTTGTAGAGAAAGGTTGCCTTTTGTTCACTCATATTTACAGTGGGTGGTATGATGTGACTGCCTCTATTACTTCCTGGAACTAAGAATGTTATGTTTCGTCCCGAAATATATCCTTTCTTGGGTAGGTAAAAAGGTTTTTTAAATCTGTGTATTTGAAATTGTAAACTTCCACAGCAGAAGTTCTTTTTTTTTTTTTTTTCCTTTTAGAGAAGTAAAAATGAATAAAACCCCTAAATATGTAGGTTTATGCAATACCAAGCTATAATATGTAATGTGGGGTAAATATCTAAAAATATGTAGTATAAAATTTTAAAATATTAATGGTAATTACAAGTTTCGCAAAGATTTGTTATTTATATACGGTTAGGTTGAAAGGAATATAATATGTAATTACATAAAAATCCGGTCCCTACTTGTAATGTAAACTGGAGATGTAATTCTTTCATTTAACAGGAGTTTTGTTATTGTCTTTTATGTACACCCTGTACTTTGATTATTCAAATACAATTTCAATGAAGTAACATATTAAACGATTTATCCTTCTATCAATTACGTATGTTCCCTGGACCAAATGTCCCATAATTATGTAATTGCTTTATATTTATTTCTAACAAGTGCAGCGAAGCGCAAAGGTTTGGCTAGTATGAATATACAATTATTAATGTGAAGTAAACTAATTTATCTCTAATCAATGAGCTTGTGTAAATACATAGCTCCAAATAGACATAAGTTTCAACACTTGCCAAATCAAACATATAGGCTAAAGTAACATAGTATGAAATAAAATATTGTACGTTACAAGAGCAAAAATATTTAACATATTCTCGTCTAAATAAAATTCGTATCTCGCCTGACTACTCGCCCATAAACATCTCAACTCATACACGTAAAACCTCATTTCGGCCCATGTAATGTAAATAACTTCCCGGCGTGTTAATCAGTTGTTGTGTTCATGTTATGAATTCTATTTCGTGTTCCTGTGATATTTGGAAAGTTTAGTGAAATGCAACGAGAGTTATTTGCATAAATAAACTAATATTATGTTGGTAAATATAGTGAAAAGTAGTAAAATGGTAGAAATAAAGTGTTCAGTCCATGTGACAACCATAACACGTTTAATAAATATATACTCATAGTTATATGTGCATTGATATAATAATCTGCTAGTACTCCTTTACCTCCACATCCATTTTAAGCCTTTTATGTATGTGAAAATATATACAGGGAGTCTCTAAGTTAGACCAGAAAACAAATTGGGATCGGATAGACAGCTTTTTTCAAAACACTTTTTTTAAGGAAGAAATGGGCTGCGACGTTTCATTTGAGTTCAACAAGGTGTTATGTTATTAATTGAAAGATTTTATAAGACGAGAGCCAGGTAATCAATCAACTCTTTGACGATTAGTCATTTACCACATAAAATTAGGAAAATTATTACATTTAATGAGTTATTATGTTCAAATCATAATATTTATCTTAAACTGTTATACTATAAAAAGGCCTTTTATCACCAGAATAGTTTATTTTTAAAACCCCACAAGTGACAAAGACAAAACTTTCGGGAAATCTGTAAAAACTGTTTAGTTTAATTAATTTTATTTTTATTGTCAAAACGTATTTAACAAGTGATATTAGTTGCTAAATGTTAGTTTTAGTCATTATTAATTGTGTTTTATCATGTATATAAAGTCCCCAAAAAATTAATTAGTTAGAATGTTACGGGGTTTGTCCAACAATCAAACTGAAAGTAAGCAAAGCATTGCTATTTTCTAAGTATTATCACAGTCTAGTATATACAGTCACGAAGCTCAATACTTAATGAATATGCATCCATAGATAGTTGCTAACCACCAGGATCGCTACTATCGCCTTATCACAGACCCTTATCTTAGCAGACGATAAAATGTATTGTACTTTCGATATAGTGTTCTTTTGGAAAAATTAACACCTTCCTTCTAATATTGAAATATTAAATACATAAGGTTTATATATTACTTTCATAAAGTATATATATTATATTTTATAAACTCACCTTCCTGGATCTTTCGGAAGAAGGATAACTCTAACCTATTGTTCTTACAATTTATAGTGCTACAAACGTCTCCTTATCCCATATTATTATTCAAATTGTTGTATTTTAGCTATTTACAGTTATTACAACCGATAACGAACATTTCACAGTTTACATAGCTTTTCACAAAAATGCGAAATACGGCACAGTCAATGCCGTTTTATCTAGACCAGGCCGTAATGTTTGTTCGGGTTTTTATTTCAGTATGGAGCTCAGTGAAATTATTATAACTTTATTGCATATCATTGCTAAGTTTTATTTAGTGTAATGTGTCCATAAGTTCCGTTTACTTCTTGTTGCATAATATGTTGCAGAAATAATTACAAAACTGTGTTATTTTAATGTGAAGAGAATTTTACATGTTAACATAATCTGTTCGCGTCAACATTTCAAGTTTAGAATGGAAGCTATTTTGAGGTTTAATAAAAAAGAATTTATATTGTGATTTCAATTTAGCACATCTACCTTCCTTAATTTTAGACAAAACATTTACCATACCACTCCTATGAAATTAGTGTACGTACATTTGTGTTACTTCGTCTCTTAAGTAGTAGATAAATACAATAATTCAGTACTCAATTGTAGTATTAAAATACAGACAATCTGAATGTGCGGGGTATCATACAGGCAGTATGTTTAATTATAATGTTTAATTGCGAATTTAGGAATATAAGTTAAATGTAGTAAACATAACCTATATTATTTCCATATGGTTGGCAAGGCATTGGACATCACTAAATTTAAACAGAAAGGGGCAATTGGTACAGTAAATATAACCTATAATTTTAAGATATCTAAATATCCGTGCGGTGCAACTGAAAATTATTGAATCGTGCATAAATGAATGTACAAGAATTTCGCGATATTTAATCGAAATAAAGGCAGGTATTACACATATGAAGAACGTAATTTTCACACCATAAATAATATTACACCTTAACTCGCAAGTGAATTATGTCTGAAGAGTCTCATCATTGTTTTAAATTTTTGTAATGGAATTACACTACATTTTATCGAAACATGTGTTACTGTTTATGCATCCCAACTAATTTATATGTATACATCTTGATTACACAACTTTTAACACATGATCCAAAATAGATCGAAAAATGTTGACAAGGTACGTTAAAATTTAACACAAGAAAGTTCTTATCATACATATTCCGTAATTTATATGGTTGAAACGCGGCCCTTCGTGATCGGGTTAAACGAGTTACATGGTCTGCCTTAGGGCCTGTATTAGATCATGATGGCTGTGGCACAGTCTATTGTTCCTACTACTGACAGCGCTCCAAGCGGCTAGCAACTATCGCGAGAATTGCAAAAAATCATCCCAAGCTTCGTGACTATATATACTATAGTCCCGTCGCTCTAATTTCCGGCAGCCAATCGCGTTGCAGGTCGGCTACATTTAAACGAGTTGTGATTCGCTAATAAAGACGTTATTCATTTCTTAAGGCTCGATAAATACTTAATATAATCGCCCGCCATTTTGGCTCTTTCGTTGGCGTTCGCAGAAAGCACACGAAGACGTTGTTTGCCGCTGAATTATTTGCTGAATTACAGTGCGTTTGATTTATTATCATAGGAGCTACGACATGATAATGTTTAACGGTGTGGCAAATAGATTCCTCGTATGGTAGCTCGGGAATGAAAGAACAAAAATGGCGAATGATACTACCTACCTTGACTTCATAGAGCCTTCACTTTCTAAGACGTAAGCAAAGAGGCGGAGTCACGCCGGAAATAACAGCGTCGCGACTATAGACTGTGGTATTAGAGTGAATGAAAGTATGAACAAGTGTTATAATCTATGTAAAAACTACAGTATAAAATCACACACAAAAAAAAAATCTGCTGCAACAGACATTTTTCTTATCAGGACTTAAAAGAATGAAGTAATTGATGTTTAGATTGTCAAAATCAATAAATGTTAGTTTATTACTCCGTGTATAAAGCAGTTTTCTACATTACGTATTTTACATGTAAATTACACGTAAAGTACGTACAGGTAATTTACTCGCCCAACCCTGTCTGTAGTTAATCTCAGCGGATTTGGTAGGGGCCGAGAACTGCTCTGGACAGCCCTGACCACGCAGAGGAATGTTCCCACGCTGCACGCCATAGCCGTCCGTCCGCGCTCTGTTTCGCGTGCTTCACAAAATATTCAACACCGATGCCATTCCTCCCTCGTCCAGCTTGGAGCTTACCAGTTGCCACGGCCAGAATCACCGCATTATGCGCCTCTGATCCGAACCCCACTTGTCACTAGCCTGCTGTGCAATTTTGTTATCAACTGCACCACTTTTTGTCTTCCAAACGTCAGTTATAATTCAAATCCTTTCTAATTTTCGAACAGGTTCATACGCCATTTTTTATTTTCATACTGCTGAGCTTGTAATCAAACGAAATACGTTTTCCCTGTCATTGAATTTGTAATCAAACGAAGTATTTCTTTAATCGACCGAAGTACGTTTTCCTTGTATTTTCATACCGTTGAATTTGTCATTAACCGAAGTATGTTTTTCGTTTTGTTGAGTTTGTAATCAAACGAATATTTTTTTAATCGACCGAAGTACGTTTTTTCCTTGTATTTTCATACAATTGAGTTTGTGATTAACTGGAGTATGTTTTTCGTTTTGTTGAGTTTCTAATCAAACAAAGTATTTTTTTAATCGACCGGAGTACGTTCTTCTTGTATTTTCATACCGTTGAATTTGTAACTAACCGAAGTATGTTTTTCGTTTTGTTGAGTTTGTAATCAAACGAAGTATTTTTTAATCGACCGAAGTATATTTTTCTTTAATTTTCATACCGTTGAATTTGTAACTAACCGAAGTATGTTTTTCGTTTTGTTGAGTTTGTAATCAAACGAAGTATTTTTTAATCGACCGAAGTATGTTTTTCTTTAATTTTCATACCGTTGAATTTGTAACTAACCGAAGTATGTTTTTCGTTTTGTTGAATTTGTAATCAAAGTATTTTTTTTTAATCAAGCGAAGTACATTTTTCCTTGTATTTTCATACCGTTGAATTTGTAATTAACCGAAGTACGTTTTTCGTTTTGTTGAATTTGTAATCAAAGTATTTTTTTTTTTTTAATCAAGCGAAGTACGTTTTGCCTTGTATTTTCATACCGTTGAATTTGTAATTAACCAAAGTATGTTTTTCGTTTTGTTGAGTTCGTAATCAAACGAAGTATTTTTTTAATCAAGCGAAGTACGTTTTTTTCTTTTAATTTGATACCGTTGAGTTTGTAATCAATCGTGAGGTAGCTCTAGTTATTTACCGTAATGTTATTCGCACAAATCTAGGTATATAAGGAAGCCAAATTTCAAAAGTCTAGGTTGGTTCTTCCCTGATCGAAATCAGAAGTCGTAAGAATTTTTAGTCAGTTAAACCACGTTGAAGCACAATCAAGAACAGGATGAGTACATACATGGTGAATGCAATTTTGGGAATCCTTTCTGGTCTATGCAGAATTAGTGCTGCCACAATTTTGAACTTCCTGCGTCTATTCTTTAAAAATAGGAGTAACTAGGGCATAAAAATTACAGGCAACTCCAACTTCTGCTGAAGCTTCAACTTCTACAGCTCTACCGCTTTAATCTGTGGAAGTCATTGATGATAAAGATGGTGACTTGCTAATCACAGATTTTTAGATGATCTAACAAAATGTTTTTAATTATTTAATATATTTAACGTTATTTAGATGACAACTCAAAAATAATGAATTGTAGTTCTTTAGTTATTTTTTTACTGCGTTTTTAAGTGGAAAATTTTTGTACTCTTCGCAACACTGACTGTTGAGGTTTGTTAACAGAAAAGCGTTTTTGTATATGTTCAGCCGTCACTTGTCATTCTCGTGTCACTGAGATTTTATCATCGTGTCAGCCGCGACTTTCTTGTTTCTTACACACATTATTTATAACTCCCACTAGTGATGTGAGGTGGAAAATTTTTCCCAATATTTTACCGGAAAATTTTGTGCCGTCAAATAGTTTTTCTCGCATCCTTGCTTCCAGCTTCATTTAGTATTCCCACTAGTCATCAGCTTATCAAAAGGAAGTCGTAAATCATGTACCATTTGATACCTGTTAATTATTGTATTATGTATGTATATATTTATATTATATTAATAAAATTTGCAATAATTGATAATACGTTACAACAATACCAACCTAAAGGCAAAAGAGATGTCGGACGTCCTAGGAAGAGGTGGAACTGAATAAAATGTGAAGACGGAACAGGCACTAAGCCTAAACCATGAAGTGAAGATGATGATGAGATGATAATACGTAAAACCCGGAGGTTCATTGCCGTCCTCACATAAGCCCGCCATTGGTCCCTATCCTGAGCAAGATTAATCCAGTCTCTATCATCATATCCCATCTCCTTCAAATCCATTTTTATATTATCTTCCCATCTACGTCTCGGCCTCCCAGCTAACACTCTATATGCATTTCTGGATTCGCCCATACGTGCTACATGCCCTGCCCATCTCAAACGTCTGGATTTAATGTTCCTAATTATGTCAGGTGAAGAATACAATGCGTGCAGTTCTGTGTTGTGTAAATTTCTCCATTCTCCTGTAACTTCATCCCTCTTAGCCCCAAATATTTTTCTAAGCACCTTATTCTCAAACACCCTTAATCTCTGTTCTTCTCTCAAAGTGAGAGTCTGTATGGTTGTGAAAACCATACAGAACAACCGGTGATATAACTGTTTTATAAATGCTAACTTTCAGATTTTTCGACAGCAGACTGGATGACAAAAGCTTCTCAACCGAATAATAACAGGCATTTCCCATATTTATTCTGTGTTTAATTTCCTCCCGAGTATAATTTATATTTGTTATTGTTGCTCCAAGATATTTGAACTTCTCCACCTCTTCAAAAGATAAATTTCCAATTTTTATATTTCCATTTCGTACAATATTCTGGTCACGACACATAATCATATACTTAGTTTTTTCGGGATTTACTTCCAAACCTATTTCTTTACTTGCATCAAGTAAAATTCCCGTGTTTTCCCTAATCGTTTGTGGATTTTCTCCTAACATATTCACGTCATCCGCATAGACAAGCAGCTGATGTAACCCGTTCAATTCCAAACCCTCTCTGTTATCCTGGACTTTCCTAATGGCATACTCTAGAGCAAAGTTAAAAAGTAAAGGTGATAGTGCATCTCCTTGCTTTAGCCCGCAGTCAATTGGAAACGCATCTGACAAAAACTGACCTATACGAACTCTGCTGTACGTTTCACTGAGACACATTTTAATTAATCGAACTAGTTTCGTGTGATATTATAATACATAATAATATTACAGTAATTATATTAGTAAATTTGCAATAATTACAGCAATAAAAAAATAAAATAGACGTAACTTTAATTGTAACTATAAATAAATGCAATAAACCTAGGACTATAAATAAAAAACTATGCTAGATAATAACGCCTACTATATACTTCTATTAATTCCAACTATTATCAACTTTTCATTATTATTATTATTTCTTTAAGTAGGCTATTTTACGACGCTTTATCAACATCTTAGGTTATTTAGCGTCTGAATGAGATGAAGGTGATAATGCCGGTGAAATGAATCCGGGGTCCAGCACCGATAGTTACTCAGCATTTCCTCATACTGGGTTGAGGGAAAACTCCGGAAAAGACCTCAACCAGGTAACTTGCCCCAACCAGGAATAGAACCCGGACCACCTGGTTTCGCGGGCAGACGCGCTAACCGTTACTCCACAGGCGTGGACTCATTATTATTATTATTATTATTATTATTATTATCATTATTATTATTATTCATTTCAATCATTATTATCATCATCTTTCATTCATTCATTCATTCAATCATTCAGTTTTCTGTCTTCCTCTTTGTCTCCTCATATGATCCATGTATCTTAATGTCGTACATCATCTGATTTCTTCTGCTCCAAACGCTCCTCCCGTTTACCATTCCTTCCGGTGCATCCTTCAGTAGTCAGATTCTTCTCAGCCATTGACCCAACCAATTATTATTATTATTATTATTATTATTATTATTATTATTATTATTATTATTATTATTATTATTATTAAGCCTTATAAACTACGAAAGTTCTCGGCTGCTGAGATTACAATATAATATCACTGCACCCTGTCGTGACAAGCAGTTTTCCAGTCATATAATTTCTAAAACGTTTAGCTCTTCCTTCAGATTCTCTAAATATCTAACCCTAGGTCAGCCGTGGCGAAAATATGACTCGCGAGCACATTGTGGCTCGCAGTGATAGCTATGCATTTCTCTTGCTTCCTACCTCCCCCAACCCCCCTCTCACTCACATGAGTCAAACTCCGTTCCATTTGTACTTGTCTCTGACCTGCGAGTGGCGTATCGTCGCAATGTCACTTCCTCTCTACAAAAACGAAAGTTCCAAGTAGGATGGGAGGACGCATTTTTTTGCCGTCAATATGATAAGAATATTAGATGTATGATTTGTTCACAAGTATTACGAGGAAACGGTTGTGTAACATAAAACGGTGTTATGCTACATGTCACTCATGAAACATTAAAATATTATTATTATTATTATTATTATTATTATTATCCGATTATTATTTTTATTCTTTTATTATTATTATTATTATTACTATTATCGCTTGCTCTGTTGAAGCCATGTTCGCTACAACTTACGTTTTTGAAAAATTATTTTCAACAATGAAAATAGTAAAAACCAAATTTAGATCACGACTGACAGTAAGTGATAATTCCTGATTTTGTATCTCTGTCGCAGAGACATTCTGAAGACAATTACTTTTATGTTGTGATAAAATGTCCTATGTTTTCTTATTCATTTCTTTCTTCGTTACACGTACTATACATTAGTTTGTAGCCTTGTACTGTATAAAATTATATTTAAATGCTTAACGTAAGGAAAATGAAAATGCGTTAATAAGTCGGATAGTTGCTTCACTTCCCCTTCGGATGTCCGCCTCCCTACATAGGTGCTATGCACGTTGCAGGTTACACATTGGCTCGGCGCACGTTCATATTTTCGCCACGGCTGCCCTACGTGGTCCTTTCCATAAAGGAGTTTCTGTGAACACCCTTTTTAGTCTTCTTTCTTCTTGAGCTCTTCGCACATCACTAAATCATCGAAGACTTCTTGCTTTAATTCCAGCAGCACTATCAGCTTCATTGTAAAAAAACATAAATTTTTATTCCCTCATTCTCGAACTGACTTCCAATGTTTTTCATCAAAAATCTTCTTTAAAATTTTCAATTTATCATCTGATTTTGTGAGTGTCCATGTCTCAGAAGCATCTTTAGTCAACTGTCCAAGGATAGGTATGACCCTCATAGATGACATAATAAGGGATCACTATGATGCAACTAAGCCAGGATTTATTGGGGTAGGCGTCTTCATTGCATATATCGCTCACTAGATACATATTACACTACAACAAGCATAATTAAACTCTTATATATAGAGTGAACCGTAAATAATGTGATTAATTTCAGGGCGTTGTTCTTTGAGATATTACGAACAAAAAAGTTTAATACAGTTTTCCTCGTTTTTGCTTCCCGTACCAGATAAAAATTGTTTTATATGAAACATTTCATACCGTGTTTTAGGAAAGTCTTGATTGAATTCCCAATATGCTCAGTCAATTTAAGAGAACTGATAGGTAATAAATTATTGACAGAATTTTAGTTTTATTCTTTAAATGTGCAGAAATTTGATCCTAACAAATGTAATATTGTAAAATTACTTTGCAGAACGAAGTTACAAGTGACTATTTCGTTTATATGACGTCATTCCATTTTCGGCCAATGAAGTGTAATGAAATTTTGAATTCCAACCAATCACAGTCATACATCACGATCATTTCTGCAGCTCGATTTATCACTATCAATTTGTCGCATGGTCGTTTTTTTGTTTCCACGTAATTCGATGAGCAATAATCCATTGTACTAAAGAAAGTGCGAAATCCTACTTCCACATCTACATCTTCATCTTCTAATTCCATGTCCATTGTATCTAAAGAAAATGACACTCCTTAATAACAATTCTTCATTTAATTAATGTACTAATCAGGTTATTTGTACTACTACTACTACTACTACTACTACTACTACTACTACTACTACTACTACTACTACTACTACTACTACTACTACTACTAAGATTTATTTGAAATCAACCGTCCTCAAGTGAGGTTGACCACTAGGATCCGGAATTAACAAACATGAAAGATAAAGGGAAATGAAACGACCAAAATAACGATTCGATTTATACATCAAAACAAAAATTTACGTGTTAACATATAGACGATGGTGTATAATTTGAAGAGAGGCCTTCAGAATTTCCATTACAATCTTCTGAACCTCATAAAAGGGAATTTGAAAGGATTTAAGGATATTATACGTAAATTTTGGTAAACAACCCCTCGCTGCAAATAGTAAGCCTGCAACATCCCAGTTGTAAAGCGAAATGCCATATTTTTTACTGAGGTATGGAAGACAAGGTACATATTTAGCTCGCTTGTCATCATTTATCTGCAGTGCTTGATTCGTGTCTCGTTCAAAGCAAATCGTAGGGTCTAAGACGATCGCTTTGTGGGTTCTTCTATTGATGGCAATTATATCGACTCTTCTATGAGAATCATCTTCAGACACACAATGAATCTCCTCATGTACTTCCCATCCTCTGTTTCTTAGCAGGTTAAATTAAATTATGATTTCAGCAGATAATGAAAACGTATTTCTGTTATAATAACAAGAGAAAAGCGCAGTACGTGTAATTAAATTTTTAAGCCTGTATTTCGCTTTTCTCAATTGGCATTACTGAATAACATTCAATTTCTTTATTGCAGTAATCGTTATTCATCTGTTTCGACTTCACAATGTTTGAATAGGTTAAGTACTCATAAATATACAATTAACATTTTGTAAGTGAATTTTAGGGATATATTATTTACATTTTTATTTTATTCACGAAATAGTCCTAATAAATCTCACTTGAGGATTTATCGGCAAATCTCAGACCTCTTGTGACATTACTATAGACAATTCGTTGCTTGAGAAACCATGTTACACTGGTGGCCATAATTCTGTAAACCTTTTGTTTTTGTACTATATTATTATTCTCTGTTATTATTAGCTGTATTGATTCACAGATTTATACAATTGAAAATGTTACTCGTGACTGATTCGTCAATTATGGGGTTATAATAGAGGTATTATATTAAATCCTGAATATTTTAACAATATAATCATTACTTTGAATAATTTCGAGGGAAAAATTGTTCCGGAGCCGGGTATCGAACCCGGGACCTTTGGTTTAACGTACCAACGCTCTACCACTGAGCTACTCGGGAACTCTAACCGACACCGTTGGTACGTTAAACCAAAGGTCCCGGGTTCGATACCCGGCTCCGAACAATTTTTCCTCGAAATTATTCAAATCAACTTTACCTGAAATCTTGATTTGCATAATACACGTCACTGTTCGTTAACAGAAAGCCACAATTTAAGTCACACAGAGTTAGTGTGCACTCGAAGTTGGTTGCTTGACGGTTGTCAGCCCACTTTGAGGTCTGTGGATATAGAGGGAAAAATTGGATCGGTGTCGGTTAGAGTTCCCGAGTAGCTCAGTGGTAGAGCGTTGGTACGTTAAACCAAAGGTCCCGGGTTCGATACCCGGCTCCGGAACAATTTTTCCCTCGAAATTATTCAAATCAACTTTACAGGGAGTTATACCTGAAATCTTGATTTGCATAATCATTACTTTGTTGGAAATTATGTTCTTGTCGTTTAAGATCTGAATATTAATTTCAGATTTCATTATAATTTCCCATTATTTACTGTAATAAAAACTGGTCCATTGTTGATTTTAAGATTATTGTTCATCAATAGACGCATTGTTGAGCAATGTTGGCATAAAATATGGACATTATTATGCGTTTCTATCATTAGTCTGACTTAAGATTTCGTTCGGTTAACACCTGATTGCTTTACAACAAACTTTATTGATCATTTTATCACAATGGCTCCACGAAAGGTCTGGACACCTAAACGAAGTAGGGCAGTAACACTTCGAGAAGAAGGCTACACATTCAAGGAAATTGCAAGAAAACTTGCTAGTGGTGCTACAGTGTCTGGCGTCCAGAAGGTATGACAGAGGTACAAGTCCACAAAATCTTGTAAAACAACAGTAATCTTAAAATCAACAATGGATCAGAGTAACTTTTTCAATTGTATAAATCCGTGAATCAATGCAGATGTTATAATCAAAGCTCGGAACTTGGGGACTTGTGTGTCGTGTGCATGAGTAAGGTTACAGGTACAACGTACACAAAGCTCACCCTGCAAGTGCTCAGGGACAGTCGTGTGTACTAAGAAAGTGGTCACATCGAATGACAGGAAGACGGACGAGGAAACTGTGTCGTGTCGAAGCCAATGACATTCAGATAATTAATTAGAGGGAAACGGTCTGTTTGAAAATAAGAAAATACGTATTATTCGAATGGGTATTGTATACGTTTGAAAATATATTTCTTAAAATTTAGGTACAGAATTTCGTGGAGGAATTCTGAGGAGATACATTATTTTCTTCGAATGGAGAGTTTATATTTTGTAACTTGTGTCATACATAAACTAGAGTTTGGAAACGGGCATTTATTGAAATACATTGCAGTCCCTTAAATCGGTGGAAAATTTGTCCATAACCATGGATCATGTCGTAGTGGAACCTTCCCTAGTAGTGACATAGAAATTGAAAACTATTTTCGAGACAAATTTAGGATACTTATCTTTCTCAGATACGAGATCAGCTAGCAACTACTGAAAATCGAACAGGAAACAGTGACAGTGAAAACATTCAATACTTTATTTCGGCCTAAGACTTTATAATACAATTACAAACCATTTTCCAAATTTGAAAGTTTTTAAAATTGAAGCTTTTAAAAAATAAATTTGTAAAATTATCCACGATATAATATAATATTAACAAATGTATTTTTTTTACCTTTTATTTCTGTCTACTATATTCTTGTTTTTATTGAATATCACTGGCTTCTGTCGAATTGTCAATTTATATTAAATGTGTATTTTTCTCTCCTTTTCTCTTTCTTCTTTATTCTTGCTCTTATGCTGTATTTATTGGTTTGAATTAAGTTAATTACTGTATTTAGTAAAGTGTCCTTGTAAATTTTATGTTATATTATTGACTAAGACCACACCGTACACGAGCCTGGCTCTTACGGTAGTGGCTAGAAACATTTTTGTTTTATAAATGTAATTTGTATTCAGTAGGTAGCTAGTTAAAATAAATAAAATAAAAAAATTAATTTTGTTCCCGTCACTTCATGTGACGTGGAAATAAGTTTCTTTCGTTTCAAATCATGTTTAACTAACAGACGAAGAAGGTTTGGGTTCGAAAAATATTCGAATATATGTAGTCATACACTGTAATGAAATGTACAGAGCAGAACTGTAAATTTGATGTATATTGCATGTTTATTTATATATATGCTATAAAATTACGTGTTTCAACCTACCATAATATTATCATTATGTTGTTCCAGCCAGGAACCACTTTTATAGCAGACCTTACAGTACCTCTGTGCTGGAAGCGGGAGTTTGTTGACATTGAAGTCCGGTCGCTTAGCCACGTTCAAAGACACAAGTCCCCAAGTTCCGAGCTTTGGTTATAATAATTACGTACGAAAACAAAAAGTTTCCAGAATTATGGCCACCAGTGTATTTCAATTTTGCTGTTGAAATATCATCCTATGAACTGACTTGGGTCTGCAGCTTGTCCGTCACTATGACGGATGTATCATTGGAGGTTGTTTGTGGCTAATACAAGGAAACAGCCTCTGTTCATGCATATTACGTGCCAGATCTGAATTTAGATGCTGTGCTTATGTATAAACAAACGTGTAACCGGAACTCCATTGAGACTGCAGAATGTCCCATAGTGCGTTTGCGTTACAAGTCAAGGGTATCGAACTCCTGTGCGCCTGGTGGAGAAGGGTTTCGCATACATACCCATGTTTTTAGCAGTGACGTTTCTCCCCCTCCAAATCCTGTCGAGAAGGAATAGTGAAGCATGACGTCCGTCGGATGTTCTGTGTGGGCAGGACTACAGCGTTGCCAACATTAGCGTAACGGCTCCAGATCTGGAATAATTCGAATTCTCGTGAAGCCGCGTTTTTGTTTCTGGGGATTAGACGTCTTTCGTGGAGTGTAAAAAATATGACGGTAATGCTACAGCTGTTTTCGTTGAGATTTTAAAAGGGGAACTCGCGTTTCGAATTATACCTGCTCGACTGCCTATGCACAGTCTTTTGTTTTGAGATAACGTTCTTTTCTAACGTTGTGAATTTAAATTAAATCAGGATTGTAAATTTCGTAAACACAAATAGGCTACATTTTTCTATTTCACTTTTAAATTACTTTTGATAGAATGAGTTTAGTGTTAAAAATAATTTCTCTAGATATAAGAAAGCGTTCATATTTAAACTTACTACAGCGTCATCTTAAAGTATCCGACGTTGCCACTTTTCTTTCTTGCTTCTCTTTTTAAGTAAACTGATAGACTTTCGTAGACCTCGGCAATGTAATTATAGGAAACCAAAACGAATTGTTTTTACTACAGCTTTCCTTGTCTCTAAAGATGGATCTTACTAATATCATCCATGGCCACAGTCAACTGTTTGATAACATATCGGGCTAAGAGGGATGAAGTTACAGGATACTGGAGACAGTTGCACAAAGAACTGTACGCATTATATTCTTCAGCTAAGCTAATTAGGAACATTAAATCCAGACGTTTGCGATGGGCAGAGCATGTAGCGCGTTGGATAAGTGCATATAGAGAGGAAAAATATCTTTGGGGAGGCCGAAATGTAGATGGTAGGATAATATTAAAATGGATTTGAGGGAGGTGGGATATGATGATAGAGACTGGATTAATCTTGCACAGGATAGGGACCGATGGCGGGCTTGTGTGAGGGCGGCAATGAACCTCCATGTTCCTTAAAAGCCAGTAAGTAATAAGTAAGTAAGTATTACCTGTGGAGTAACGGCTGGCACGTCTGGCCGCGAAACCAGGTGGCCCGGGTTCGATTCCCGGTCGGGGCAAGTTACCTGGTTGAGGTTTTTTCCGGGGTTTTCCCTCAACCCAATATGAGCAAATGCTGGGTAACTTTCGGTGCTGGACCCGGACTCATTTCACCGTCATTATCACCTTCATATCATTCAGACGCTAAATAACCTGAGATGTTGATAGAGCGTCGTAAAATAAGCTACTTAAAAATATATTATTATTGCAGGATTGACTGTTATTCGTAGCTTATTTCATTCAATTTATTAGACACACAGGAAATTGTATTCATTTAACCTAAATTCATGATCGGATCCATTATTTCATACACGCATTACACACAACAGTGGGAATTTCCTATCTCCTGCCAGAAATTCGTAAAAACTTTGAAATTCGTAAAAACTTAACTACTTAAACCATTTAATTGAATATGAAATAAAATTTATTATTACCTACAGTATTATTAAGGGCGGCCGGGTAGCTCAGTTGGTAGAGCAGCTGGCTACGGACTGGAAGGTCCGGGGTTCGATCCCAGGTGGTGACAGGATTTTTTCTCGTTGCCAAACTTTCAGAACGGCCCCAAGGTTCACTCAGCCTTCTATAAAATTGAGTACCGGGTCTTTCCCGGCGGTAAAAGGCGGTCAGAGCGTGGTGCCGACCACACCACCTCATTCTAGTGCCGAGGTCATGGAAAGCATGGGGCTCTACCTCCATGCCCCTCAAGTGCCTTCATGGCATGTTACGGGAATATTCTTTTACCTTTACCTTTACAGTATTATTAAGATTATACAGGGTGTGTCTAAATTCTCCTTACAAACTTTGACGGCTTGTAGTGGGGACCAACACGGTTAAGTTTTGCATAGGAACTCAAATCCCGAAACGTAACGTTTCCCCGTTACAAACAAAACATCACCACATCACATGTTGAACTCTCCCTCTTCCGCTGGTTACTTTACGTTGTTTTTATTCTGGGTCCTCTTACAAGAGGGGCTCGATGTGACGACCAGCGGCTTCAACACGCAAGCAGGTCTTCCTCTGATTCCACAGGAGTCTCGTAAATCAATGTCTTCATGTGGCCCCCGTTTCCGGACATGAGTTCCTATGCAAAACGTAACCGTCTTGGTCCCCATTACAAGCTCTCAAAGTCTGTAATGGGAATTTAGACACACTCTGTATAAGCAACTGTATGCAACAGTAGGCCTACTGGGGGATAACTACAAGTCTGATTAATACCATGAATCGCTGGAATGCAGTCAATTTGCCGAGAACCAGATCTCACTGTCAGAAGCATAGAGGCCGGGAATTGCACTAATTTATTGATTTTAACATCATAATTTAAAAACTTAATATATAAAATTTATAATTTAATTAAATTTCCCGTATATAATATCCTTTTTGTGTAAATTTCAATTTACATTATAAAGTTTTCACAAGAAGGGTAAAGTAATGGACAGAAATTTCATTAAATTATAAATTTGTTAACTTATCGGAAACATAATGTCAATAAAACTAATATAACTGTATTTTCCTGTTTGTGATTATGTATTCAATCTTTTTTTTTCTTTATAATTATTTTTATTAGTATTATTTTTAAGTTAATACTGATTGTGTATATGTATTCAATTTCTCTTTATTATTATTATTATTATTATTATTATTATTATTATTATTATTATTATTATTATTATTATTCAGTAGAGTTGTGGGTCTAGGCACAATAAGCCTCAGGGTGCGGTGCCGAATTTAGTAAAAGAAAGGTCTTTATTCAGCCTACATTGGTAAAAAAGTGAACGGATTTTGTGGAACGGAAATTAGACTAAGGTTGGCATGGATATGCTTAAGTCATATACGATGTTAATAATAATATGATCGAGTCCATTCCTATACACGAGTGGAATCTTAATATATTCTATTTGGGAGAGTTCATTACAATCCTTGGGGGGTCGCAATCTATTTAAAAAGAATGTTGTTTAGTTGTACTTTGATATGGACACGAAACAGACGCGTGCACAATTCATGCGTAACTATAGAAAGTTTACTCACATACGAATAAATAACCATATTTATTGGATATTATCATATTATTATAATATATACAGTATAGGCTACTACTTAATTGTCTGTGGCTTAAAAACATTTCCTTACTTGTCCTCTCAAAGATAGTACATATTCTTTTATATTATTATTATTATTATTATTATTATTATTATTATTATTATTGTTATTATTATTATTATTATTATTATTATTATTATTATTAATTCAAATACCTGGGAGCAACAGTAACAAATATAAATGATACTCTGGAGGAAATTAAACACAGAATAAATATGGGAAATGCGTGTTATTATTCGGTTGAGAATCTTTTATTATCCAGTTTTCTGTCAAAAAATCTGAAAGTTAGAATTTATAAAACAATTATATTACCAGTGGTTCTTTATGGTTGTGAAACTTGGAGTCTCACTTTGAGAGAGGGTGTTTGAGAATAAGGTGCTTAGGAAAATATTTGGGGCTAAGAGGGATGAAGTGACAGGAGAATGGAGAAAGTTACACAACACAGAACTGCACGCATTGTATTCTTCACCTGACATAATTAGGAACATTAAATCCAGACGTTTGAGATGGGCAGGGCATGTAGCACGTATGGGCGAATCCAGAAATGCATATAGAGTGTTAGTTGGGAGGCCGGAGGAAAAAAGACCTTTGGGTGGCCGAGACGTAGATGGGAAGATAATATTAAAATGGATTTGAGGGAGGTGGGATATGATGGTAGAGACTGGATTAATCTTGCTCAGGGTAGGGACCGATGGCGGGCTTATGTGAGGGCGGCAATGAACCTCCGGGTTCCTTAAAAGCTAGTAAATTTGTAAGTATAATATGGACGTAGCTAGTCAGCGATGTATGCAATGGAGCTGGATAGAAACTGACCACCTTACCCCATTTTCTCCTGGCCTAGTTGTCTCGTAAGTGGTGCCTTGTTGGTATCACTTGTATCATTTGTGCGGTTCAGACCTGTCTTCGGGAGTTAACTACACAAGAAACAATTTTATTCAAGATCCATACAAGTTTATTGCAATCCACTATGTCAAATATTATTGGTGGGAGAATAAAAATATACTGGTAACAAAAATTTCAGAAGGTTTGAAAGTTGTCTTAGTCTTCAGGAAAAAAAAAAATTGGTAATATCTTCCATCTCGTTCAGGTCGTTAGGAATTGTTAATCCACGTCACTGGCCAGCGACTGAGAATAAAAGGTGGGGCGTTGTAAGTGGATGAACAAAAAACTTACGAGTGTTGCAAGATAATTCTGTGAAAAAGGAACTGGAAGGTAAAATAAGACTGGAAATATGCATGGGCATGGATGAGATAATGGAAGCTTAAAAACGAACAGATACAATGCGTTGTAGAAGCGAATGAAGCCACTGGTGAATGGTGAGAAAGTAGGAACAGCGGATGTACTACCATTAGCGGATCGATGAGGAATTAACAAACTGGAGGTTCGCGGGCGTTTCCTGTAACTTGAGTGGTAGCCAGGTTTATATTTGTCTCTCAGATATGCTCTCTTCCCCCTTCGTACTTGTTTACGCTTTCACGTCACATTTATTTTCAATTTTTTTTTCATATAATTGTTTTTGTTTTATTTATTTATTTATTTATTTATTTATTCTTTGGCTATTACAATTTTACTGCGGTACGAAAGGACGTGTTTCAACCAATCATTGCTGTTTATCGCTACAATTTTATCACTTCCCCAGCATTTGTTTATTTTTATCACATCCCTAGCATTCGTTTCTCTTTATCACTTCCCTAGCATTTGTTTCTTTGTTTGCCAACATTTGAAACTGCAAATTCTTTACGGGATTATAAAACGTCATGTTTTACGATCGTCATTTGTTTGCCAACATTTGCAACTGCAAATTCTTTACGGGACTATAAAACGTCATTTTTTACGATCGTCATTTGTTTCCCGCATAGATTGTCAACTGAAAATGTCTGCTCCGTTGAAACGTTTTGGTGAAGCTAACATTAGTGAAATAGAATTTTAGTAAGTCAATTAATACCTATTTTATTGTATTAGAGTACAGTACGATTATTTAGTCCTGACAGTCGCAGACAATGTGCCCCTGGGTCAGGCGAGTGCATTAAGTTACGCCAAGGAGTGTTCGGGTTAGTCATCTGCTTGCATTCAAAGCGATCGGATGTCACGCGTGCGGTAGAGCGGTGTGTTTCCAGTACAGTTAAGCTGTACTACATTTCTTTACTAACCGCTCGCTCTTTATCTCTACTCCGGAGTTCTCCCCACTACTCCTATTACTTCCCCTCTTTCGCGTCGCCGAGCTGTGAGGACTAAATAATCGGTCTGTACTTTATTTCTTCTAATCTTTACATACTTTCTTCTATTTTTATCACCTCCCTAGCATTTGTTTCTTTGTTTGCCAACATTTCAAACTGCAAATTCTTTACGGTACTATAAAACATGCTTTGTGATTGTCATTTGTTTCCCGCATAGATAGTCGACTGAAAATGGCGGCTCCGTTCAAATGTTTTGGTGAAGCTAACATTAGTGAAATAGTATTTTAGTAAGTCAATTAATATTTTATTGTATTAGAGTACTTTATTTCTTCTAATCTTTATATACTTTCTTCTAATCGTGCAATAGTCAATTAAATTCCACTCGAGTTTCGAGATAAATCGAAACCTCTAGTGAGATTACTGTTGATAATATTTCGCTTTCTATCGTATTTGCCAGTAACACCAATATTGGCAGGCTGGGGAATTTTCCACCAAAATTTAGAAAATTATTACTCATGAGTAGGGCTAGGATTTTGATGACCCATAAATCATGAAAAATGTCCTAAAAACAATGCCCTTATGACCTAAAAATCTTTAAAAAAAATGCCCTCAAAATGCCCTAAAATTGATCTTACATAATTGTCTTAGTAGGAAAAGAGGTTTTGTACTACTTAATATTTAAATTAGTAATTAAATTAAATTTTACATATTTTTTTCTAAGTAGTATACTTTAACTAATTATTTTACCTGATGTAGTTTCCATGTATGATCGTTCACCTCTGCGTCGGCATGTGGACGTGAGGTCAGGAGTCGGCTGGTCGGTCTTGGCTCTTCATGGTCTGTAGCGCCATGGATTTATTTTACTTTTAGTTTCCGTTAGTCTACCACAAGGCCACTCTTATCCGGAATTACCAGGTATGGAGGAGTCTATATTGAAGGGGTGGTTGGACTGGTCCATTACGTGGGGTGTACTACGTTAAAACGGCAATATTTGTGTAGAAAAACGATTAAAATATTATACAAAATAATGGGTATTAATGGATAAAATAAGTAAAGAAGATATGAAAGGAAATAGACATTATTTTACATTAATAATGGAGATGTATGGCCAAAATTAAATGAAAATGCCTCAAAAATGACCGAATAAAACAAAAGGTGCTCTTATGAGTTGAAACAGGCAAAAAAAATGCAAAAAAATGCCTTAACAAATATGTCTTAAAACACTCAGTTTATCACATAACATATAAATACTAAAGCAGCTATGTTTCTAGCTTACTAGACAAAATATGCAATTTCATCAAAATCCTAGCGATACTCATGAGATTTTAGGAAAGAACATTTGTTTCGCCGTGAATGTTGCAAATAAAATGCCGTGTGTAATATTATTGCTAATTAAGATTGTTTAAGAATATACAACATCATGTTGTTGTGAGAAAACCCATTATTATTATTATTATTATTATTATTATTATTATTATTATTAATTCTACCCTTTCTAAATCAATTTTTCTGAGTTTTAGAAAAAAACGACAATTTTTCTGTAGAAAAGACAACATAATTTCTTCAAAACTGATATACTGTAGACCTATTTCTGTACGCTAATTAAATACTTTTTTTTTCGTTTTGTTGTAGAGAAGAAGATTTTTCGCAGAAACGGTCAATCTTAGCGAAATTCGCGACAAATTTACTGTCATAAGTCAGTCGCATGTATGATACAACCTGCTTGTACTTATTGGTGTAACTGTCTGTGAAATTTCTTTTTATTGCTAATGGCAAATAAAAAATTCCCTGGTCATGGCCAACGTTGTTATTATAATAATTGTTTTTGACATTAATTTTCATAGTCGCCATTCCTCTCGATATAATAGACACGTAGACACTTTACCTTGGTTTTTATTTTGTTGCAGTATAAAATTACTTGTGAGAACAATAACTCACCTACTGCAGTTATAAAATCAAACGATAATAGATAGTACAAAAATAACATAATATCAGTTTTGAATATATTTTTAATAGACGTTCCTAAAAATAGATATCTTAACGCTATGCAAACGCATTAAAATATAATGAATTTTATACCAAAACATGCGAAATGTACTTTTAACTCTAGTGTGGAAAGTATTTGACCACTCACTTTCAAATGTTCGCGTCGATTGTTAATTGTTTTTTTTACACAGTAACAATCGCAACTGATCAATAAAGCTGTTCAAACAATGAAATCTCTAATTTAAAAAATGAATGGTTTTGGTTAAGAAACGTACACGAATTAAATAAATAGTTTCAATAACTACAGGGTGATCCATTTGGGTATGGATAAAATAAAAACGCCGTAATACATTTACTATTAAACTTTGTTTGTTTAAACTTTGTGCATACAACACTGAAAGATGGGAGATTTCTCAGAGCTCAACATGACCCCCATTGCGCACCCTGCACAACTCGTAACGGTGATACAATTCAGCCCGTGTCCTTTGTAATATAAGAGAGGTGATTTGTTGAAAAGCTTGAGTAATTTTTACTCTCAGATCACCAATGTTCCTGGGTTTCCGTGAATAGACAATATCTTTAACAAAACCCTACACGATGAAGTCAGGAGGGGTTAGATCTGGGGAGTTTGGGGGCCAAGCCAAGAGATAGCTGCTTCTCGTACTGGGTTTCGCCTGCGACCTCCTGCATGATTTTTTTTAACACACAATCTGTTTCTATAAATGTTCGATACCACAATTTTATGGAATCGTATTTAGGTACATTACGTACACCATACTCACGTCGAAATTCCCTTTGAACTCTTTTAATACTGTGAAATTGAACATACCAAATAACACACTGTGCCCGCTGTTGATTTATAGTAGCCATTGTAATTACCTACAGTTTTCATTTGTCCTTTCAGATTATGCATTGTTGATTGTCATGTATGGAAACTCCCATCTTTTAATCATAATATAATCAGCAAGAAATTTTTCCTACTATCATAATAGCTTTATAATAATAAATTAATATTATCCATATCCAAACGGATCAGATTGTATTTTATTGATAAGTATATGAAACAACCAAGTTTAATTATAATAGTAAAAAAAAAAAATGGTGTACTTGGTTTGCACCGGGAACCTCTGAAACTCCGGTTGCATGCTATACAACGTAGCTATTCTACCTCTTGCTTTTAATGTGATAAAGTTTCACTATTACAATGAGTGGGAATAAAGCAGTGGAGAAGTCTGGGGCGGGGGGCGGATTGTTTCTGTACCAGTATAGATAAATGGCTGTCTAAAAATCGTGTAACACAATGTTAAAAATGATTTTTATTTGTTTGTATGTGCTTCATTCTGTATGCGTCCTCGTTTTGCAAACATCCCTGCTCGCGAAATAAAAAGTAATTTTTAATATTTGTATCATAAATTAACAGTGATAAATATAAAGAATTATTTGCACATTATACAGGATGTTTCCGAGGTGGTGTTACAAACTTTCAGGGATGATGGCGAAGGGCACATATATGAATTTGATAAAGGAACCCTGGTCCGGAAATGACTGAGTAGAAAGTTATAAGGAAAAATAGTTTGTGGAAATGGAATTATAATTTGGCACCACGTGCCCTCCTTCCCTTAACCTTTGGAACAGTCGTGGAAAGATGATATGGATCGGATGTCTCCTACATGTGTACTTGTCCGATACAATCTGTGAGCTTATCTACGTTCCCATTGGCTCATCCCTATTCGAAAATCAGGTCTGCTTATTCCGCTCTCCTGTACTCCTCCATTTCACTAGGACTGACCGACTGGACACTGCATCTTGTACACATACACTGCTGTGTACAGACGTGCATATCAGGATCGACCATGTCCGTTACACATTACGCTATCTGCATTGCTTTAGTGTAGTTTCCTGTCCACACCCCTCAGACAGCGCACTGAATGGAATACTGTGAGTAGACAATGTAAACAACATCAGATGAATACAGTATGTGTAAGATGTACAGATAAATACACAAAAATAAGGTGTACAGAGGAATAAAATTATTTCATTTCCACAGAACTATTTTTGGTTGTAACTTTCGACTCGGTCATTTCCGCACCAGGGTTCATTATCTCAAACTGATACATGTGCCCTTCGCCATCATCCCTGAAATTGTGTAACACAACCTCGGAAACATCCTGTATTTTTTATGAAGTTCCTTAAATACTTTCTATTTCCGCATAGAGTAGTTTTCATAGTTACAAATAAAAGAAGCACTACGATACGTACTCAGTAGGCCGGGAATAGAAGATTTCTTCGCATTGCTGAAGTTTCCGTGTGATTTACGTTCCCCTTTGAACAGGTTTTACTGTATTTTAATTTTACGACGTAATATAAAGAGACAGAATAAGAAATTAAACTGTGTTGGAAAGAGTGGGTGAAGAAAGAATGACGCTGAAACTGATCAGGAAGAGGGAAAGGAAGGGTTTGGGTCACTGGCTGAGAAGAAACTGCCAACTGAAGGATGTACTGGGAGGAAAGTTCGGGACAGAAGAAGACATGAGATGATAGACGACATTAAGTTATATGCAAAGCTCGGAACTTGGGGACTTGTGTGTCGTGTGCATGAGTAAGGTTACAGGTACAGCGTACACAAAGCTCACGCTGCAAGTGCTCAGGGACAGTCGTGTGTACTAAGAAAGTGGTCACATCGAATGACAGGAAGACGGACGAGGAAACTGTGTCGTGTCGAAGCCAATGACATTCAGAGAATTAATTAGAGGGAAACGGTCTGTTTGAAAATAAGAAAATACGTATTATTCGAATGAGTATTGTATACGTTTGAAAATATATTTCTTAAAATTTAGGTACAGAATTTCGTGGAGCAATTCTGGGGCGATACATTATTTTCTTCGAATGGAGAGTTTATATTTTGTAACTTGTGTCAAACACAAACTAGAGATTGGAAACGGGCATTCATTGAAATACATTGCAGTCCCTTAAATCGGTGGAAAATTTGTCCATAGCCATGGATCAAGTCGTAGTGGAACCTTCCCTAGTAATGACATAGAAATTGAAAACTATTTTCGAGACAAATTTAGGATACTTATCTTTCTCAGATACGAGATCAGCTAGCAACTACTGAAAATCGAACAGGAAACAGTGACAGTGAAAACATTCAATACTTTATTTCGGCCTAAGACTTTATAATACAATTACAAACCATTTTCCAAATTTGAAATTTTTTAAAATTGAAGCTTTTAAAAAATAAATTTGTAAAATTATCCACGATATAATATAATATTAACAAATGTATTTTTTATCTTTTATTTCTGTCTACTATATTCTTGTTTTTATTGAATATCACTGGCTTCTGTCGAATTGTCAATTTATATTAAATGTGTATTTTCTCTCTTTTTCTCTTTCTTCATTATTCTTGCTCTTGTGTTGTATTTATTGGTTTGAATTAAGTTACTTACTGTATTTAGTAAACTGTCCTTGTAAATTTTATGTTATATCATTGACTAAGACCACACCGTACACGAGCCTGGCTCTTACGGTAGTGGCTAGAAACATTTCTGTTTTATAAATGTAATTTGTATTCAGTAGGTAGCTAGTTAAAATAAATAAAATAAAAAAATTAATTTTGTTCCCGTCACTTCATGTGACGTGGAAATAAGTTTCTTTCGTTTCAAATCATGTTTAACTAACAGACGAAGAAGGTATGGGTTCGAAAAATCTTCGAATGTATGTAGTCATACATTGTAATGAAATGTACAGAGCAGAACTGTAATTTTGATGTATTTTGCATGTTTATTTATATATATGCTATAAAATTACGTGTTTCAACCTACCATAATATTATCATTATGTTGTTCCAGCCAGGAACCACTTTTATAGCAGACCTGACAGTACCTCTGTGCCGGAAGCGGGAGTTTGTTGACATTGAAGTCCGGTCGCTTAGCCACGTTCAAAGACACAAGTCCCCAAGTTCCGAGCTTTGGTTATATGGATCATATGCGAAGACTATGAGGAAGACAGGAAATAGGAAAGACTGGAGAATGCTGGGTTGCAGTGAAAGACATGTCTTTGGGCAGAAAAAGCACAATCCAAATCTTTTCTTAATAATTTGGAGTTTCTTTGGTCCTTATTGGGAAGCCGTAGAGAAGTTAATAGCAAGTAAAGTATTGTGGATAGCATTAAATGTGTATAGAGATATAGTACTCGATGTTGTATTAAAATTCAAAGGCTGTATTAATTTTCACTGTGAACTTTATTTACAGAGTTTTCATTACTTGTATCCATATGACTCTGGGATACGACATCAGTATATCTGTTCAAATGTTATGTTCGTTATTAAAATCCAGGATATTTTTTTATATAGTATATAATCTCCAGAGCTACCGTTTCAGTTATTAGCATAAGGTGTACTGTATTATTTGAACTGAAAGAGGCCAACAGGAGCTATTGCAATGGAACGAAATATACCGCTAGCTATAATATCGTTTGAAAACTATTCGTAGATTACAAATATAATCGTATCAACTATAAGAATATCCAGAGTATGTTAAGGAATTATCAGTTGGTAAAACTAAGTAATGGTTCTTCAAGAAAAAGCGTCTGTGTCTATAGATAGTGTATCACACAACACTCATTTGCCAAATGGGGAAAACAGTATTATTTTGAATTGACAAATGTAGGACCATTACAGAGACATTAAGGATCATGATAATGATCACGATATAGACCACGACAAGGACTACAAGTATCACGACAAGAATCACAACAAGGACCACGACAAGGGCAGTGATAAAGACAACAGCCACCATGATTAAGGACCATGACAAGGACGAGGTTAAGGATCACGACATGAAGCAAGATAAGGACCTCGATAAGCATCACGACCGCTATGAGGACCACGACAAAAACAAGGGCCAAGATAAGGATCGTGATAAAGACAACAGGGACCACGATAAGGGTCACGGGTGATTCTCATTTTCGGGCTTGATTCCCGCTTGGGTTGATTGCCTGGTTACGTTTTCCCCAATCGTAAGCCAAATGTCAGGTAACCTTTGGCGAATACTCGGCCTCATCTCGCCAAATACCATCTCGCTATCACAAATTCCATCAACGCTAAATAACCCAGAAGTTGATACAGCGTCGTTAAATAGCCAAGTAAAAGAACGACAAGGACAACGATAAGAATCACGACATGGATCACGATACGGAATGCATGGGCCACGATGATAATAATAATAATAATAATAATAATAATAACAATAATAATCAGTTTTCCCGGCGAAACGCACCTCTTGTTTTATTTTTCGTCATGGAATCGATAAATGTGTTAATAATTATTCGTTTAACATTTTTCTTTGAACTCCGCTTAGACACTGAAAGTGTTAAAGTTGAACGGAAAGGAGGTTAAAAACGCCAGAATTCCCATGTAATGGATAGTAATCAACCCCCATCCGCTATAATGTATTCTACACAGAGTTCCGCCATCTTTTTCTCCAGAAAAAAGCACTAATAATAATAATAATAATAATAATAATAATAACAATAATAATGGCTTTATTCAACCTGGCAGAGGATCACGATAAGGAATACGAGATGGACCACGATAAGGATCACGACATGGACTACGATAAGAAGCACGACAAGCACCGCGATAAGGATCACGATTAAAACAAGAAGGATCACAATAAGAATGACGACAAAGACAAGGATCATTATAAGCACCACGACATCGATCGCAATAAGGACCATGACAGAGAGAACAAGGAGTACGATAAGGACAGTGACAAAGACAGCAAGGACCACGATAAGAACATCAATAACAAGGATACGACCAAGACAAGAAGGATCACGATAAGGATCATGACAGAGAAAAGGGACCACGATAAAGACCGTGATAAAGACAACAGGGACGACGATAGGGACCACGTCAAATACAAGGACCACAATAAGAACTACGACAAGAACCACCACAAGGAAACAATGATCACGACATGGACTGCGACAAGCATCGTTAAGAGTTACACTGAAGCAATTGTAATGTTATTTAACAGGAGTTCTAGTTACGCAGATGGAGATAGGCCTATTGAATTAAATTTAATCAATGTGGACGTAATATTTTCCGGCCAAGAAGTAACAACACATTTATGTCACTATTTAAGTATAATGAAAGGTTTGAAATGCAATGGAAGTACTGTTGCAATATAGAGTACGGGGCGTACACGAAGCAATATCGAAATTTTAAGTGGTTTGTATGACTCTATAAGAAACAATAGGCGCTTGTGTCCCACATGTAATGAAAGAGCAGCTGGGAATGTTTTAATTTAACACGCAAAAGTTATAGTTACCTCACCCTGTCGCGTGGCAGCGCCACTGTTGAAGATGCGATGACTCCCGAGCTGCAGAGTACCTTACATAACATCATTTGGCAGCAAGACGGTGCATTCCTCATTTTATTAACCTAATGCGGTAATGGTTATGCAATTTTTATACATCGCTGGATCGATCGTCATGATCACATGCCTTTACTCATATGGCCTCCAATGTCCCCTGACTTCACTCCATGGGGAAATGTCAAATCTGGTTATGTGCCGCGCTATGTGACAGGATTTTCCGGCTTTGGCGGCCGTTACACCAGACATGCTGTAGAATAGCAGAAAATGTATAATAATTTCTGAAGTATTCGATTACCCGTTGGATGTGTGCCGTGTAACAAGGACTGCCCACATGAAAACTTACAGTACGTGTTCTAAAAGCTCGAAGACCTACCTACTCTTTCACCCTATGTTTGGCTTACTGCAGGTGAAAGGAATTATATTAACTTAAAACTCTGATATTCACTTATGTACACCCGGTATAAGATATATCCAACAAGGAAACTTGGAGCTCAACTTCAAAACAGTAACTTTGTATTGCTTTACTTTGTGTCAGTTCCATGCAATACTTCGATATTCATGGAATTCCCAAGCCTTTAGTATGCAAATAACTTCTCCTTTACCACTGCTGAAACTGCGTTTTTATTCTCAACGATTCTGAATCTATTGGCGGTTCCTGTAGTCTTTTGCATCGTAGACCAATCAATGCATTGGTATAATGGGCGAAACTTCAACATCTCTAATGTAGCTTTTAAATGTTTCTTGACGATATTTTACTCTTATATTTTCTACGATTAAAATACGCCTTAGTGATTTTGAATAAACTATTTTAGGGTAAATTATATTGATTATGGTAATATACGTCGACTTTAGTTCTGTTTATGAGCGATTTTTCGTAAATTGTCATTATCAGCATTGAGGTTGCCTGATTCGACGTATACGTGACGTCACAGCGCAGGTACAGGTACGTTCGTATACAAAATAGTGACGCATCTCTGCCCTCTTCCTCTAGAACAGGCCTGCACAAGGTTTGCGCTCTCCGAGCCGGCTCACAGCTCATGAGCGGAATGCAGATATTAGCTGCGCTCTGTATAGGGGTCGACTGGAAGAAGGGGTGATCTCGTACAAAATATACACAAAAGGGAAGTACTATTACGAGTGCTTATGAAATGAATACCCGTTCAGTGTTTGCTAAACTATCTTGGACTTATTAATTAATACAGAAATAATAGAAATTCTATAGCTACTTAAATGTACAATATCATTTTGTTATATTTTTATTTATCAGTGCATCAAAACGGGGTTTTATGCTGTTGGCAGCTGAAAGGAACAGTAGCGTACTGATCGTAATGAAACATCTGTTGCAGATGTTCGATGTCTGCCTTTGTTAAAGTTGATTATAGAAAACAGTTGCTCACAAATATAAATGTTGAGCCAAACATAGCAATCATTTTCACAGCCAGCCTGTGTAGTCGTGGATATTATTGCTAATGTTTAGTCTTGTAAAACTCAACCAGGCTAATAGTATTATTCAAACGATCTTTAGCCTTTAGGTCACATTGAAGATCAATAAGTTCGAGCTGTAAATCGTTAAATGTTAAATGTTATGTTCCGTCTTTTAGATTCCTCCATACTGTACTGTAGCATTAGGTAAGCAACGTGAAACAGTTACTGAGAATAGGCCTACACACTGCACTCCACTAGTTAGCTGAGTGGTCGTTTCCCTCTCCTCCACCTATAACAAGTCTATGTCATTCTGACGTATCTTCCTCTCCGTTTCGGCGAGCGGTAAACATGGCTCTCCCGCTCCCAAGGAGCGCGCGCGCTCGTTGAGCGCTGTTTCTGCAGGTATGCTCTAGAAAGTCAAAACCGGGACGCAGTCATAGTAAGTACTCTTATCGATCACTGCTCTTACCAGTATTATTTAAATAACTACAGCTTTGTGGCTGTTTGAAGGCTCATTGGAGAGGTGATGCCTTAGGTAAGACGCTCGTAATATTGCAGGAAATAGCCTAGTTGATATTTGAACTAACATTTTCACTGTGAATATAAACAACATTATAATTATATAAATTGTGTATAATAAACGTAAACGTGAAAAAACATTGCACTAAAAGACACTGCAATACCAAAAGGCACAGAAAGTGTGTTGAACGTAATCAAAAAGAACCAATAGGCCTATAATCACAATCTAAAAAATTATGAAGATAATAACTCGACGTTTATCATGGAGTTGTGTAGCCTACCATGATGTTCAATGCCAGCTTCCGAAATAAAAAATTAAATTATCTACATTTTAGGGAATTTCTAGAGAAGTACATAGAAAATTAGTGGGTTTTCAGTGATGAGCGACGTGCTATATCCTAATGAAACACGAAAAAATATCAGACAATAGGAATATCTTGTATTTCATCATGCACCAATAACGTCATGTAGCATTGAAAGAATTTCTTGCAAGTTCCGTAACTTACGAATGCACGTTATTATTCACTGCAAAGATCACGACGAAAATGAACATCACGGCTCAAGCATGTGTTTACTATAGTATAGCTTCAGAATGTGGCTGTACTCCACGAGCACGCAGCGACGACCTGTTTGTTTATATCCTTATCCGTTGCGTTTCCTATGTTAATAATAATAATAATAATAATAATAATAATAATAATGTTTTATTTTCGCTGGCAGAGTTAAGGCCATAAGGCCTTCTCTTCCACTCAACCAGCCTTAATCAATACAATACATAAATTTAAATTACATATATTTTCACTACACTTAAAAGGTTCTCCAGCAATAATCTTCTACACATTTATTTAAATTTAGATAATTTAATTCAATGAATTATAATTAATTTAATATTTGAGATAGCTAGTAAAATGATGAAAATTAATTTAATATAAGCTTACTAGGACTATGTTACAGGAGAATATATTTCTATTTCTATAATGAGAATATTAATGTAATTGCCATTAGAAGTTTTGTAAATCTATTTAGAGAAATTAAAGATAATAATAAGAAGAATGGACAGATGTTAGTTTCATTATAAGTAACAAATATTAATCAGCAATTCATCTGTTAAGTAAGAATTTATGTAATTTTGACCTAAATGAAGCAATTGTCCAACAACCCCTTATATGTTCGGCGTACTATATATCCGATGTGTCCTTAACTTTAGGTACGGTAACTGGGATACGGAGCTTGGTAATTACGTATTTGGGGACGTATGTTAACGGTCATAAAACTTCGGAAAGAATCATTATACGATATTTCCCGTTCCTTTATATGGTAATCAATCGCGCTTAATTTTTTTATAGCTCAACGTCTAAAGAAGGCATAGAGAAAAATTCGAAATGAAAATATTTTTTTGATTAAGAAAGGAATACTAACTTCGATATGATCTGTTCAAAATAGACACATTTACACCTGCAAAAGTTGATAAGTCCTTATACTGCTTGTTTGAGGCTTGAAAGTAATGTAATTTTCCTAAGATAGGTTACTAGCCTTATCGTTAGGTAGTCCAGTAGTGGGGCTGTGAAAGCTTTTGATAAAGTCCGAAGATACCTTTTATTCGACATATTACAAGAAAAAAATATTCCAAATTTGCTATTGCAAAATATAATAGAAATCTACACAGACAGCAAAATAAGTGTCAAAATAAATAATTGTATATCCGAAAGAAAATTAGTTAATAATGGAATTCGACAAGGTTGTCCACTATCACCAACTTTATTTAATATTTATATAAATGAAATTATTTTAAAATGGAACCAAATCTACACATCAGGAATCAAAATAACCAGTGCTCTAACATTAAATACCTTACTCTATGCCGATGATCAAGTCATAATTTCCAATTCAGAGGATAATTTACAAAGAGGATTGTATACATTAAATAAAATATTAAAAGATTTTGGGATGGAAATTTCAGCACAAAAATCAAAAGTAATGGCATTTTAGGACAAGACCCAGTCAAAGTAAGATAATACACAATAACCAATGCCTCGAACAAGTGCAAAATTTCAATTATCTGGGTTGAAATATCTTATCAAAATGAAAAAGATGTGAACAAGAAAATTACCAAATTTACACAAATTCTAGGAATAATAAACAATGCATTAAAAGCTAAATTAGTACAAAAATCTACAAGAATAAAAATATATAATACACTAGCATTACCCTCCCTTTTATAAGCGAGATTTGGACATTAAAGAAAAAAGACATGAACAGAATCAAAGCAACGGAAATGAAATTTTGAGGAGGACAGCAGGATATACTCTTTTAGACCGAGAAAGGAATGAAGAAATTTTAGAACAATTAGAAGTAGAGTCAGTAGAAGAAAAAATCAGCAGATACAAATTCAATTGGCTAGATCATGTAAGGAGAATGGAAAATTCAAGAATCCCAAACATTATGATGCAATATAAACCTAGAGGACATCGTCGACCAGGAAGACCTTTAAGAAGACTGCTAGATGGGGCCGAAACAGGTCTATAGGCCTAATTCGTGAAGGATGATGATGATGATGATGATGAAAAGTTGATAAGGGGTAAACTTTTTTTGTTTTTCGCGCTAGATGAGAGGGGGGGGGTCAAAGAGAAAGAATGGAAATTACTTTTAAAAATATTTCTTTTCTGGTTTTCAAGTTACGGCGAGTTAAACAAAGGAGCTTTTTCGCTTGGCCGAGTACTCACGAATCAGCCTTTTTATCTGTTGGAATCTCTACGGAAAATACCTGAGCCTTCTTGTACTTCGGATTCAGTAATTTATCCATCTTGAGCTGTTACAAGTAGATGAATATCATCCACAGTGGCAAATCTCAAACGAGATGCCATGTTTTAACACTGAATTAGGCCTACATCCACGTCCACGTTATTCGAATAGAGATAGCGAGTCCGCTATTGAAATAACGTGAGGTGAATGGCTCCGATTGGCTGTTTCATCAGTGACGTCAACATAGCATTAACCATTTAGTGTACGACGAGGGTGTGAAAAGTCTCTAATATATTGTAGGGGAAAGCAGCCATCAATAGATCATCCAATGCCTTAAAATCCTTTCATAGGCTTGAATAATTACATTACTAATAAGGAATGATAAAATGAAGTTTTAGGGCTACATCCTATTTATATCTGTTTAAAGATTACCTCAATTAAAATTCATTAAATTTCGGCTATTGATTCAATGAAGGCAATAGGGTTCTATGAATGGACCACCATGTTCCCATGAATGACCAAAAGAAAAATTTTTAAAAATATCTCAAAATAATGTCAACAAAGGAAAAACCATAACAATAAAGAAACATTAATTCGATTAATGGATGTTGAACTTACTTTTAATCCATTGTAATCGTATTTTGAAACTGAAAATCATGAAAAACACAATCCTTGTCATTTCAGTATTTTAAAGTTTTAGGCCATTTCAAATTAGCTAATACAGCAGTTAAAAATGTTAGCTTTAAATTACAAGACGGCAACATAATGATGTGATCTTACATATAAAATTATTTTCTGGAGTCAGAGATTATTCTTATACCTCCTGTAGATAAAATAGTCTTCCTTTTCAAGACACACATGCCACACAAAGTATTTATTTTGACTGCGCCTAGCATTTGCACATGCTTTATGTACCCATTTCCTGCAAGACATATACTGAATCATATTTTCCTCGATGGTTTCTTCATACATTAAACAAAACCAGTAGTCTTGAGTTTGATTGCTTCCTGAAGGGGATTGGTTTTTATGAATGATTCATTTTAAAATGCAGTCAATTCATGGGAACTCCAGCTGGTCCATCCATAGCGATTTCACCATTTTCTAATCACACTTCAAGAGCGCTGAAGAGGTTATACAAAATTTATGAATATACAACTAAAAAGGAAGCAGACAGAACACTGCTCCCAGCTATATACGTCATTTCATAACTTAATGTCATTAAGCCAATCTACTCTGTACTTAAACTTACTTTGAAACTACAGTAAAATAACAAAAACATATCTGAGCTTCTTGTTCAGCCCACGTGTTTGCTGCCACCACCAAACACAACTCAGGAGTGACATACACGAGGGGGAACATTGAGATGACGTTTCACGTATATGACCAAGATTATGGCAATAGTCCATTGATGGATACACTCTCCTATTTGTTTCCAGGTTTTTATCTGATTTTGTAAAGTCTGTCAAACTTTACAAATTAACAAAATTGTATTGTGTAATAGAGCTTACAAGCTTATGTGACCTTTTACTTGTGATATGTAAATTATTGTTAACATTGTGAAACGGGCCCTTTGTGTTCTATAGGGTCTGTAGAAACTTACGAATTGAAGTGCATATCTATAGAAAATGTTCAAACAAATAAAACTGGGAGCTTACGTCGATTGTCATAATATGTGGATTTATGTGGTTCTCACAATTTACCAATTTAGTTATCATTTCAGTGGTCTAGCGGTCTATGTTTGCCCCTGGGCCCAAAGTACTGGGTACAATTCCTGCGGTGGCCGATGAATATTGGGCAGGAAAATGCCCTTTGTTCGGCTTCAATTGGATGAGAAGAATAACCATTGGTACTGGATTTATTATAGTAATTGATCGCTTTGTTCGTCAACAAATTCATGTCAATAGAGGCAAAATCCTACATCCGGCTCGCCATCATTCTGTTGTGAATTCTTGGAGATTGATGTCACCGTTACCGCGATTGTGGAGCACTCTGATGGAGGACAGTGGGAACACCTCGATTAAAAATCTCACGGATCCATTGTCTTTTATAATTAACTGTCCATGTTTGGCATCCTCGTGTGGGGGGGGGGGACTGACAAGTAAACATTCTCATATTGCAATTAAAAAAAAGTTATTTTTTTCCTTCCGCCATGTTAATATACCGTGTCCCGCTTGAGGGATCAAGTAATAAATGCTCACCACTTAAAATCAGATAACGATATCGTTGTGAATTACATCTGACAAGATAGAGAAACTGTCCAAGTTTATGCAACAAAGCTTGAAAATAACTGCATGCGCAACTTTCGTTTGTTTGTTGCTAGGGCATTAAAACAAGCCTAGCGCCATCTTGTAGGAAAACATGCTATGGTAAACACCATGTGGACACCACAACAGAAAGTTCAGTGCATGCTATGACTTGCTTACGTACTTACTTACTTACTTACTGGCTTTTAAGGAACCCGCAGGTTCATTCCCGCCCTCACATAAGCCCGCCATTGGTCCCTATCCTGAGCAAGATTAATCCAGTCTCTACCATCATATCTCACCTCCCTCAAATCCATTTTAATATTATCTTCCCATCTACGTCTCGGCCTCCCCAAAGGTCTTTTTACCTCTGGCCTCCCAACTAACACTCTATATGCATTTCTGGATTCGCCCATACGTGCTACATGCCCTGCCTATCTCAAACGTCTGGATTTAATGTCTCTAATTATGTCAGGTGAAGAATACAATGCATGTAGTTCTGTGTTGTGTTACTTTCTCTATTCTCCTGTAACTTCATCCCTCTTAGTCCCAAATATTTTCTTAAGCACCTTATTCTCAAACACTCTTAATCTCTGTTCGTCTCTCAAAGTGAGAGTCCAAGTTTCACAACCATACAGAACAACCGGTAATATAACTGCTTTATAAATTCTACTTTCAGATTTTTTGACAGGAGACTAGATGACAAAAGCTTCTCAACCGAATAATAACAGGCATTTCCCATATTTATTCTGTGTTTTAATTTCCTCCCGAGTATCATTTATATTTGTTACTGTTGCTGCCAGGTACTTGAATTTTTCCACCTCTTCAAAGGATAAATTTCCAATTTTTATATTTATATTTCGTACAATATTCTCGTCACGAGGCATAATCATATACTTTGTCTTTTCGGGATTTACTTCCAAACCTATCTCTTTAGTTGCTTCAAGTAAAATTTCCGTGTTTTCCCTAATCGTTTGTGGATTTTCTCCTAACATATTCACGTCATCCACATAGACAAGCAGCTGATGTAACCCGTTCAATTCCAAACCCTCTCTGTTATCCTGGACTTTTCTAATGGCATACTCTAGAGTAAAGTTAAAAAGCAAAGGTGATAGTGCATCTCCTAGCTTTACTTAAAAATAGAAGCAAAAAAGTAAAACTCGGGCAACACCCGGTATTTTAATGTAGTAATACACCAAATACAATGTCCGAGCTCTGCAGCAAGGACATGAAGCCTGAATTGTATCTACTTCCACGCGAAAGTAAATAAATTTACCAGTCGCAATTTACACAAGTCGTTTCTTTCCACTCTAGTGCACAGCAACTGGGTAGCTGGGGTAGTGATGTGGGATGATTTCGTATGAGGTCTGCAGCAGCAAAAATGTGTCGTGCCAGTTATTTTCTGGTTATCAACCCTGATTTCATACGTTTAAGCTTAAAGGTATATGGCTGAAATGAGGTCGCAGCCACGTCTAGCGACCTTCACGGCCATTCCCGTAGCAACTGTAGAGCGAAACGTAACTTGAACTGGCTTCTGTGTGGTTTACTGGGTGTGATGACGCCACACATCAAAGCCAGAGCAAGCAAGGATGGAACCGCAAGAAGTCCAGTTTCCCTCTGGCGTTCACCTCACAATCACCCAACTTCCATTGTGTTACATCGATACAACTTAACTCAAAATCATGTTTTAAGGGACAGGACCTATATAAAATAACAATTGTCGATCAAATGTAACGGATTTTGTTTGTTTTTAATCGGAAAATCTCTTCATCCACGTAAATATAGAGTGGACCGCTCGAATGTACCTAATTTCAATTGTACAGTAGAACCCCTGTTATCCGTGGTAATGAAGGGGGTTGACTGAACGGTTAATCGAAAAAATCGGATAATCCGTATCATAAAATATTTTCTTAAATTATGCTCTTGTGTTTAATATGTTTGGTAGTGAATCACAAGTTGGTCAATTTAAGTTCGGTTGTTAACGACTTGTTTTTAAGGAGTAGGAAAAGTCCTTTTAATGGCTGTCATCGGAAAGACAGGAATAGTAGAGGTCTCATGCTGTAGATTTCCATACTGTATACACTTTATCTCTTTGGTTTTTATTAAAGCAATCTCGTATTGTGATGTGAGATGACCAACAGTTTCTCTTTCTCCAAACCACTTAATTATATTCATTTTGTTAGATATTTAGCTCAACATGTTTGCTTTGGACACTCATGGAATTCATATTTTATCTTGAAGTTGTACAGTACGTCAACTCCAACAGCAGAGCTGTGTAAGGTAAGTGCTTTTAATAACCCTCTCAAGAAAAAATGCGTAAATTAATATAAAGTACAATAGTATCTACTTCATATGTTTCTGTAGCAAAAAAAAATAATAAAAAATAAAGGGAGAGAAAAGCAGTCGGATAATCCGCCAATCGGTTAATAGCATGACGGATAATCGGGGTTCTACTGTATGTGACTGGTGAACGGTTGAAGATAGAACCTTACGGTAACGTTTATATGAAAGTTTCTAATCCTGTCGGTAGATGGTGCGCAGACACGGTTTCTTTACGTAGATTGTATCGATTGTGAAAATGGCCACACCGCAGATAAAAGCGCAAACTGTGTTGTGTGTTGTAGTATGCGGAGTTTAAATCAATTGTTGGACTTCAAAGGGAGTATCGGCGAGTGTTTAATCGTGATGCTCCAACTGCTAAAAGCAGCCGTAGCGAAAATGTAACTCACGAGCACATTGTGGCTCGCAGTGATAGCTGTGCATGTCTTTTGCTCCCGTAACTCCCACCGTCTCACTCACTGGAGTCAAACTCCGTTCTTTTAGTATTTGTCTCTGACCTGCGAGTGGCGTATCGTCGCAATGTCTCTTTCGAAACCATGTACCTCTACAAAAACGAAAGTTTCAAGTAGGATGGAAGGACGCATTTTTTTGCTGCCAATATGGTGAGAATATTAAATGTATGATTTGTTCACAAGTATTACGAGGAAAACGGTTGTATTACATAAAACGGCATTATACTACATGTTACTCATGAAACATTAAAAGGTTAAGTATTATTATTATTATTATTATTATTATTATTATTATTATTATTATTATTATTATTATTGCGATCCTTTTTCAACATATGCCTGTTTTATTCGGTTGAGAACCTTTTATCATCCAGTCTGCTGTCAAAAAATCTGAAAATTAGAATTTATAAAACAGTTATATTACCGGTTGTTCTTTATGGTTGTGAAACTTGGACTCTCACTTTGAGAGAGGAACATAGATTAAGGGTGTTTGAGAATAAGGTTCTTAGGAAAATATTTGGGGCTAAGAGGGTTGAATTTACAGGAGAATGGAGAATGTTACACAACACAGAACTGCACGCATTGTATTCTTCACCTGACATAATTAGGAACATTAAATCCAGACGTTTGAGATGGGCAGGGCATGTAGCACGTATGGGCGAACCAGAAATGCATATAGAGTGTTAGTTGGGATGCCGAGGGAAAAAACCTTTGGGGAGGCCGAAACGTAGATGGGAGGATAATATTAAAATGGATTTGAGGGAGGTGGGATATGATGATAGAGACTGGATTAATCTTGCTCAGGATAGGGACCACTGGCGGGCTTATGTGAGGGCGGCAATGAACCTCCGGGTTCCTTAAAAGCCAGTAAGTAAGTAAGTATTTTTAAGTGAACTGTTTGTTAGACTTTTCGGAAACCTCCTCAAAATAACTATAGAAAGCCAAACCGAATCGTCTTTACGCAGAACTTTACTATACTCCAGCAGGCCGTGATATACGTCTGTCTTTTTTTTCCCCCAGTCTATAAATGCGAATTTAAAACAAACGGTAAGGTTATGTAATGATTTATTTTTCATTTTAATATTTTAACAATATTATTTATATAACATATTGCAGTAATAACATCGGCATCTGGAGTCTTGTTGATTTTTTCACGGCTTCCTTAATGTTACTTGTATCAGGAATACAATAGCTTTCGTGGAGTAGTAGACTTTACTTAATTTTTGCAAATATTTAAAAACAATAATTAACATTGCAATTTAGGTGAAATTGCAGTGGTAAGTTTCCAATTTATAATTATTACTATGTTAAACGTCTCTAAAAATAATATGTTAAAAACGTAAAGCAATAAAATGAATGTCGCGCTTAAGCGGTAAGAAGAGGGAAATTGTTATGTGTGTTACGTTGGGAATACTGAATGTGGTATTTTACACTTACCGCGTATTGGTTCTGTGCGGAAAACAAGCAAATACGCACGATCTCGCACAAAATTAAAACCCTACAGAGTATAGTATAGAAAGCGGAAGCTTATGGATAGACGATTCCCTCAAGCGACACCGCAGGCAGGCCGCTTTCCTGGCCCCACCCGTAGGCGAACAGCTGTATTAGGTAGACAATATACTGTAGTAGTACCTTTTGTTCCCATTGTGGTCTTATCTTCCTACTAGTACATATTTCTGTTTTTTTGTATTTCTATGTGCAATTTTACTACTTTCTTATTTCCTTCTTCTCTCTGCATTTGTTTCTTGTATATGTATATTTTTTTCTGGTGGTGTGGTAGAGAAGGGCTGATGGCCCTAACTCCGCCAGATTAAATCTATACTAATAATAAATCCGTAGCCGAAATTTTTCTGGTAATTTTCGATTTTCCAAAAATAATTGGTCCTAACATATATAATTAACCACCCTGAAACCGAAAATCGCTTTTTTGACATTTTTGTTTGTCTGTCTGTCTGTCTGTCTGTCTGTCTGTCTGTCTGTATGTTTGTTACCTCTTCACGAGATAATGGCTGAACCGATTTCGATGAAAACTGGAATATAAATTAAGTTCGTTGTAACTTAGATTATAGGCTATATGGCATTCAAAATACGTTATTTAAAAGGGGGGGTATAAGGGGGCCTGAATTAAATAAATCGAAATATCTCGCTTATTATTGATTTTTGTGAAATATGTTATATAATAAAAGTTTCTTTAAAAATAATTATTTCTGATAAGTTTTATTCTGTGAAAAATTTTGATAGGACTGATATTTAATGAGATAAATGAGTTTTAAAATTAAAATAACTGCCATCTAAGGCGGTGTATTGAAATAAAAAACAAATGACTTCGTCTATAAGGGGCCTTGGACACAACAATCGAAAGCTATGAAACATAGCCTACAGACAATGTTTCTGTGCTTGTATGAAGTAATATCGGAAGGTAAATTAACCGATTTGTATAATTAATTATTATTTCACAATTGGAAAGTGTAGTTTCTCTGGATGGACATAATGCTATATGTTATTACAGTAACTTGTGAGTGAATTGAGGACAGGTAAGATTAAAATAGCCTTTTATGCACAGAAAACTTGATAGGTTATTCTGTATATTTATTTCCTGTATTTCTTATAATAATGTTTATGAACATATTCATTTTTATCTCAGAGAATTAACGAACAACGAGAGTGTATTGATTTAGTATGCAGTAATAGTACGCTAGCTTAGCAATCCATTATTTTATAATTCAAATTTTAACTATGCTCAATTGAATCGTGTTAAAATACATATGCAATAAATGCAATGCAAAAGAAATTGGGTAAAGAGCCAAGCAGATTATGTTGCGCTGTTGTAAACATTGTTCCTCCTGAGATTCAAGAGCTCCCACAACAAATTAAAAACTTTCTAATTCGAGTACATCCGTTATCAACACACTTTTTCATAATATAATATAATATAAACATAATAATAAATCTGTAGCCAAAATTTTTCTGTTAATTTTCGCTTTTCCAAAAATAATTGGTAATAACCAGGGAAAGGATTTATATGTAAATACATATTTACTTATAAAGCTAATATAATTTATATTTTGCATTATCTTTATGTTTCACAATGTGTAGGGTTGAAAAATCCTACTTTTATTTTCCATATTTTTCCATATTTTAGAGTTTAGTACATATTTTCGTTAATTTCCATATATTTTCCATATTTCATATAAAACAGTCCATATTATATTAGGTTTAACAATAAAACAAAACAAAATTCCATTAACTTTTAAAAATACATTTCAACAATAGAGATTTAAACACATGTTCAGTAATCCCTTTAACATCAGAGTTATTTGAAAATTAGCAGTCCTATCAACAATGGGAAAGTAAGTTACAAAACTGTATTAATTTAATTTAAAATTTTTAACAGACTTCAGTTGTGCAGCTCAACAGTTAAATGCCAGTCAGAGTACACATAGGTTCAGTTTTGTAAATCATACTATAAAGACGGTAAATATGCCAAAAGTACGTCATTCAGTCAATTTAAAATCAAAACTAACAAGTTACATTTCAGAATTTAAAGAAGATGGTTTATCAACTGACAATAAAATATTATTTTGTAATTTGTGTCAGTGTGCAGTATCATCTACACAAAGTTCCTGGTGCAACAACACATTACAACTAGTAAACATCAGGCCAACAAACAACTAAATTCCAAGCAGAGACAATTGTTTTTAACACAACCAACAACATCGAGTGTAAGATCTGAGTTTAACATCGACCTGTGCCGTTCTCTCATCTCTGCTGATATTCCTCTCTACAAACTAAAGAATAAGGTCTTCAGGGAATTCCTTGAAAAATATACTCAACATACAATCCCGGATGAGTCAACACTTAGGAAGACGTATGCTCCATCCATCTACGATGAGACAATACAGAAGATAAGAGATGAAATTAAAGATAGTTCAATTTGGGTTTCCATTGATGAGACTCCCGACAAAGAAGGTAGACTTGTTGGTAATGTAGTTATCGGTTTGTTAAGTGAACAATATTCTGAACGAATTATTTTACATTGTGATGTTCTAGAAAAGTGCAATAACAAAACTATAGTTAAACTGTTCAACGAAGCTATGGGTATCCTGTGGCCAAAGGGTATTATGTACGATAATGTGTTATTCTTTATTAGCGATGCTGCCCCTTATATGGTCAAAGCTGGACAAGCATTATCTGTTGTATATCCTAAATTGACTCATTTTACTTGTGTGGCGCATGCATTTCATCGTGTGGCAGAAGTGGTCAGAGACAATTTCCTAAAGTAGATTTGTTGATTTCATCAGTGAAAAAAGTATTTCTCAAAGCTCCCAGTAGAGTTAACGTGTTGAAAGAAATGTACCCTGAAATTCCATTGCCACCAAAGCCAATTTTAACTAGATGGGGTACATGGCTAGAAGCAGTTGAATATTATGCCGAACATATAGACTCTATTAACAATGTTCTCCTTGCATTGGACTCTGAAGATGCAGTCTCAATTGATACTGCGAAAACAGTTACCTGTGACATAAGTGTGAAGAATGACTTAGCTCACATTCAGCATACATTTTCATGCATCATAAAAACGCTCAAAAGTCTCCAAAATAGGCACCTTTCACTATCTGAAAGTTTTGAAATTATAAATAGTACTGTGGAACAACTGAATCGTGGTAGAGGTAAAGTTGCAGATGCAGTAAGAGCTAAGGTGGACACTGTACTTTCAAAAACCCTGGATATGAAGAACTACAAAGGTTGTTGCTGTGATGAGTGGTGAATCAACAGTGAAGATTAACTTGGACTTATCCCCAGCAGACATTGTGAAATTGAATTGTGTACCAGTTACTTCTTGTGACGTCGAACGCTCTTTTAGTCAGTATAAATCTATCCTCAGAGACAATAGAAGAAGATTCACTTTTCAGCACTTGAAAGAAATGTTTGTAACCTATTGTTATGGTAACAGACAATAAAAATTGTGTTTTGTTGAAACTACATTGGAAGATAAGGTACGTCCATTATATTTTTTGTTTAGTTTGATTAAAATGTACCAATATTTAACGTACATAGTCATTTTTTTTTTATAATTTTAAGTCCATATTTAATTCCATATTTTGGTAAAAATCCATATTTAATTCCATATTTTGGTAAAAATAACTACATATATATTTACATATTTCATATATTTTTAGTCCATATAAATCCGTTCCCTGGTAATAACAATTAAGAAACATGTTAAAGGAATTGTCATTGCACCAAATGAGTGGTCTCTGGATCAAAATGATCGCATTTTAATATTTTAAATACAATTTAAATTAAGTAACATATTAAACGATTTATCCTTCTATCAAACACGAATGTTCATTGGATCAAATGTCCTATTTTAATTATGTAATTACTTTATATTTATTTCTAACGGGTGCAGCGGAGCGCACGGGTACGGCTAGTAAATAAATAAATTTTCAAAATGACTTTACATACTGCAGATTATTCAAATATTAATTCTTACTTGCGTCCTAAATGTGTTACATATGAACAGATAAAATATTTCGACATTATACTAGAACAAAACTTACATTGGGGAGAACGTATATTATCTTTGCTCTAATTTAAGGAAATTGATATAGACCTTACATTTTACCAGCCACGGTCCCTTTTGACATGTAAATTTAATGCTCTGTATTTACTTAGCTTTAGTCCAGTCTGTTATACATTCAAGATTAATAGGTTGGGGAGGTATAACAATATTGAATCTGTTTCCCTTGAATCACCTCATTAATACAATAATTACAATTTGTTTAAATAAGTATTTAGACTATCCAACATCTCATACACCGTGTGACACTGAAGTCAGCATCCTCTGATTGAGGTCCTGGCTGATATGTATAGCTATTATCAGGCAGTACATCTCATTTGACGATATGTGTCAGAGGAAGAACAATCGAGGAACTTGGTATCAAAGTATAATCTACGATTTTCATTTGTCCTTGTAGATGTGTATACTATAATAAAATACAAATAAATTGAATAATTAAAGGAAGAAAATCTCATCTAAATAAGAGGACTCGGGGAAGGATGCTAGGATACTTGCAGCATTACCGCGCTGAACGGTGATACCAATGCGCTGACGTAGATATTGACTGCTTCGAGGGTCCCCAGAAAGCTGCACTAAACTTCTGCCTATGGTGGAGATGAGAGCTTTGGCTTCAGTACACCATGATCCAAACGTTTCAACCGCAAAAGGGACAAAAATAGAATTATCTGCAAGATGTTTATACAGTATTTATGGTGTTTACTGACAGCGACACTTTCCACTGCAGATCAAACAACTCAATTGGACAAGTCCAATTTTGCTTTTTTTTTTTTTTTTTTTTTTTTTTTTACAGCAGAGGCGGAAAACTAGATCCTTGGAAATCAATGTCACCGTTATATGTACATTTTTTTTTTTTAACATTCTCATGGCCCACAGAAATAGTTTTTCAGTCTCAAAATGTCATTAAAATGAAGAGGAGAATGTAGGTATGTTTGGTGACAAATCTCAATATTTCTAACATAATCTGAAAAATCCAAGGATGATGATAAACATTCTTGTCTACTAGTGTGCAAAATTGCATGTTTCTATCTTAAATACTTTCAGAGAAAAAGGTACATGAAGTGCACCAATTTAACATGGCGGAGATAGGGACCTACCGATACCTACATTCTCCCCTTAATATTCAGGTCGAAATTTAAGTTTAAAAAGTGGAGTTGTCCATCTCTGAAACTAAGACATGGAGTTGTCTGTTTTTCAAACCAAATGAAGCCATATTTAAAGTGGAGTTGTCTGTTTTTGAAACGAAACGAAGCCATATTTAAAGTGAAATTGTCTACTTTTGAGTCTAAGTCTCTTCTAACTCGGTTTCAAACCAAATTTACGTAAAATACTATTTATTCTTCTATAAACCGATTATATAAACGATCAGCCGTGTTGGATTCGTGATGCATGATGGGAGAAGGTGGTACGAATGCGGGCTTCTCATTGGCTGCTGAAGCAGTTGTCCTAATTTGAAAGCAAGGCACAGTGAAGTTGTCTACATTTTGATTCTGAAGCTCACAATTAAGTGCTGTTTTCACTCTGTTCTGTCCGTTTTTGAACCTAATCACTTCAGCACACAAAATTCTATGAGAAACAATCAATATCTCGAAATCGCAAAAAAAAAAAAAAAAAAAAAAAAAAAAAAAAAAATGGAGTTGACTAATTTTGATATAATGCTCCTCAATTGTTTGTATGTATCTGAAGTCTGACTAGTGTAATATATAGCTAGTCGGCGATGTATGCAATGGAGGTGGAAAGGAACTTGTCACCCTATCTCATTATCTTCTGGTCTAGTTGCCTCATAAGTGGTGACTTCTTGGTAACATTGTGAGGTTCAAATCTGTCTTCGGACAGTTGACTAAATAACAATAACTGAAGTCAGTTGAAAATGGGAAATATTACTCTAATTGGAAATACAATTATATACAGTATGTTCACTACCGAAATGTTCAAAACGTGCTCCATTTACTTGAAGACTGTGTCAGTCCATCCTGACATTCTTCTGTCACGCTTAAAAGTGTTGCAGGTGGGATGTGCTGGATAACATGGGTGATGCTTTGTTTCAAGTCATGATGTAGGCTCTGTCTGAAGAAGTACTGTTTCACAAATCCCCATAGAAAGAAATCAAGGGATGTCAGGTCTGGTGACCGTGGAGTCCATGAATGAGGTCCACCTAGTCCAATCCAATCCATTGCACACCAAACATTTGTTCAATGACAAATCATACAGGAACTTCATTACAGTATTGTTCAACAATTTCCCTACCCATATGTTTGTTGGTTTACATTTCCATGAAATAAATATGGTCCCACAACCATATCACGTAGTGTTCCACCCCACACCATAACTTTTGGAATACCAGGGTTGTTAGCTTTATGCATCCATGTTGGGTTTTCTATGGACCAGTATCGTGCATTTTGTGTATGAGTGTGCTCATCCAGGAAGAATTAGCATTCGTCACTGAATAGAGCTGAAGGAAGAATCGATCAGTAAGCAAATGCTGTGTGACTCAGTTGCAATATGTTCGCCTCCAATAAATGCTCTTTTTGCATTATGTGTAAATGCTGTGATTTGTAGGGGAGAAAACGTGCAGATTTTAATATTCTGTGAACTAATTCTGTACTGTACCACTTTCTAGAGCCACATAGCGCACTGACCGTTTAGGGCTGGTCATCTTTGCAATCATGCCTATTGAATGCTGTCCGTCAGTAACAGATTTGGGACGAAAGGTGGAGAATTCTAGCGGTGCAAAAGGGGAATATGTACAGCTGATCTAACAGTACAAAATGAAAAAAGTCACTCCGATTATGAACATCTTGGAGAGAATACGTCGCTATGTTATTTTGTACAATAATAAAACTATTTTACTTACTTACTGGCTTTTAAGGAACCCGGAGGTTCATTGCCGCCCTCACATAAGCCCGCCATTGGTCCCTAGCCTGAGCAAGATTAATCCATTCTCTGTCATCATATCCCACCTCCCTCAAATGCATTTTAATATTATCTTCCCATCTACGTCTCGGCATTCCTAAAGGTCTTTTTCCCTCCGGCCTCCCAACTAACACTCTATATGCATTTCTGGATTCGCCCATACGTGCTACATGCCCTGCCCATCTCAAACGTCTGGATTTAATGTTCCTAATTGTCAGGTGTAGAATACAATGCGTGCAGCTCTGCGTTGTGTAACTTTCTCCATTCTCCTTTAACTTCATCCCTCTTAGCCCCAAATATTTTCCTAAGCACCTTATTCTCAAACACCCTTAACTTATGTTCCTCTCTCAAAGTGAGAGTCCAAGTTTCACAACCATACAGAACAACCGGCAATAATAACTGTTTTTTAAATTCTAACTTTCAGATTTTTTGACAGCAGACTGGATAATAAAAGCTTCTCAACCGAATAATAACAGGCATTTCCCTTATTTATTCTGTGTTTAATTTCCTCCCGAGTATCATTTATGTTTATTACGATTGCTCCAAGATATTTGAACTTCTCCACCTCTTCAAAAGATAAATTTCCAATTTTTATATTTCTATTTCGTACAATGTTGTCGATACGAGACATAATCATATACTTTGTCTTTAATAAAATTATTTCAGTTTTACAATTTAGTAATGTTTCCCATTTTTGTCAGTACAGATTATAAAACTGAGCAAAATCAGTGAGCTAGAAAAACTGCTCAAAAAGCGGGAAAATATCAGGGAAATTTTAAATTTACATCAATAAATAGGCCTACTTGTCAAATCAATAAGCTAAAAAATAGCTTAGGGCAGACAATTTTTTTTCCGCATATTGATATGCGCGCATTTAAAAAAAATTGTTTGCCTTAAGCTACTTCTTAGCCAATTGATTTGACAAGTATTATTTTATTAATATAAATTTAAAGTTTTAAGCAGGTTTTTTAGCTCACTGATTTTGCTCAGTTTTATAATCTGTACTGACATAATTATAAAATTTCCTCTTATTAAGCAATTAATGTAGGTTATTGGTTTTCGTAAATTGTATGATTACACCGATATAATTATCAATCACCCCTCCCTCTGATCGGTGGATGAACTAATTACTGCTCAAATTTCCACCATTTACACAATACATTTTTTGTTTATACGTGTAATTCGAAATGGACGGCCATATTCAATAGAGTTAGAACTTCGCACTTTCTATGGTACAGGCGACTGATTGAGTGATGATTGCGTTGTAAGGAATAAATTGGAAAGTCCACCAGGGTTGCCAGACATCCTGGATTTCCCAGGATAGTTCTGGATTTTTAATGGTGTGTCGTGTGTCCTGGTTGAGGTATATTTGTCCCAAAATGTCAAAAAAATTGAAAAATACAGTTTTTTGCTCATTTGTATAAAATTATTTTTAAATTCATTTTTTTCTCCCTCGCTTTCTCCCAATACCGTTCGACTGTACAAGTTGCAGTGTCCAGTCGATCAGTCCTAGTGAAATGGAGGAGTACACGAGAGCGGAATAAGCAGACCTGATTTACGAATATGGATGAGCCAATGGGAACAGTAGACAAGCTCACAGATTGTATCGGGACTAGTACCCTCGTAGGAGACATCCGGCCCATACCATTTTTCCACGACTGTTCCAAAAGTTAAGGGAAGGAGGGCACGTGGTACCAAATACAATTCCATTTCCACTTTCGACTCAGTCATTTCCGGACCATGATTCCTTATCTCAGATTGATAGGGAAGAGTCGGGTAGTATCGGACATCGGGTAATATCGGACATTGCGTTTCTTTCATCTACCACCATATGGTAGCACCTGAATGACATGGTTACGTTTCTCTATGCGACATCACAGAAACGTAACCATGTCAATCAGGTACTATCATCGTGTGGTAGATGAAAGAAACTCACTGTCCGATATTACCCGATGTCCGATACTACCCAACTCTCCCCTACATGTACCCTTCGCCATGATCCATGAAAGTTTTTAACACCTATTTGGAAACACCCTGTATATGTGAACGTATTATTAAGATGTGTGCGACTTTTGGATCGCTCTGTACCAGTAAAGTTCTTAGAATATGATATCGTCAGCGCTTGTTTCTTAATCAGTATTCATGTTGTGGCAAAGTAAACATGATAATGGAGTTGTTTTGTAGCCAGTATTCACACAGTCATGAAAGATTAGACAACTTACGTTTAATAAACTGGTGGCTAATGAGAACATTGAAGGTAGCATTATGCGTGTGCAGATCTTGAGGCTGTAAAGGAACGAAGAAAATAACATTTTTGTCAAGTGGAAAATTATCCGGAAAAATATAGGTGACAATTGTTCTTGTTATATCATAATAGGAATGTCCCATTTTGATTATTGTAATATTCTACTGACCGATCGTAATGCTAATCATTCTCAGAGAGTACAACGTGTTCATAATTCGTGTGTTCCTTAGTCTGCGAAGTCCTTCGCGCTGACCATATTACCCCATCCTTCTCTAAACCGGTTTCGGCTTAAGGGAACTGGGTAGCCTACCTGTTGTGCGTGAGTGAAGAAATTTTGCTATTACTCTGCAACCTATGAATCTATCAATTTACAATTTATACAGCATACGCACAATATTTGCAGGTATATTTTGATTTTTAGATTACCTTTTTACCTTATATACTTCGTTTTATAAAAAAAAAAAGCTAGTGACTTGTGCAGCAAATGCTGCAAACTAAGTTCATTAGACGTTCAAATAAAAATTTTTCAGATTTATTTTCAGTGAAGAATACCAGACATTTTGAAAGTTATTTGCTTCCATAATAATGAAACATACTCCCTCTGAATGTTTTTTATGCCAAATACTTTTTCTCGAACCTATCCGCCTTCGCTTTTTGAGTTTCAATGCGGAAACACAAGTAAATTATAGAAATGAAGATCTAATTCAAGATATTCTCTCCATCTACTTATATAACTCCAAAACGTTTCACTTTCATATAATCAATATAGCATTAATATGTATAATTAATGAAAAATAGTCACATCATGGCATTAACTATAATGAAATTTCATTGATAATGGTAATAATGCCATCAAACCACTTCAGATTTTGTAGATTTCAATATCCAATACGCAGCTGTAGTCAGAAAATTACACACCGCAGAATTATTTTAGTAAGTCTTGAAGTTTTTAATAACCAATTGAATTTGAACTCTAAATATGTCAGAAATTCTGCAGGTCATGGCCTTCGTGTAATAGCTATTGTTTATTGTAGTGTGTGTTTTGTTTTATTCTGAAATCACGGCCGTGCTGAAATGCAATTAGTTCTCAAAACTGAAGAAAGATTGATTTTGGAAAATAGGAAAATAATGTAGGAAAACTGATATTTCACTGAAAATTACTATTTTTCTAAAAAACTTTGGGTTACAAGCTTCAAAATGAGGGGTCATTTATTAAAATCTGTTCAGCCGTTTTCCCGTAATTTCCATTACCAGTTCAAATTATATATATATATATATATATATATATATATATTTATACCTGAAAAAATGTTAATTAAATTTAAATTTAAAAAATGGTTATTTTAGGAACATTTCGTAGTTATACACTAACAAATTTATGTTTCTCTGCATGGGATCATGAAACTTTTGATAGATATGTGTGCAGACACATGAATTAAACATTTTTTTTTTTTTAGGAATTACAGAAATCTGTTGCGATTTGTAATTTTATTCATATTTTCATATTTGAAAATCTCGCAAAAAATAATTTTTTATAATTTCTTTCCTTTGCATCGAACCTCGAAACCTATGATAGATACTGATGTAGGCACACGAATTTAACACTTTCTGAAAGAATTAGCACAATCGGTTGGAATTTATAGGTTTTATTAACGTTTATACAAATCGCATTTTTGCCGCCTGAAACGAACGTTTATCCTATTTCGTAGTTATACACTAATAAACTTATGTTTCTCTTCATGGGACCATAAAACTTTTGATGGATGTGTGCAGACACACGAATTTAACATTTTTTAAAGGAATTAGAGGAATCTGTTGGGATTTGTAAATTTTTATTCATGTTTTCATATTTGAAAATCTCCAAAAAATAATTTTTTATAATTTATTTTCTTTGCATCAAACCTCGAAACCTACGATGGATACTGGTGCAGACACACGAATTTAACACTTTCCGAAAGAATTAGCACAATCGGTTTGAATTTATAGATTTTATTAACGTTTATACAAATCGCATTTTTGTCGCCTGAAACGAACGTTTATCCTATTTCGTAGTTATACACTAATAAACTTATGTTTCTCTGCATGGGACCATAAAACTTTTGATGGATGTTTACAGACACATGAATTTAACTTTTTTTTTAAGGAATTAGAGGAATCTGTTGGGATTTGTAATTTTTATTCATGTTTTCATATTTGAAGAGTCCACTGCAAGAATGATGGATGTCATTTGGAATACATTTTGCAGGAGAAGCAATTGAAAGTTTGAAATGCTTAGTGCTCAAAGCTTAACTGTGATTTTGCGATCATTACTGGACAATGACTATCAGTGTTAATGCCATATAACTTTCTGTGTACATTCTATATATTTTAAGCTATGCATTGACAGTCTTGGTTCATTTCCGACAAGATAGTGACATCCATCATTCTTGCAGTGGACTCTTCATTTGAAAATCTCGCAAAAAATATTTGTTTTATAATTTGTTTTCTTTGCATCGAACCTCGAAACCTATGATAGATACTGGTGTAGACACACGAATTTAACACTTTCTGAAAGAATGAGCACAATCGGTTGGAATTTATTGGTTTTATTAACGTTTATACAAATCGCATTTTTGTCGCCTGAAACGAACTTTTATCCTATTTCATAGTTATACACTAATAAACTTATGTTTCTCTACCATAAAACTTTTGATGGATGTGTGCAGACACATGAATTTAACTTTTTTTAAGGAATTAGAGCAATCTGTTGGGATTTGATCTTAGACACCCTTTGCACTACAAGTTCCTAAAATTTCAAGCATATTTACAATTTAGTTGACTATATTTGCCGCCATTTTCATCACAGTGTGAATATTCGTTCAATAGAAAAAAATATTTTCCATCCGGAAAAAGAAAATATTTCAAACTTTTCATATTTTTCTGGCTGTAAAATTCATAATAATTTTGATAAATACTGTATGTGAATGTGGTAACACTTCTTCACTGCCATGTGAAATAGCTGTATGCAAAATTTCAGCCTCTTAGCCCAAGTAGGTTCTGAGAAAAATTTTTCCTAAAATACCCATATTTTTAACTTAAATTTAATTAGTAATTTTCAGATTTAAATATTTTTATAAAATCAACAAAGGGCATTATAGGCAATCCTGATAGCGGGAGTTATTCTTAAACTATCTGACTATCGTATGGCGCGTAGAAATGAATGATGTGGATGAAACTCGCATTGTGAAATTTTTTTTTTAACTTTTTATCGTGTGTGGGCCAAAGTAACATGCATTGGGCCAATCTAACCCCGGTTTACGGTACTCTTACGTCGCTCTGTACAGTTTTTTTTTTAATAATTTGGGAGGAAATGAAGTGAAATGGATAGTGTTGGTGGGTTTTAAATTTATAATGTTGGTGAAACGAAGAAAACCCAGAGTAAAACTTCCATTCTCCGATGTTTTTTTCGTCATAATTATCATTCCAATCATCTCTTGGGACTAAAATTATGAATCCGCGAAAAAGCACTTCCGCGCTCTAACATAGAGCCACTGGGAGGTAGTCTTGAAGGGATATAATATTCTGTATAGAAGTGTACGCATATGTGAGAATTTTCACTTGTAAAAGTAAGTGTAGTGAAGTTGAAGCCTTTAAGCAGAAGGGGGGGGGGAGGGATATAGCGGTTTACTCCAGATCGACTCTAACGATATTCTTGTTGAATATTTTTCCATAAATAAGAAAACTGACGGGTGGAACAGCGTAGGCCTTCATTCTTCGACACAATTTTCTTTCAGACTTGAGTCGACAGTCTTCTGCAGTGCATACATAGCAATGAGCTGATTCTGGTTTTGTAAACGAAAGTAATGTAATGTAGAAGATGGGCACGCCTTTGATTTTACGGAACGTTTTGTATATTATAAATAGCGGGCGGATGTTGATCGCCTAAAAATCTGCTTAAAATGATCAATAAAATGCCCTTAAAATAATGGAAGAATGACATAAAATTGAAAGAAAATGACATTTAAATATTATTCACCGTAGGCCTACTCGCACCAACTTCTTGTCCACACTTGTGGAGTAACGGTTAGTGCGTCTGACCGCGAAACCAGGTTGAGGCTTTTCCCGGGGTTTTCCCTCCACCAAATTTGAGCAAATGCTGGGTAACTTTCGATGCTGGACCCCGGACTCATTTCACCGGCATTATCACCTTCATTTCATTCAGACGCTAAATAACCTTAGATGTTGTTACAGCGTCATAAAATAACCTACCTAAATAAAAATAAAAAACAATTTCTTAAAAATTGGTCACCTTGTTTAAATGACTGCCCTGCAAATGTCGAAGAGAGGAGGCAACTTCCTGGAATTTGACTAAGATATAGGAAAAGAGCATGCAACAAAATGAAATTTGTAAAGGAAAACTATAGATTTTAATGAGATTTTACAATATGTTTCAATCAGGGATGGTTCATGTCAGTGCCTTCATTCTCCGTCTCCTCCTCCTTCCACTCTTTACTTTTGTTAATATGCCTTCCAGATCGGAGAAGTATAAATGACAAAACAAATTGTGGGCGCAGCATGCATTCTTGCAATCTTTGTGTTAAAAATACTTTCTACTATAGTAAATCTCTTCAGAACCATATTGGGGACACAACGTCCTATTGTCCAGGAAACGGTGAAAATGTTCCCCCTTCCAAACATAAATTCTAAAGACACCCTCGTACCGACAAAAGAACAGTAGCCGTCAAAGCCCTCACTTAAACTAAGCTGTTGTCAAGCATTTTATATTATATATCTTGCTCAGAATAGGGACCAATGGCGGGCTTATGTGAGGGCGGCATTGAACCTCCGAGTTCCTTAAAAGCCAGTAAGTAAGTACAGTAGAACTTGGTTATAACGACCTCGTTTTGTGCGACATCTCGCCTATAACGTCAAATATTCTGTGGTCCCAAATAATTCCCCATAAGACAAATGCTTTTCTGCCTTGCTTAATACGACAAATGTATACGCATATAACGTCATTTTCAACCTCAGTTTGAGTAAGATTTTCTAAGAACCAAAGTATTTTAAGAAATACTTACAGTACTTACTTACTTACAAATGGCTTTTAAGGAACCCGCAGGTTCATTGCCGCCCTCACATAAGCCCGCCATCGGTCCCGATCCTGTTCAAGGTTAATCCAGTCTCTATCATCATATCCCATCATAAGTGCACTCATTTTAACGCAATATGGCCACTAAAAAAGTTTTAACGTTGGAAGAAAAAGTTAAAGCGATTCATTAAGTTGAAAATGGAATTAAAAAAGCTGACGTGTGTCGTCAGTTTGGCCTAGTTAATTTCAAACGATTTGGGAGAGCAAGGATGAAATTGCTGCATTTGAACAAAATTGATCAAGCTAGGAGTGGGAGCAATGAAATTGTAACTGAAATAATGAATATAAAACGTAATTTAAAAAGTGTGTATTGGGCAAGTGTGAGACAACAGAGTAAAATGACTGATTACTTCACTCCAAAGTAGACTAAAGAAGTTTGGTGAGTTCTGAACAAACTGTTTTAATACAAAATACTGAATTTATAATTGTACATGTATTTTATTATGTTCATGATAGGCTTAAAAGTGAATACATAAATCTAAAATAAGGCTAATTAACTTTGTTATTTTCCATTTTCACCTTACTAGATTCATAATATGAATCTCGGTTACTATGACCCCCGTTTATAACAACGTAATTTCTAAGGTCCCTTGGATGTCGTTATAACCAAGTTCTACTGTATAAAATTATTGATTTTCTCGAAACTCTACCCTATTATGTCCTGGCTGGCCTAGTTGCCTCATAAGTGTGCCTTCTTGGTGTCACTTGTGGGATTCAGACGTGTCTGTTGATTAAACAACAATAACAAATGTAAATGTTGGCGTGTATGAGTTTTTTCTGTCCAAAATCACTTAATTCAGCTTTTATTTAAATTATCCTTTGTTTTTTAACTGTATATTGCATCACAGATCGTTACGATGTCATGTCTGTTCATTTCCATCTGGTGTGCTATTTACTATACGAAATATAATTATATGTCTCTCTGTCTTTCATCCTTGAATTGCCCGCATCGGAAAACTTCGTTAAAAATTGTGTAGTATTAGACAAGGTGTTTGTTTGCCCGCGATTGCCTTCACTATGCATAATATACACACGAAACTAAACACCGTGCCTGCTGGCGGCGTCTGCTGTCCGTTGTGACGTGTTAAAGACATACAGCATATGGAACAAAGAGCTTTTTATACGGGTGTCATTCCATGTCATACTTTTTTTTTCTCCCGGAAATGTGTCGGCAATATGCAAATTTAATATATACGTTTGAAAGCACGTATCATGTACTTCTTAATATAATCACCATTTCTGGTATGGATATACTGTAATTTCCACCTGCAGAAGAGAAGTAACACATACAGGATAATTCAGAAAATTGTGCTCTAACTGAAGAATCCAGTGGCGACTCGTGATATTTTTTGTATGTAGGATATGTGATTGACGACTAATGACCAAGACAGAAATAATAATAATAATAATAATAATAATAATAATAATAATAATAATAATAATAATAATAAAATAATAGTAATAATAATTACTTATTTACAAATGGCTTTTAAGGAACCCGAAGGTTCATTGCCGCTCTCACATAAGCTCGCCATAGGTCCCTATCCTGTGCAAGATTAATCCAGTCCCTATCATCATATCCCACATCCCTCAAATCCATTTTAATATTATCCTCCCATCTACGTCTCGGGTTCCCCAAAGGTCTTTTTCCTTCCGGACTCCCAACTAACACTCTATATGCATTTCTGGATTCGCCCATACGTGCTACATGCCCTGCCCATCTCAAACGTCTGGATTTAATGTTCCTAATTATGTCAAGTGAAGAATACAATGCGTGAAGTTCTGCGTTGTGTAACTTTCTCCATTGTCATGTCACTTCATCCCTCTTAGCCCCAAATATTTTTCTAAGCACCTTATTCTCAAACACCCTTAACCTCTGTTCCTCTCTCAAAGTAAGAGTCCAAGTGTCACAACCATACAGAACAACCGGTAATATAACAGTTTTATAAATTCTAACTTTCAGATTTTTTGATAGCAGACTAGATGACAAAAACTTCTCAACCGAATAATAACACGCATTTCCCATATTTATTCTGCGTTTAATTTCCTCCAGAGTATCATTTATATTTGTTACTGTTGCTCCAAGATATTTGAATTTTTCCACCTCTTCGAAGGATAAATCTCCAATTTTTATACTTCCATTTCGTACAATATTCTGGTCACGAGACATAATCATATACTTAGTCTTTTCGGGATTTCTTCCAAATCTATCGCTTTACTTGCTCCAAGTAAAATTTCCGTGTTTTCCCTAATCGTTATATTCACGTCATCCGCATAGACAAGAAGCTGATGTAACCCGTTCAATTCCAAACCCTGTCTGTTATCCTGAACTTTCCTAATGGCATATTCTAGAGTGAAGTTAAAAAGTAAAGATGATAGTGCATCTCCTTGCTTTAGCCTGCAGTGAATTGGAAAATCATCAGATAGAAACTGGCCTATATGGACTCTGCTGTACGTTTCACTGAGACACATTTTAATTAATCGAACTAGTTTCTTGGGAATACCGAATTCAATAAGAATATCATATAATACTGCTCTCCTAATCGAGTCATATGCCTTTTTGAAATCTATGAATAACTGATGTACTGTATCCTTATACTCCCATTTTTTCTCCAATATCTGTCGAATACAAAAAATCTGATCAATGGTCGATCTATTACGCCTAAAACCACACTGATGATCCCCAATAATTTCATCTACATATGGAGTTAATCTTCTCAAAAGAATTTGGACAAAACTTTGTACGACGTCAACAAAAGTGATATTCCTCGAAAGTTACCAGTTAGTCTTGTCCCCCTTCTTAAAAATAGGTACAATTATGGACTCCTTCCATTGTTCTGGTAGAATTTCATTTTCCCAAATAGCAAATACAAGTTTGTAAATTTCGCTAGATATTAATAATAATAATAATAATAATAATAATAATAATAATAATAATAATAATAGTAATAATAGAGCATGCAAAATCAGTACAAGTAGGCCTATGTTAGTCTTTGACTCATCATTCTGGGACTGGCAATTTATTAGTAGTGAAGTTCGATTCTCCTCCCCGTTTTAGTTGCGAAGATGGCTCCTAAGCCATTGTATTGCCCGATATTTACCGATGTTCCGTCTTACGTTTGCGCAATTAATTTCTTTCTACAGTTAAATTATTCTAAATGATAAAATACAACTTCACATATTCTTTCGGCTGTCCTGTCATCTGAAAGACCTGTTAATTCTTGTATTTATTACAGCTTATTTTATTTATTTTTATGTAATTTTGTTTTTTATTAATTTTATTTTTATATCATATAATTTTGAATTTATTATTTCGTTTATTCTATTATTTTAAAATGACGAATGAACTGAATTTAAGAAGGCTATAGGGTTTACTTTAAAATTATTATTATTGTAGCCTCTGACATGGTCTCCATCACCCAGAAAGAAGGGTCGTAGTATTAGGATACGCGGTCATATCTTCAAACGCAGTTGAACTCAAGCAATACCCCTCCCTCCGCACCCTCCCCTGTCCACTAACTTCACTGTTAGAAATAGAGTTTTCTGTAAGATATTTGGATGGTTCCTCGGAAATTATTTCTGAGCTGTGCAGTGGCGACACCTCACGACAGAAAGTGGAAACTTAAAGGAAATTGATACGTCGGGACGCATTGAAAATCAAAGTCTCTAATTAAAATGTTTTCGCAGGAGTTAACATATGTTTTCTATCCTCAGAGGCACGAAATTAAACTCTAGGATCATGGAGGAATCGCCACTGGAAGAATCTTGTAGAAGGATTGCAATATAACAATTTCACAATATGAACTCTTGATCTAGAAAGTAATCTTGAATCAGTATAAGCCTATGAATGTCAGGAACTATATCATACAGTACATACCCTATGTTCATTTATTGAAGGTACTTATCTACCCTTAGAAGAAAAGTTTGCAATTTTTATACAGTTTTTAAAAACTTTCTTTTCTCTGATCACTTGGCACAAAATTTAGGTTTTTCACACAAAATAAACCTTCATTTCTCTATATACACTTTTAACTCATATATCACTGATTAAATTTCCAAACTTCTACCGTGTTAATATTTAGAATTTACCTCGCTTGACTAATTTCATAGTCTTGTGCTTGTCCAAAGTCTAGTGGAGATCCCACGCTATCTTCTGGTTTCCTGTTGTGGTGGGGTGTGTTCATGATTGTGTCGAAAAGGGTGTGTGTTTTGAAACTCAGTTGAGTGTTCAGGCTGTGATGCGGATGTTTTAATAATGTTTATAAATTTCATATTGTTCTAGGGTGTCAAGTTTCTGGTTTTTTTTTGGCTGCGTGTGTAGTATTTTCATGGAAGATAATTTCAAACACGTTACAAGGAATATATCACAGCCATAACCAAACTACATAACAATTCAACCTACGCAGAACACATCACAAACTCCAACCACAACTACAGCAACATAGACAACGACACAACGATACAAAGTATGATTATATTATCCCCAATGTACAAGGTGTGCCACAGAAACGGGAAATTTTTATTTTGTTGTTGGTAGCACACGGATTATTTTAGTAGGCTTAGATTCATTGTCATTGTTTGGCCTGATTGTTGCAATTTATTAAACGTGGAGCATTGGACTGGTGAGCAACGAGGATTTGCTGTAAAATCTTATTATCTAAATAGTCAATGCGCAGAAGCTGCTAGTAGGAAGTTTCGCCACCACTTTCAACTCCTTCGTCATGATTCCGTGCTCTTTTCACACGCAATTAACACCTGGGTTAGTAATTTTGGAGAAACAGGCCCAGCACTAAAGAAGAAATGTCCAGTGCCCTATTTCACGAAAGTACAGTTTATAAGTTAGAGGCATACAATTTTACAAGTTATTAATAAGCAACGTAAATTCTGTTCCACTAAAGTACAAGTAAACGCTTGTAAATGCAAGTGAATTTGCACAAGATTACAGGCCTTAGTTCTACAATTACACAGGCATTTCTTGAAAAAAATACAAGTTTGTACATTACACTTGTTGGATGTCATTATTGTTTTACCCACCTTCGTAGGTAGGTTAATTTATGTACAAGTGATTGTAAAGTGAACATTTTTTACGATGTTAACATGTGTGATAGTTCTTCCGATGGAGAAGAAAATCTCAACGTGTTCGTTCATTGGTGTAGAACATTAAAAGCGCAAACAAATGTATATTTTCAGAATATGTTCGAGTTCAATGAGACATTTAGAATGACTTCAGTTAAACTTGAAACATTAGTAAATCAACTTGAACACAGACTGTATGATGCAACAAATAGAAGGGAATCATTACCAATAAGATTACAATATGTGCTGCATTTCATTAGTTTGGCACTTGAAGACAATTTCACTGCGTCGGTGACATGCATGGAATTTCGAACCATAGGCCTACAACATAGTGAAATGATGTGTATGAATTACGTATTTAAAATATAATGTAATATACTAATAATATTAATACTACTATGAATTGTAATATAATCGTAGTAGTGCATCAGATACTGTGGAATTAATCACGTAAGTGTGAGTGTTGTGTTTCACAGAAGTTTTAAACAATAGGAAAATCGGATAGTTAAATCAATCATTCTCTGCACAAAAGTTTTAATTGGGGAGTATAAAACTTTGATTCCAAAAGTTACATAACTTTGAAATGTATAAATTAGATGTAGAAGTAAAACTTAGCAAGATCTGGAAACTTATCTAGCTACAAGGTATCACATAATATGTATTACACAATTTAAGCCTCTATTCGGTTAAAACTAATTATGAGAAAAATTCTATCCGGTACTATCAATACATTTTACACTACTTACCGTTGTAGTCAAAACGTGTCCCTCGTACATGTGAATCTTTACCAGCAGGGACTGACCCAAGAGCATACGATTGCATTATGTATCTTCATCCATGCTCCCTCTTTACCTTGCTTTGTGCACTTATTGGAAAATGAACCAAAAAGTATTTATTTACTTTCTTTAATGTCAGCGAGGACACTAATCTTAAATCCATCGCGCGCCATGATCATGTATGTACCGGCAATGCTTGAAAGATGACGTCACTTGTGCACCTTCCTCTACAATTGTATCTTTCCTTATAAAAGTGTAGGGTAAACTGTATAGTGATTGACCACTTAAGCTAATGAATAATAAAACAATGAAATAGCGGAAAACGGTGGTAACTTATTGAGAGAATTTTAAAGGCATTGGGTCAAGTGAAGATTCAGAAACAAATCAAAATCAATAAACAAAAGAAAAAAGAAAATTTTAATGCAAAGATAAATTAAATAAACACAACAAGTCCACTTTTACAGTTATTGACCGTCTACTGCACAGTTATTGACCATACGCTTATTAATGATTGACCGTCTATGCACAGTTATTGACCACACGCTTATTAGTGATTGACCGTCTATGCACAGTTATTGACCACACGCTTATTAGTGATTGACCGTCTATGCACAGTTATTGACCACACGCTTATTAGTGATTGACCGTCTACTGCACAGTTATTGACCACACGCTTATTAGTGATTGACCGTCTACTGCACAGTTATTGACCATACGCTTATTAATGATTGACCGTCTATGCACAGTTATTGACCACACGCTTATTAGTGATTGACCGTCTACTGCACAGTTATTGAATACTCATTTATTAGTGATTGAACAACACATTTTCACAATTTTCACTTTTTTCTTGTCTGTTTCGTTTCTCTTCTTCTGATCTTTCTCATTAAGAACTATTCGCCACCGGCGTAGCTCTGTCGGCAAAGGTGTTTGCCTGCCGATCCGAAGTTTCGTTCGGGCGCGGGTTCAATTCCCGCTTGGGCTGATTACCTGGTTGGGTTTTTCCGAGGTTTTGCCCAACCGCAAGGCAAATTTCAGGTAATCTATGACGAATCCTCGGCCTCATCTCGCTATCATCAATCCCATCGACGCTAAATAACCTCGTAGTTGATACAGTGTCGTTAAATAACCAAGTTAAAAAAATAAGAAAAGAACTCTTCTCGCTGCCTTTTCTTTCATTTCTTATTCGCTTCCTTTCTTCTCTTGCCTCTTCTTCCATTTTTCTCTTTTGTGCCTTATCAGAAGCAAGTGTGTGTCATTTCTCTGATGTTATTACAAATGGCTTCACCCAGCACTGGACGAGGACCAAAGAACACTTTTCCTTCAACGGGATATTTGTTTCTGGACGCTAAGGTTGCTTTTAGGACACCAAACTTCTTGGCAGCTTCATTTAAATCAAATCCACTGCGGACAGGTTCTGTAGCGTTTCGTAAAGCTCCCCCTGTATAATGCACTTTACCTGGCTTAGGCATTATAATATAGTATCAGTCCTGTAAAAATCCCCATCATTTAACCGATAACATATATAGAATTGGAACAAATTGGTCATTATACTAGAGGTATATGCAGCAAAAAGTGAAATCACGATCGCGGTTTATTCACAATATACTAGAAAAAAGGAAGCGGTCAATCACCGTATACTGGTCAATAACTACCTAGTTTACCCTACTAATTCTTTGTGAAACGCATGTTGTACAAGTCTTGTCGATACTGAAGACCGTATTTGTAGAATTCTAACTTATAATCTATACCAGGCATGTCAAAACCCTGCACATTGTGCACTGGTCTGCGTGCAACGTGCAGTTCCTATTCCCCTACCTGGAGGGAGTGAACCGGCTTGGAGGGGAACGCGACAGGGCTGTGCAGTACCTGTAGTAGCAGATCAGCTTTTGTTTCAGTAACACAGATCAGTACGGGTGCTCATTGAGCTGTGATTGTGAATGCGTTATGGAAAATAAAGTGAGGAGTCCACAGATATAACGAAGAAGAGAAATCACGAATCATACAACATAACTGTTATGATGTTTTCCTCAGCCAATAGTAATTATTTTAAAATGAAAGGCTTTCATCGTATCATCTGGACCTAATAGTGATGTGAGAATTTAAATCAGATTAGTAAAGTTCTCAAAATATGATATTCGCCAGCTCTTATTTCTTAAGTAGTTCTCTCACGGCAAGACAAACATGACAATGATGTTGTTTTGAAGTCTATACTAACACAGCCATCAATGGTTAGACGACTTACAACTTTTATTTGATAAGCTGATAAGTGATGAGAATATAGTGAGTAATACATGTGAGGCTCTTGAGGTTGTAAGGGAAGGAAGAAAGCAACTATTTGTAAGGCGGAAAAATTTTCCGGAAAATAATACATAATGGCGAATTTTCCACCTCACGTTACTATATTATCTAATATACTTACGTTAATAAATCTTTAAACCTGACGTAAAGAAAATGTCCTCGCTTCACAGCTTGTGAAGTACTCTTTTAACTCAATTCAGTAACGCTCCCAACTTGCTAATACTTGCTCTCAACGTTTTCCAAATAAACTATATATAAATTTAAATTCAAGCTTAATTTATCCAATTTATTAATAATAATGTGAATTTATATTGGGTAGAGCAGCTGGCTACGGACTGAAAGGTCCGGGGTTCGATCCCAGGTGGTGACAGGATTTTTTCTCGTTGTCAAACTTTCAGAACGGCCCCGAGGTTCACTCAGCCTCCTATAAAATTGAGTACCGGGTCTTTCCCGGGAGTAAAAGGCTGTCAGAGCGTGGTGCCGACCACACCACCTCATTCTAGTGCCGAGGTTATGGAAAGCATGGGGCTCTACCTCCATGCCCCCCAAGTGCCTTCATTGTATGTTACGGGGATACCGTTTTTAATGTGAATTTATAGTAATATACAGCAAGGAAATGATTCCAGAGTAAAAGCCTCACAATGTCCTATCGCATGTAATTGGGAGTGAAATATTTTCTTTCTTAGCATTTGTGCACCAATGGTCCCAATAATGCTTGAGGAACAATGAAAGAGTATTACTTTGAAATAATCAGTACCTACTACGTAAAATGAAATATTGTGTTCGTTTTTTGTTGTTTCGAAATTACTGCAATATTTATATTTTCTTCAAATATTGTATACAAATCATATAAATAAATGATTCTTTACAAACGACCGCTTTGTGAATTGTAACTGAGTAAGTCTATTGTTTCTTGTGTTACAATTATTGTCAAATATAGACACTGACAATAATTGTGTTTTTTTCCTTCTGCTAAGTACGTTTATAATGTCCAAATGTCAATTTAATTGAACACTAGAAGCGCACAATAGATTCTTGTACATCCCTCCGCTAAGAACTGGTAAGAGCAACACGTGAATGACGCAATCTGCACACACCGGCGTTCCGCGCACATACACTGCACTTTCAGTGTCTGATTTTTGACATGCCTGATCTATACTTTCGTTAAATAGGGCCCAGGTAAAGAAAAAGCTGCCAATGGTCGTGCGCAAACTGTTACTGCAGCTCGTTATGTGATAATGATTCAAAAATTTTAATTGAGTAATTGAGAAGAACTTTTCGTATCAACTTGGTTCCAGCAAGACGGTGCAACAGCACATACCACAGCCATCTCTATGAAGGAAATGTGAAATTTGTTTGGGAATCATGTCATATCGAGAAATGGAGACATTCCCTGGCCTGCACGATCCCCCGATTTAAGTGATTTCTTTTTATGGGGGCATCTAAACAGTAGGTATACGGAAACAAATCGCGAAACATTGAACAACGGAAGACAGCAATTCGTGAAGAAATTAAAAAAAAAATTACAGTTGAAATGTTGCAAAGTGTAATGAGAAACTTCAAAGAGCGATTACAAGAATGTAAGCACGTTGCTGGAGGGCATTTGAAGGATGTCATTTTCAAGAAGTAGTGGTTACATGAAAGTGCCATACTATATTCTGTATTTTCATACGAAAGAAGTTAATTTAATACAATATCTAAAGTTTTATTTCGCTGTTTAAAAATGTCCCGTTTTTGGACCACACTGTATTTGCAGGATATTATGGGCTTGTACTAAGTAAATATTACTTTGTAAATGGATTCCTATTCGGAAAATGTTATATTTCGACCTTTTAATAAGCTCCTTCAGTTTGAGGATAACTTTCTGAATCACCCGATATATTGAAATCCATGTTTTATTGCGAAATACAATGTACAGACTGAACATGCATCTGCGAATAGAACATAACAATGCACAATACAACGGGTACAAGCTGCTGACTGCTGACAACCTTCAAACCAGGCTCTCTGGTTGCCCAGTGTTCGTTGCCATCGATTGGGATGCTGTCGACTGCACGCGATTCTCTAATTCCTGCCACCTCCCGCTCAAGCGCTTTAAAATGTCTTCTCTGTTAGCAAACCGTTTCCAATTCGCAACGGCTTCTTCACTTTGGGAATCAAATTGAACTAATATGAGCTAAGGTCGTTGAAATAGCGAGGATGTTGTAAGACTTCCTACATCAACGCCGGTGTTGCCAGATTGTGGGAAGTTTTCCACAGACGAGGGAAAAATAAGCAATAATTTTGACTTGTGGGAAAAGGGAAAAAAAAGAGAAAACGTGTAAAAAAAGTGGGAAATTTAGACTCAAATAAAATAATGCTGAAATCAACGAGTTGGCCGAAATAGATTGAGAAAAATTGCAGAATAGGTGGCGACGCTCTAGGCCAGGCCTGCACAAGGTTTGCGCTCTCCGAGCCGGCTCACAGCTCATGAGCGGAATGCAGATATTAGCTGCGCTCTGTATAAGGGTGGACTGGAGAAGGGTGATCTCGTACAAAATATACACAAAAGGAAGTACTATTACGAGCGCTTATGAAATGAATTCCCGTTCAGTGTTTGCAAAACTATCTTGGACTATTATTAATTAATAAAGAAATATTTATTTTACAAAAATAACAGAAATTATATAGCTACTTAAATGTACAATATCATTTTGTTATATTTTTATTTATCAGTACATCAAAACGAGGTTTTATGCTGTTGGCAGCTGAAAGGAACAGTAGCCTACTGATCGTAATGAAACATCAGGTACATAATATGTTCGATGACTGCCTTTATTAAAGTTGATTATAGAAAACAGTTGCTCACAAATATAAATGTTGAGTCAAACATAGCAATCATTTTCACAGCCAGCCTGTGTAGTCATGGATATTATTGCTAATGTTTAGTCTTGTAAAACTCAGCCAGGCTAGTAGTATTATTCAAACGAGCTTTAGCCCTTAGGTCACATTGAAGATCAATAAGTTCGAGCTGTAAATCGTTAAATGTTAAATGTTATGTTCCGTCTTTTAGATTCCTCCATACTGTACTGTAGCAGTAGGTAAGCAACGTGAAACAGTTACTGAGAATAGGCCTACACACTGCACTCCACTAGATAACTGAGTGGTCGTTTCCCTCTCCTCTACCTATAGCAAGTCTATGTCATTCTGACGTATCTTCCTCTCCGTTTCGGCGAGCGGTAAACACTACTCTCCCGCTCCGAAGGAGCGCGCGCGCTCGTTGAGCGCTGTTTGTGTAGGCCTGCTCTAGGCGGAGTTGCTTTAAAGCGATCCACTTTTCAAGCTAAAGGATTGCAATGCTGTTCATTCAAGGTCACCAACACCCATCTAAGGCTTCAGAGTTCAGATTTTTATATTAGATTTGGTGAGTGATAATATTTTTATTTATATATTACCGGTTGTTCTGTATGGTTGTGAAACTTGGACTCTCACTTTGAGAGAGGAACAGAGATTAAGGGTGTTTAAGAATAAGGTTCTTAGGAAAATATTTGGAGCTAAAAGGGATGAAGATACAGGAGACTGGAGAAAGTTACACAGCGTTGTATTCTTCACCTGACGTAATTAGGAACATTAAATCCAGACGTTTCGTCCACACCTGTGGAGTAATGGTCAGCGCGTCTGGCCGCGAAACCAGGTGGCCCGGGTTCGAATCCCGGTCGGGGCAAGTTACCTGGTTGACGTTTTTTCCGGGGTTTTCCCTCAACCCACTACGAGCAAATGCTGGGTAACTTTCGGTGCTGGACCAGGGACTCATCTCACCGGCATTATCACCTTCATTTCATTCAGACGCTAAATAACCTAGATGTTGATACAGCGTCGTAAAATAACCTAATAAAATAAAAAATAATCCAGACGTTTCAGATGGGCAGAGCATGTAGTACGTATGTTCGAATCCAGAAATGCATACAGAATGTTAGTTGGGAGGACGGAGAGAAAGACCTTTGGGAAGCCGAGACGTAGATGGGAGGATAATATTAAAATGGATTTGAGAAAGGTGGGATATGATAATAGAGACTGGATTTATGTTGCACAGAATAGGGACTTATGTGAAGGCGGCAATGAACCTCCGGGTTCCCTAAAAGCCATTTGTAAGTAAGTAAGTAAACCTATTATGATAGTAGGAAAAATGTCTTGCTAGTCATATCATGTTTAAAAGATGGGAATTTCCATTTGTAGCATTCAGAGTTAAAGTGGATCAAGTCCATGAGATGTAGTTTTGAGATAATAGGACTTAAAGTTAACTTGCTCTAGTGGATTATCTAATTTCACTAGCAATAATTTTAGTGCTCCATCCTCAAATTATAGATTTATAAAATATAAACAATTGTGATGTTGATTGATGCAAAGCTTTGGTGACTTGATCCACTATGGATCAGAACATCGTGGACAAATAATCCGAGCCGAAAATGACTAGTGTCACCTACCGGCGAATGCTTGGAATTAAGACTTGATCCATTTCTGTTCGCAAAAGAACCATCTTCAGATAATCTGAAAATGAATTAAATTCCATTTATGAAAATTTGTGACTTGATCCACTTTAGCTCTGAACGCCTTGTATGACAATGAACAATGCATAATCTGGAAGGACAAATGAAAATCATACATGATTAAAATGGCCACTACAAATCAACAGCGTGCACAATGTGTTCTTTGGTATGCTAAATTTGAGAGTGTTAAAAGAGTTCAAAGGGAATTTCGACGTGAGTATGGTGTGCGTAATGTACCTAAATACGATTCAATATTGTTGCGGTATCGAACATTTGTAGAAACAGGTTGTGTGTTAAAAAAAAAAAAAAACATGCAGGAGGTCGTAGGCGAAACCCAATACGAAAAGCAGCTATCTCTTGTCTTGGTCCCCAAACTCCCCAGATCTAACTCCTCCTGACTTCTTCGTGTGGGGTTTTGTTAAAGACATTGTCTATTCACAGAAACCCAAGAACATTGATGATCTGAGAGTAAAAATTACTCGAACTTTTCAAAAAATCACCCCTCTTATGTTACAAAGGACACGGGCTGAATTTCATCACCGTTATGAGTTGTGCAGGGTGCGCAATGGGGGTCATGTTGAGCTCTGAGGAATCTCCCATCTTTCAATGTTGTATGCACAATGTTTCAACAAATAAAGTTCAGTAGTAAATGTTTTACGGTGTTTTTATTTTATCCGTAAGGAAACTGATCACTCTGTATAACTATTGAAACATACCTTTATTTTTATGTTAAATGTTCATGTGTCTGAACCAGAGTGCTGCATTGGAGTTAAATCGCTCGCTTGAACTCGGTCGAGTGTCGCACCCTCGAGTGAGATACGATCGGTCGTGATACGCTCGTAATAAATAGAAGCACAGTACAAGGTCATCTCACCGACATGTCTTATCGTGTATGGAGGGCGACAGATAAGATACACATACGTTTTGCTCACACGGTAAAAATAAGGCTTTATTTTCTGCGTTTATGAGAAACGTTTAATGGAACAGTCAATGGAACGTACCAAAACAGGAACATGAAGTTATAAATAAAATAGTATGAAAAACTTCGATATACAGTTATTATTGCTAATTAATAATTATTCAATATTTGATTTACCACATATATAATATGATAGGTCCATACATAGTGTTCCGCCTATATACTGCGACAATGTAGAAACGTTTTACAAAATATTATTGATATAGCAGTAGATTAATAACAATATTAGTACAGAGATAACGTCATAGAAAATATAATAAAACGAATTACAATGCTGCACAACTGTTACAGACGCAAAGATTGATACACTAATTATTATTATTATTATTATTATTATTATTATTATTATTATTATTATTATTATTATTACTAGAAAACTTGATACAACTCTTGCATTATCGTGATTGTGTTCTCCGTTTATAATAATTACATTTACATCCAATAATATCTATCAGTTGTGGCTAAAACAAAATCACTCCTGTGTGGAAAAAAAAAAAAAAATGCATTTACCTACAACATTTATATTACATTTTAAAGCAAGTTTTGTAGTTGTACTATGGAGGGTATAGTTTAACACTGCAAAGTTGTGAAATTATAAACATCTGTGATGTTACTACACAGTTCATCACTGTAACAAGAACGAATATCTAACGCTCGGCTTATACCGTTCGAGGATTTATCGCTCGTGACAATTTTACCCATCATGCATGTGCGTTAGCTATCGGATTATGCTATGAACTACTTGACGCTCGAGCGAAAACGTCCGATGCAGACCTCGGGCTGAAAACACAGTAAATGTATGTTAATAGGGTTTTTTTTTTTTTTTTAGGTTGTGCACTTGAATAGCTTCTTATGACAGCGTAGTGCTTTCATTTCAACCACGTTTACGTCTGTAGACTACTCCCTCTTACTTATATGTCCGATTCCACAGTCTTTCTCGGTGTCATAACTTAAATACTCGGTCACAATATAACACGCTACAAATACCACTCCACACATCATCTCTTTATTCTTCATCTTTCACTGTTGCTACTTCTCGTCACTGGAATTCTCTGCCGCCTGAAGTCAAGGGCTGCCGAACTTTAATTTCCTTTAAATGTAAATTAGAAAAATATCTTATGATGAGTTGCCAGACCTAATGCGTTGCAAATATTTAATGGAATGTGTTCCACTGTATTTATTTTTATTTGTTTTTTGTTTCATACTTTTATTATCTAAATCGTGTTTATTTATCACTTAACGCCAATATGTATTCCACTGTGTTGTTTTTTTATTATTAAACTATTTTTTTTCCGAAGAAGCTGGTGAGACTAGTTAAAACATGCATGGATGACAGTCAGTGTCAAATAAAGATCCAATCTGAACTATCAGATTTATTTCAAACAACTAAGGGTCTAAGACAGGGCGACTCATTAGCGTGTCTTTTATTTAATATTGCCCTTGAAAAAGTGATAAGGGATGCAGATATACAAACTAGAAGTACAATACTCTACAAATCATCCCAAATACTGGCCTATGCTGCTGATATAGATATCATTGGTCGATCTGTGGAGAATGTTAAGAGAACATTTACTGCTTTAGAAACAGCAGCCCAAAAAATGGGGCTGAAAATTAACGAACAGAAGAGTAAGTACATGATTGTTGGATGTAAAAAACAAAAAAGGGACTTGACAACAACAACCCACTTAAAAATTAATCAATATAAATTTCAGAGGGTCTCTAGTTTTGTATATCTGGGCTCCTTAATCAATGACACTAATGATATTAGTGAAGAAATTGATAGAAGAATTCAAAATGCCAATAAAGCATATTTTGGATTATTGAGGCACTTTAAGTCAAGACTTCTTACAAGGGAAACAAAATGCAATATTTATAATGTTCTGGTAAAACCTGTATTAACATATGGCAGTGAAACGTGGACCCTCTCAAAGACTCGTATGTCAAGATTGAGATCCTTTGAAACCAAAATTCTAAGGAAGATATATGGCCCAATATGTGATAAAGGAGAATGGCGAATAAGATACAACTTTGAACTTTACCAACTATATAAGTCCCCTGATGTGGTTACAGTCATTAAAATATCAAGATTAAGATGAGCAGGACATGTGCAAAGGATGGCAGATCATGAGATACCCAAGAAAGTTATGGGGAATAAATTTGTAGGAAAAAGGAGTGTAGGACGACCAAGACTGCGATGGATGGATGGAGTGTTAGAGGATCTAAAGAAAGTGGGAATTAAAGGATGGTGGTTGGTTGCCAGGGACAGAGATGCATGGAAGAGAGTTCTAAGGGAGGCCGAGGCTCAAATTGGGCTGTAGCGTCGATGATGATGATGAAACTATTTTTTTTTGTGTACATTTTATTCAATTGTCGGTTTCTGGTTTAATTATGTAAATCCTAATTAATTGTAATCTAATACTAATATGTATACTAATGTCTTTATTTTTATTTTTACTGTATATATTTTTTTTATTGAATTATCGGCTTCTGTTTTTATGTGATTCGTATTTGATTCTAACAACATTAATATGTATTTCACTATGTTTATTTTTATTTTATGAGGTAAATTTTATGTAACTACGTCTTTTGATCTCATTATATACCTAAATTGTATCAGTATGTAATTACTTAATTCCGATCCAGTTTTATGTTCAATTGTGTAAGCAAGTTTTAATCCTGGTTGAGTGTAAGAGAAGGGCTTACGGCCTTGACTCTGCCAGGTTAAATAAAGCCATTATTATTGTATGTACGTATGTATTTATTCACACTGCAAATGGGTATATACCCGGTGGCAGTGGTAACTAATTACACTCAATAATGACAATTAATAATAAACACAACTAATAAAAAACAATCATTAATAATAATAATAATAATAATAATAATAATAATAATAATAATAATAATAAGGAGCATCCTAAATTAAAATGAAGCATGGTCACTTAAAATAACATTTAAAGTAAATCTAATTTGCATCTTAACCCTAAGCTCGAAGTACGACCCACGAGTGTGACAGGTTCATATCTGCACAAGTACCTTTCGGCACTACACTTATTTCGCTGTCAACTCACTCACTGCACTGATTTCACTAACACTTCTAACCATTTCACTGTTCGAATACTTTGCACAGCCACTTCACTGACACCAACACACTTTACTTACACAATAGACTTCACTGACACTACACACTTCACTGACACAACACACTTCCTCACTGATAGAACACTTCAAATAACAAGATATCAATTATACCCTTTAACTAATGTGTATTATTATTATTATTATTATTATTATTATTATTATTATTGTTATTATTATTATTATCATTTAAATGATGTTGCACTCTTAATTAATATTGCGCATTTTATGCTAAATGCGATCATACAATTGGAGACTCTTCTGTATTGAAATGGCTGTATGCTTGGCTTAATTCCTTCACAGCCCAACGCCTGTCTTCATTTGAGCACTATTCGATTACAGCTATCGATACTGCTAGTGTGTGAACGAACTGGCTTGTATCGTCCACTGCAATGCGGCCAGCAGCTGACACTTCCAAGTGTGAAGTCCGCTATCTACCTTGCCGCCACTATTCGATGTGGCTGGCATGATTATCTACCTCTCCCGCGCTCGGAACTGCTGTTCTCACGTACGAACCCCGCTCATCTCCAGACTTCCATTGTGAAACGATGTCACCGAAACATTGAAATAGGAAGCGTGAATTCTTGTAGACCTCATGCCACACCTGGTGGTAATATTGAAATGTATCTATCCTACGTGCCTCGCATTTTCAAACGTATTGGCTACAGGGTATTTCAAAATTAACACAAAAATGCAAATAAGGTTTATTCAGGATGAAGGATGGATAGAACAGAGAAATAGTAATATGCGTTACAAGAGCGGTATGTTGATGTTTTCATGTTCGAGGAAAAGATTGAAAAAGCGAAACGTACCGTAGTTGAGTTTTTTTAATTTCCGAGAACATGAAAACAAACATACCGCTCGTGTAGCGTCCATTATATTGTGCGAAGATCGTTTATTACATACCTGAAAGAGGAATTTCTAATTAGTTGCAATGAAATCTCCATCTTGGTTTCTGTTCAATGACGGCAACTTTTAAAAACAAAAATATCTATCTTCAAATTGTTGCTATAAAATGTTTGCTGTGTTTACTATATTCCAGCAAATATACGTCTGTCTTTTTTTTCCCCCAGTCTATAAATGCGAACTTAAAACAAACGGTAAGGTTATGTAATGATTTATTTTTCATTTTAATATTTTAACAATATTATTTATATAACATATTGCAGTAATAACATCGGCATCTGGAATCTTGTTGATTTTTTCACGGCTTCCTTAATGTTACTTGCATTACAAATGCAGTAACTTTTGTGGTGTTGTAGAGTTTACTTAATGTTTGCAAATATTTAAAAACAATAATTAACAGTGCAATTTAGGTGAAATTGCAGTGGTGAGTTTCCAATTTATAATTATTACTGTGTTAAACGTCTCTAAAAATAATATGTTAAAAGCCTAAAGCAGTAAAATGAATATGGCGCTTAAGCGGTAAGAAGAGGGAAATTGTTATGTGTGTTACGTTGGGAATACTGAATGTGGTATTTCACACTTACCGCGTGTTGGTTTTGTGCGGAAAGCAAGCAAATACGCACGATCTCGCACAAAAGTTATTTCTTTTCTTCCAACATGCTAATAATGTCAAAAAAGTGCTTATACAAGTTTTGGTCACTCGACTGCAATTACGAGGGCCGTAAAAAATTAGTTCGCCAGGGGCCGTTATCAGAAAGAAAACACAGTTTCATTTGAAGAATTTATTGGAAGAGAAACAGCAATTATTGAGCTATTTTTCAACATATTCCCCACCGGAATTGAGACATTTGTCATATCATGGGATCGACAGAGAGGTGCAGACGGCTGTTAAACGCTGGTTCCGATCCTAGGCGGCTGACTTCTACAACACAAGGACACAAAAATTGATCCCATGGTATGGCAAATGTCTCAATTCCAGTGGGGGATATGCTGACAAATAGCACAACAATTATTTCTGTATCTGTTTCAATAAATTGTTCCATGGAATTTTGCTTTTTTTCTGTAAACGGTCTCGGAGAAAATCATTTTCTGGACGGCCTCGTAATTGCGGTCGAGTGGCCAAAATTTGTATAAGCACTTCTTTTGACATTATTAACATTTTGTGGAAAAAAAAATTAACTTTTTTTATTTGCCCCCATGAGAATGTTTGCTTGTAAGCCACAGCGGATTCCAGTTCCGATACCGGATCGAATCCCCTCAGTTTAAGTTCTATCTCTCAGTTTTCCCTTTGGTGCCTAACCTCATGTATTGTGTCACAGTACATTTTCTGTTAAGACAATAATTGTTTTGTGGTGATTTTATCAGTGACGTGCGGTGCTATTTCTCGATGGGGAACAGGTCAGAAACAACAACACTAATAATAATAATAATAATAATAATAATAATAATAATAATAATAATCTATATTATGGACTAGCAACATTATCAGTTCCTTTTCTTTACTTCATTTACAACTTAATCAGAAAAAGAATATGTTAATATAAAACAAATTAATGATTTGAGCCGTTCAGAGCAAAAGTGGTGTAAGTCAAAATTGACTTACACCACTTCTACTCTGAAGGGCTCATATAATGTGTTCCAAGGTACAGGGACATCATTTTATTTTTACTAACATTTTTAATATTAACCTGGCTATACCTTTGGATCAACGCCTTTTGCTACCTCCTTCCAGACTGGACTTCGATGATACTGGCGTAATATACAAACAAATCACTTACTAGGTATAGTAGGGAAGAAAAGTAGTTCATCCATTTACGTAAACTAGGAAATATCGCGATTTTGAGTTTGATCATTTTCATTAGGTTTTTGTTTAATCAAAATACAGTACAGTTTTAACAATAAGTGTTTACTCACGAACTAGCTGTCCATGCGGACGTATTCATTATGCAGTGTATCTTGTACCGTTTACAGCACATCAGCGTACAATATAGAGAATGAAGTTAAATTGAAAAATAATCATAATAGGGATATTTAAACACATTTTTGAAAATGGTGGCCGTTCATTTCGATACAGGCTTCAGTTCTAATGTGCATATTATCGCACTATAGACTATTGTAGCTAATTCCAATTACCAGTTTCATCCTTCGTACTAGTAACTCATGTTGAAATAATTCTGTACTTACTATATGAAAGATTACCTTACGTACTGTAAATTCAATCTTCACTTCTCTCCGATCCGAAAAGATAAAATTACTCAGACATACTATCTACTGTCCGTCCAAGTGGTTATGTCGTAGGGTCGTAGAAAGGGAGGAAATCACGAGACAGTTAATTACTTAACGAGGCCCTTTTACTTAAGCTATTTTAAACATTTGTATAATATTACGTATACGTCCAATTCCTAACAAAAATTAATGTTCTCAGAAAAGAGCTAAGACAGCCCAGCCACTAGCTGGCGAATAAAAGCTGGTGGGGGAAACCGGGATACGACGTAGGCAAATGGACGACAGTACCTGTGCGAAAATGATTCAATATTGAAAGCTCTTTCGTCACTGGAAAACGCGAACATATTTTTGGAACGTACTGTTTACTATGACCGTAAGGCTACTATGACTGTATATGCGGTCTTGGATCTGTGTGGAGGACGATTGAACTTCATTAGTAGAAGGGGTGGGAGTGAAGTACATTAAAAAAATCATGTACAATAAAAATTGAAGTAAAAATAAAATGATGTCCCTGTACAACAGGTTAATGTACCTTGAACATACCCACTTGTAAGTTGGAACACATGGAATATAGGGGGAATATAGCTGTAAAAACTGACAATCATATTTAAAATGTATTTGCCGTCATAAAGCAGAGGAGGCTTCTCTGATTGAGATTTTATTTCCTGGAGAAGCAATAACTGCTTCAACAGCTTTCTTCAAAGCATCCGGATCAATTGGGGGCCTCTTAACTCCAGACTTATTTCGTGGCATGATCTTAATATAGAAGAAAAACAAAAACCGATAGTATCGTGTAATTTGGAACATGTTCCATGGTACAAGATGTTTTGTGTTCCAAGGTACAAGAGGGTGCACGTTTAAACAAATATGGCTCCCAAAACTAGAGATTCGAATAAATAATGGAAATCAAAATAATATGTTATTACTCACCAAATGATAGGGAACGCACCGTACTTGATTGATAGTAACAAATACAATCTGGTTTCGTGTTAGAAAACATATATCAATGAATGAAATATTTACTTTTGGTGCTAAAAAAAGTTGTTTTGTCACAGAACTTACACCTTGTAAAAAATCAAACCAGAGCTACTTAGCGGCTTTCTCTACAATCTACTTCAGTCTGAGTTCTCTAGGTAGCAGAAAAATAAGAAACAAAAAATGTTGCAAGGTACGCTATATATATTTTACTGTCAGTTCTGTTTGTCCCGTAGGACGTATTTGATTTCTTTTCTACCTCTCAATCTTGAGAGGCTTTCTGCTATCCACCACCTGGGGATGATCTCTCAAGGGGTTTCATGTTCCCGTGGGATGCAAGACTCACTGAAGGCTACGATGCTAAAAGAGGACATCTGTTTGGATAGAATTAAACAAAAGCTGTTTACAGGGAAACGGTCTGGACCGTCATAAAATCTGATACGTCTGTATGTATGTATGTGTGTGTATGTATGTATGTATGTATGTATGTATGTGTATGTATGTATGTATGTATGTACAGGGACATCATTTTATTTTTACTTCAATTTTTATTGCACCTGAGTTTTTTAATGTACTTCACTCCCACCCCTTCTACTAATGAAGTTCAACCGTCCTCCACACAGATCCAAGACCGCATATACAGTCATAGTAGTCTTACGGTCATAGTAAACAGTACGTTCCAAAAATATGTTCGCGTTTTCCAGTGACGAAAGAGCTTTCAGTATTGAATAATTTTCGCACAGGTACTGTCCGTTTGCCTACGTCGCATCCCGATTTCCCCCACCTGCTTCTGCTCGCCCCTCTGTAATAGCTGGGCTGTCTTAGCTCTTTTCTGAAAACATTAATTTCTCTTAGGAATTGGACGTTTACGTAATATTATACAGCTGTTTAATTTAACTTAAATAAAAGGGCCTCGTTAAGTAATTAACTGTCACGTGATTTCCTCCCTTTCTATAATCCTGCGGCATAACCACTTGGACGGACACTAGATAGCATGTCTGAGTAATTTTATATTTTCGGGTCGGGCAGAAGTGAAGATTGAATTTACAGTACGTAGAGTAGGTACAGAATTATTTCAACATGAGTTAGGCCTACTAGTACGAAGGACGAAACTGGCAATTGGAATTAGATGCAATAATCTATATTGCGATAATATGCACAAAAGAACTCAAGCCTGTATCGAAATGAACGGCCACCGTTTTCAAAATTGTGTTTAAATATCCCTATTATGATTATTTTTCAATTTAACTTCTTTCTCTATATTGTACGCTAATGTGCTGTAGACAGTATAATATACACCACATAATGAATACGTTCGCATGGATAACTCAATTCGTGAGTAAAAACACTTATTCTTAATACAGTACTGTACTCTGATTAAAGAAAAACCTAATGAAAATTATCAAACTCAAAATCGCGATATTTCCTAGTTTACGTAAATGGATGAACTACTTTTCTTCCTTCCTATACCTAGTAGAGTGATTTGTGTTTTACGCCAGTATCATCGAACTCCAGTCTTGGAGGGGGGAACAAGCGGTGTTTCCGGTTCTCTAAAGGTATAGACAGGTTAATATTAAAAATGTTAATAAAAATAAAATGATGTCCCTGTACTACTTACAAATGGCTTTTAAGGAACCCGGAGGTTCATTGTGCCCTCACATAAGCCCGCCATCGGTCCCTATCCTGTGCAAGATTAATCCAGTCTCTATCATCATATTCACACTGCAATGGGTATATACCCGGTGGCAGTGGTAACTAATTACACTCAATAATGACAATAATAAACTTATTAATTAAAAATACAATTAATAATAATACTAATAATTATTACTAACAATAATAATAATAATAATAATAATAATAACAACAACAACAGGGAATATCCTAAATTAAATGAAACGATCATTTAAAATAACATTTGAAATAAATCTAATTTGTATCTTAAACCTAAGATCGAACTAAAACCCACGAGTATGATATGTTCATATCTGCACAAGTACCTTTCAACATTACACTCATTTCGCTGTCAACTCACTCACTGCACTGGAACTACGACACATTTCACTGTTCAAATACTTTGCACTGCCACTATAAACTATAAAGCTTCACTGACAGGAACACGTTTCACTTACATTACACACTTCACTGACACAACATAATTCTTCACTGATACAACACTTCAATAACAAAATATCATTTACACCCTTTAACTACTGTGTATAATTACCGTCTATTAGTAAGGTCCTTAAGCCTATTTTTAAATACATTTTTGGTTGTTGATAAAGCCTTTAGTAAGTCTGCAGGTAAAGCATTCCAGTCCCTGATAGTACGATTGAGAAAAGAAAACTTTCCAGTGTCCGTCCTCTGCCTTCTTTCCCTCAATTTATATGAGTGGTATTTCCTTGAAGAGTAATTTGGCGGTTGCAACCTATTTTTTATTTCTCTCCAGGCAGGCTCACCTCTGTATGTTTTGAACAGTGCGCATAATCGAATTCGCGTTCTCCTGTCCGTGAGTGTGTCCCATTCTAATGGTGAATTATTACGACAACACTTGAGAGCCCGTTTTTTAATCTTTTCCAGTGTCTTAATATGTTCTACTAATCTGTAAGGATCCCAACATGCAGCACCATATTCCATTACTGGACATACTAGTGATTTATATGCAATCTCTTTGGATTTATCAGAACCTTTTCTTAGTACCCTCATCACAAAGTGTAACGCTGTCCATGCTTTTCCCGCTGTGTCTGTAGAGATCGCTGCTAAATGTTATTCCGAGGTATTTACATTTGTTAACTTCCGGATTGGTTTTACCCCCTAACGTATACGATGCGACTATTTTATTTCTTTTCCTTGTGAAGCTGATGGCTCCCTCAAATCCATTTTAATATTATCTTCCCATCTACGTCTCGACCTCCACAAATGTATTTTTGTTTCGATGACCATAGTATTTCTCTTTTTTGCTTTGTGCAGTAAAACATTTTTCGGACTTAATTCCGTCACTAACATTTTGTGTCCATTTTCTTCCACGCTTCATACTGCGTACGCGAATTTGTGGACAACCTGTATAAATTTAATACGCTGTATTTATTTTGCTGTATTCTTAGAAGAAAAAGACCGGCTTAGCATACGCTAACTCTCATTCGGAAGACGTTGGGTGTTTCCTGAGAGATTAGGTTTACACCTGAACGAATTTCTTACATAAGACTCTGCTTTGTTTTTCTTTTGTTTTGTTTCTTTGTTGCTTTTTTTCTGTCTGTTAGAGATAAAGTGTTATAAATGTGATGCGGAATTACAGGAAGGATCTCTTGTCGCCCGAGTAATTTTTACAGGACAGCTGAAAAAGAAGTTAAAATTAAATTATTCAGTTTTCTGTTGAGTTTCTTACTATTTCATCAAGCAATATATACTTTATATAACAAAATTCCACCAAGTTTATGTTCAAATGACCAATATAGTTTGGATTATTTTGGTTGAACTTTGAATGTCTTTTCTCAAAATATATTTTTTTCCTCATTAGAATTCAGAATGCTACATCTCTGACAATTTTTTAGGTTGTTGGTAGAGATGAACAACGATTGAGAAAAAGAGACTAACAGCGCCCGCAAAGCCGAAAACCCGCACGACAATGTTGCATACGTCGCGTCCTTGACGTAAAGACTGCTTGTGAGTCTTCCGAGACTCGATATTGATCATCTCCCGTAGTCCCGAAGTCCCGAATTCAGCAGTTGTTTATACCTGACTGAACTTTTATCTACTTTGACAACTGTTATAAATGTATAAACAATCCAGTAGCCTATTTGAAACATCATTCTACCTTTCAGTGTATAATAATCAGTTTATATTCAAATGACCAGTATAGTTTGGATTATTTTGGTTGAACTTTGAATGTCTTTTCTTAAAATTACTGGTTTTCTTGTTAGAATTCAGAAGGCTACATTTCTGTCGGACCTTGAGGTTGTTCGATCATTTTTTTTATTTAAAATGTCCACACTTTTATGCTCTATAAGAAAAAGCGAAAAATCAATTTTGAATTTATATCTTTCTGCATCAGAAAATTATCTATAGCAATATAGGCTATATTCGAACATTAAATTCAGACATTTCAGATTAGCAAGGCATGTAGCACGTATGGGCAAATCCAGAAATGCATATAGAGTGTTAGTTGGGAGGCCGGAGGGAAAAAGATCTTTGGGGAGGCCGAGACGTAGTTGGAAGGATAATATTAAAATGGATTTGAGGGAGGTAGGATATGACGGTAGAGACTGGATTAATCTTGCACTGGATAGGGACCAATGGCGGGCTTATCTGTGTGCGGCAATGAACCTGCGGGTTCCTTAAAAGCCATTTGTAAGTAAGTAATTTAGGCTATATTAAGGGAGTTAATTAAGTGCAATATAAACATCGTTTTCCTTAAGCTGGGTTCACACTATATAACAAAACCCTTTATATAACAAAGTTGTACAACTTGCTGCAGAAACGGAAGAAAATGTTATATAACATGAGTTTTTTGGTGTTATATAGCAAGTTATATGTTATCCATCGGGTATCGGTAAAGATCAAAGGATGTTATAAAACATCGTTATATAACATGTTTGCGCATCATGTAACTTGTTATAAAACACACCCGCTGCACAAAAAGGTACGAGCTGAGTCTTGCTGGAAACATCACGTCATGCGTTTTGCATTATTGCGTAGTATCTTATATGCATTCTCTCTCCGCTTGGCGTGATTATTCATCTGTGTTCCGAAGTCAACTTGGCACAATGTAGTGGAACAAGACTGCACTTATGAGTTAATTGAGCTGTACAGAGAAAAACGGGTATTATGGGATCCGCGACTGATATGGACTACAAAGACAAATAAGAAGCACGACGCATGGGCTGAATTGAGTGTTAATATAAAAATGGATGTGCAAGAGGTTGAAAAGAAAATGAGAATTCTTATTGGTCAGTTCCAGATAGAATTAAAGAAAGGGAAAAGTGGATATGGAGCAAACGCTCTCTACAAATCAAAATGGGTGTACTTCAAGATGCTCTTGTTTTTAAGAGACAAAATGAGTCAGTGATAGCTTCACATACTCCGGCACAATCTTGAATATGCTCTGCTTGGAGAATTTGAACAAATAGCTTAACATTTTGTAGGTATCTCCACTTGGAATAAATCTTAAAGTAACGGTTTCTCTCGCCAGTATAGCATCTCGAAATGAAGTATCTTTCTTACTTATCTTATGTCTGATTATGTTTATAAGATATTCAAAATCAGAACTGATCATTCTGGCAAAGTTTTTGAAACTTCTATCACATCCAAGTTCTTCTGCCAAGGAATCACTAGCATCTCTCTTAACATCTGCTAAAAGGTTACTTCTACTTTATTGTTTTCTAGCTTGTAAAGGTGGTCGCACTCAACCTTTTTCATTTAAAAGGCCTACTACTTCCTGCCAGAATCACACAAGCAGCAGCAGCAGCAGCAGCAGCAAGAACTACATCATCTGCCCTCGACGCCATTTTCAAACGTGACATTTATTTCATTTATCGAGTTATATAATTTGTTACAAGAATGTTATTTTGATACCAACACAAATATAACATATAGCAAGTTAAAGAAACATGTTGCATACAAAGTTTGTTATATAAAATGTTTTGTTATGTAGTATAGACCCAGCTTTAGTCGTGTGAACTGAACGTTGCTCGAAGGTGGACTTAGATAAATTCATGCTACAGGAAATCGGTCATTTTTTGTGTCCAAGACTATATTTTTACAATTGATTTCCTAAGACAATACTATGGGAGAGGGGAATTATCATTTCTTGTTACAATGGGAGTGCTCGAGTAGTGGAGATATTTACTTCTCGTCAATAAAAACTTTCATATATTTCCCACCTCGTTCTGGCAGTTCTACAATAATTAAGATAACCGGGGGTAATAAGGTCCACCTAAGGAATAAAACGTTCTTTCATTGAAATGGAGACGTTTAGCAATTTTTAAATAATGGAATAGCATACTTTTATAGTTATGCTGTAATATTTTACTTCAAACAGACACATAAATGCTGTGAGCAATGGAAATCAACATCATGTCACTGAGCCTTATATCCTGCTGTGACAGATAATAAGGCCCACAATAAAGAATGTAAGTGTTGAACACAATTTGGGCATACAAAGTCTTCAGTTTTTTCCTCAGTGAGACCTGCACATTCATCGTGCACCCAACATTCACAAGAGACACACACATGTATATCTACAACAATTCTCTTCGCAGACAGAACATCCGCGTCCCCTGGATGTTTACAAATCCTGAAGTTGATGGTTCATCCAATGCTCTTTCTGCATTAGGAATTGTCAGTCTTTTGTTTGTTTCATTTAAAAAAAAAAAAGATTGTGCTTCAGAGTTTGAACTTTACAGTTCAGGGACTTTTATGAACTTGTGGGCGTTTCCACGTATTTATTTCATGGGCCTTATTTCCTGCTCTGTTACTTCGCGCCAATTTTAATTCATGGAGTGCTCATATGCTCATTAGCGATAGTTTCACGGCAGCCCCAAACTTCTTAATATTTACACAATAACGTGCATTTAATATCATATTAATAACACACACAGTAAAACGATTAAATACAAAATTAAAGTTTTGCAGAATTTTATAATGAAAGCAGAAATAATCACACATAACTTGTTGCCACCAGTCAGCTACAAACAAGAACGAGAATCTAATTTCTTTATATTATCGCCACGCTCTGATGCTTAACATGTCGGCATCATACAGTAACGTGCGGTGTGCTTTTAAAACATAATTTTGCCGACCGATTGTTGCTCTGTAGGTTTCACTCTAAGCGTCACGTTGTCACGTCTACTTCCTCGAAAAGAATAAGCACTAGTTATATTGTTAAATGGCTATTATTATTATTATTATTATTATTATTATTATTATTATTATTATTATTATTATATCATTATTATTATATCATTATTATTATTATTATTATTATTATTATTATTATTATTTCATATGAAGAGTCCACTGCAAGAATGATGGATGTCACTTTCTTGTCGAAAATGAACCAAGACTGTCAATGCATAGCTTAAGACATGTAGAATGTACATACAGAGTTATATGGCATTAACACTGATAGTCATTGTCCAGTAATGATCGGAAAATCACAGTTAAGCTTTGAGCGCTAAGCATTTCAAACTTTCAATCGCTTCTCCTGAAAAATGTATTCCAAATGAAATCCATCATTCTTGCAGTGGATTCTTCATATACGAGTACGTTGACATTCTTAACTCTTAATAATAATTTTTAATCACTTACCTTAATGTTCGTCCTCAGCACAAGACATTGCAACCTCGGTTTGAGTCCACGTGGATTAGACAAGTAGGTGTCATTTAATAATGGAAGCAGCTTATTGGTTGCAATATTGAAATTGAGGCGAGGGATTGGAGCGGCGGCATAAGAAATTGAAAACAATAATGCAATGAAGTTTCAAAGACCTGCCGACTGTTATGCACGAGGCCGCTCAAAGATCTGCCGAATGTTAACCATGAGAGCGCGGCGATAATACCTCACTCGAATGCAAGAAGAAATAGGTCTTAAAGCTGTTGCTCTGTTTTACAAAAGTGTATAACTAATGGCAAAACGAGGTAGTGGGCCTTATAACATGCTGGGCCTTAATACCCCCAGGTACCTTATATCTCACAAGCAAACGTTCTGATGGGGGCAGATAAAAATATTAAATTTTTTTCATCATCATCATTATCCTTCACGAATTAGGCCTCTGTAGACCTGTTTCGGCCCCATCTAGCAGTCTTCTTAAAGGTCTTCCTGGTCGACGATGTCCTCTAGGTTTATACTGCATCATAATACATTTTTTCTTCCACCATGTTAATAATGTCAAAAGAAGTGCTTATATAAATTTTGGCCAGCGACCGCAATTATTATACGAGGACCGTAAGAAAATAAGTTCGCCAGGGGCCGTTAACAGAAAAAAAAACACGATTTCATTGGACAATGTTATTGGAACAGACACAGCAATTGTTGAGCTATTTTTCAATATATTTTTCATCGGAATTGAGACATTTCTCATATCATGGGCTCGACAGGGAGAGGTGCAGACGAAGTCAAACGCTGGTTTCGATCTGAGGCGACTGACTTCTACGACACAAAAATTGATCCCATGGTGTGACAAATGTCTGAATTCCAGTGGGGGATATGTTGACAAATAGCGCAACAATTGCTGTATCTGTTTCAATAAATATTTCCATGCAATTGTGCTTTTTTCTTTAAACGGCCCCAGGGAAAATCACTTTCTGGACGGTCTCATAATTGCAGTCGAGTGGCCAAAATTTGTATAAGCACTTCTTTTGACATTATTAACATGGTGGAAGAAAAAAAACTTTTCTATCTGCTCCCATCAGAACGTTTGCTTGTCAGCATTATTCTTCGCTTTTAAAAGTCTTTCCTTTTCTTGATTAGTGTAAGGTTTCTTAAATCTGAAGTGGCCGCTAAAGTATGGATGGGCCGGTCATTTGGACAGTCTTGTTCTGTGCACTGCCTCATGTGCTTACATGAAGCAGAATATAGAGTCAGTTTGCTTACATTTACGTCAACAGTTCAAATTTTGTTTTGGCGATGAGCTCACGATCGCTTCTGTGAGAAAGCGCCATGAACTTCTCTCTAAACCTTCTTGGCCACTTGTACAGTCTGGAGTGATGAAAGACGACTTCAAACGTTTTTGCTATGCCTATAGGTAATTCGTTATGTCGTGAAACCAAATGCATTCCGTGCCGTAGCTCATAATAAGACCCTTAAAGTGGGGGTAAGTGAACTAGCTATAGCTGAAAGTCGAACCGTAGCGAGGGAGGGAAGCTTGTCACGCCAGGCCACTGTTTCCTTCCCCTCACGCGCAGGTAGGTTTCACAAGATACCGAATGGCCTATACGCTGTGTTCACTAGATTTCATTGTTGAAGAACAAGGCCTTTCGTTACAGTTACCAGATAGGTGAACATTAGGTACAAATAAGCCTAATATCATTGTCATTTAGAGTCCTGGTATGTCTTAAGAACCCTACTGTTAAGTTTTCATCGGCAATATCAACCGTCAACTAATAGTCGTACTACCCTACAGTGTGGTTCAAATCTACCGATGTTTCGCGACTGCCAATAACGTGCAATCGCGACGTTGTTAAAAATTAATTACAAACTGCCCCCCTTGAGGGTAGCCCTTACGGACTCAGTATATCCTCAGAAAAGTAAATATACATATGTAAACATAGATAATTAAATTTAAAAAAAGAAACAAAGTAAAGGGTATGAAAAATTACAGTTGCTGTTAATGTGTTCGTGGAGTACAGTCAACTCCCGACATTCTGAAGTTATACAGGGACATCATTTTATTTTTACTTCAATTTTTATTGTACCTGAGTTTTTTAACGTACTTCACTCCCACCCCCTCTACTACTGAACTTTCAATCATCCTCCACACAGAACCAAGGCCGCGTATGCAGTCAGAGTCGCTTTACGGTCATAGTAAACTGCTGAGTTACTGAGTATAGTACGTTCCAGAAATATATTCGCGTTTTCCAGTGACGAAAGAGCTTTCAATATTAAATCATATTTTCGCACAGGTACTGTCGTCCGTTTTCCTACGTCGCATCCCGATTTCCCCCACCTGCTTCTGCTCGCTCCTCTGTGAAGGCTAGCGGCTGGGCTGTCTTAGCTCTTTTCTCAGAATATTTTCTGTTAGGAATTGGACGTCTACGTAATATTATACAACTGTTTAAAATAACTTAAATAAAAGGGCCTCGTTAAGTAATTAACTGTCACGTTATTTCCCCCCTTTGTACGATCCTGCGCCAAAACCACTTACACGGACAGTAGATAGCATGTCTGAGTAATGTTATCTTTTCGGATGGGGCAGAAATGAAGTATATAGTACGTAAGGTACTCTTTTATAGAGCAAGTACAAAATTATTTCAACATGAGTTACTAGTACGAAGGACGAAACTGGTAATTGGAATTAGGTAGAATATTCTATAGTGCGATAATATGCACAAAAGAATTGAAGCCTGTATCGAAATGAACGGCCAACATTTTCAAAAATGTGTTTAAATATCCATATTATGATTATTTTTCAATTTAACTTATATTGTACGCTAATGTGCTGTAGACAATATAATATACACTGCATAATGAATACGTCCGAATAATTCAGTTCGTCAGTAAAAACACGTATTGTTAATACAGTACTGAATTTTGATTAAACAAGAACGTAATGAAAATTATTAAACTCTAAATCGTGATATTTCCTAGTTTACGTAAATGGATGAACTACTTTTCTTCCCTCCTATACCTAGTAAAGTGATTTGTTTGTATTTTACGCAGTATCATCGAACTCCAGTCGTGGAAGGGAATAGCAACCGTTAATCCAAAAGTATAGCCAGGATATTATCGGAAATGTTAGTACAAATAAAATGATGTCCCTGTACTAGTAACACATGCTTGAGCCGTGACATTCATTTTCGTTGTGATCTTTGCAGTGAATAATAACGATCATTCATAAGTTACGGAACTTGAACATATGCGGATGTCACTAGAAATTATTTTATATTGCAAGAAATTCCTTCAATGGCACATGACGTTATTGGTGTATGTATGTATTTATTTACACTGCAAGTGGGCAAGCTCCCGGTGGCAGTGGTATATACAATATTAACAATACACAATAAAATGATAACCAATACACAATAAAATCTACAATACACAATACAATTTTATAACACATATACAATTTTACACACTTAATACAATAATAATACACAATACAATTTAACACAATAATAATAAAACATAAAATAAAATACCTAATTTTACAATACAACCTACATAATTATCTATAGGTCCTACATAAGTTTCAATAGTCTTTCACTTTACTCTCATCTCATTCCCTGTAGTGGCACTATGACGCATTTCACTGACACTCTGTAACTCATTTCACTGACACTATAGAACACATTTCATTGACGCTATAAATTATCACTGATCGGAACTGTTCACTGCACTGTAAAACCATAACTTCACTGACTCACCTCGCTTCACTGATACAACAGTTCAAATAAGTCAAATAATTACATCCTTATGCATACTTATAAACAGAACTACATTTAAACTAAACATTTCTAGTCTAAGGCCCTCTTACACGCTAGTTTTAAATAATTTACAATTCAAACCAAGGAAGTAAACTCGTCAGCCTAGATAAATACATGTCACCTTAAAAAAATTAAATGTTGAATGTCACCTTAATTTTAATTTTCACTTTATATACAACTTTATAAATTATTCTTGAATCTCCTTAAGGAAGGACAGCCCTCAAAGACCGCTGTAGTACAAGATATTCCTATTGTTGATATTTTTTTATGTTACATTAGGATATTGCATGTCGTTCATCACTGAAAACCCACTAATTTTATGTGTACTTTTCTAGAAATTTCCTAAAATGTAGATTATTTAATTCATTAATTGGAATGTTGGCACTGAACAACATGGTAGGCTACACAAATCCATGCTAAACGTCGAGTTAATATCTTCATAATTTTTAGATTTTGATGGTACTGGTTCTTTTTGATTACGTTCTAAACAATCCCTGTGTCTTTTGGTATTGCAGTGTTTTTCAGTGCATTTTTTTTTGTCACTTTTACATTTATTTTACACTATTTATATGTAATGTAGGCCTATATATTGATAGTGAAAATATTAGTTCAAATATCCTCAACTATGCCCTACATTATTACACGCATGAGCGTCTTACCTAAGCCTTTTACCTCTGCAATGAACCTTCAATCAGCAACAAAGATATATTTATTTAAATAATACGACTATACTTGTTTTTTTTTTTTTTTTTTTTTTTAAAGATGGGACATGACAGGAGCGTTGCGATCGGAAAAACAACTGAATGTCACATAGCGTGGTAGACCTGTTGCTATGGTAACAACGGTTGAGTTGCCAAACTTACCGTTCTCACATGGCGAGTGTTTAATAGTTCTCTTGGCGACATTTATTGTGCACACAATGTTAGCATTGGTATGTTTCGTCTTTGATTCTCTGTCGATTTTTGTATTGTTTTCTTACCTTCGCGTCAATTGTCAATGAATGTTTTAACGTCAGCCATCTTAACGACAATTGCTACCTTCCATCAGCTGGCAGCGTGGTAGTCCATATTGGCAACATAGCACTGTAGTTCCAAGCTCGGCCGCTGAACTGTCATGTCCCATCTTTCAAAAAAGCAAGTATAGTAAGAGCAGTGATCGATAAGACTACTCACTATAATTGCGTCCCGGTTTTGACTTGCCAGAGAAAGAGGGCAGAAGATGCGCAACTATTTTGTATACAAACGTACTTATACCTGCGCTGTGACGTCACATATACTTAGAATGAGGCAATTTCATTCCAGTTTATAGGTAGCTGGAATACGAAGCCTAGTTATTTCTAAATATTTTATTGTATCTTCTGGTCCAATGGCCTTCATATACGAGTTATGGTGAAGAAGCAAATCCTTTTCAAGTAGCTTTCCTTTATGAATATTAATTAACGCTAATTTATGAACGTTGAGCTGTAGGCCAATATTTTGAAGTAAAGATGAAACCACCATAAGGAGCTCTTGTGCTGCGTTCATGGATTTACCAATGACAACTAGATCATCTGTAAAGGCTGATACAGTAAGACTGTTTAGAATTAATTTGGCAACCATATTGGTCAATGATATGTTTTTCTGTCAGTTCTGTCCAGAGCGAGTCAGGATGATGATTTTTTTAAATATCTGAAAGAGCATATTTTTAAATTAACGATAATGTAAGGCAATGGTGGACATTCCTACGGCATTGCCACAGTGACGTCACACCTCAGCGAAGCATCAAACTTACCCCCTACCTTCCCCTTCCCCCACTCCATGAAAATACTGCGCGTATACGTGGCGGATTATACTGGATTGCTGTACTTCGGAGCTTCATTAGTGATACAATGTCTTTCCCAGAATCATATGAATCGAGAGGATATCACACTTACAAGAAAGGCGGTTCTTTCATTTCTCATGTTTAGGATCAGTTACAAATATTCAGGACGCGAACTTAAATATGTACATTCTTAAAATAGATCACCTGTTATACGAGTTCAATGAACACAGATTCAGTGATTTTCAAAAGATGGAGAAAGATTTCAATATTTTTGCCACTCCTTTATGTGTTTAAATTGAAAATGTTATCCCAGAATTGCTGTTAGAGGTGCTGGATTTGCAGAATGATGCCTTCTTGAAAGCAGAATGTGAAGGTCTACTGGGTGCTAAAATTTTTTTGAAAGATGTCCACTGCTTAGATAGTTTGCTTCAAAAATAATGATTACCGTCATTTCCCATAACTATGGTCCTGGAACATAACTATTGTCCACGATACAACTATTCAAATTTTGTACTCCATGACGTAGTACCTCGTTTATCTATATTCTTGCTGTACTGTAGTTTGAATTCAAGTCACTGCAGCTATCTACGAACGGTCTATGTTACTTCTACAATGATCTTTGAATGGTTGTATCGTTGACCATAGTTGTGTTCCAGGACCATAGTTATGGGAAATGACGGTATGTATTCATCAACCTACCAGTGCGAACAGCTGTTTTCTAAAATGAAATTTATAAAGTCCAGCCACAGATCCCGCTTAAGCGATGCTCATCTCCTTGCACAACTGAAAATAGCATGCACAGATAAATTCTGAAAAATGATTAATTAAATATCACGTGAATGGACTATTCTAATTACTAGAGCGGTGCAGACGGAGCACATGACAGACAGAATGGCATCATAGCAAGGGTTCCGATGTTACTCGGCGTGTTCCCTGTGTACAAGCGACGGTCATGTACACGATGTGTTGACGTACAGACGACACAATAGAAATGACACAGTTCCCTAACGTTTCTGCAATTAATTTTCTACAGATACTTTAATAAGATATCAAAATTTCAAAACTAATTAACCATTTCATCCTAAACAAATAATATATAATTTTGCAGTGTAGGCTTTCACGGCCGGAGTCTATAGATGTAGATTCATTTTCCGGGCTGAGAGGCCGTGGTCTATTAGTTGGTTTTATACCAGACGTTTCGTCTGCAACTGCGGCAGACATCTTCAGTGGAGTGGTATCCGAGGTCGCAAGACTCTTCTCGGCGTACCTGAGGCAACTGATCCTGTGTCTGGTTGTGCGAGCGTATATTTATCCTCCCCGTAGAGGCGGTTAATTTTGCAGTGTAGGCTTTCACGGCCGGAGTCTATAGATGTAGATTCATTTTCCGGGCTGAGAGGCCGTGGTCTATTAGTTGGTTTTATACCAGACGTTTCGTCTGCAACTGCGGCAGACATCTTCAGTGGAGTGGTATCCGAGGTCGCAAGACTCTTCTCGGCGTACCTGAGGCAACTGATCCTGTTGCCTCAGGTACGCCGAGAAGAGTCTTGCGACCTCGGATACCACTCCACTGAAGATGTCTGCCGCAGTTGCAGACGAAACGTCTGGTATAAAACCAACTAATAGACCACGGCCTCTCAGCCCGGAAAATGAATCTACATCTAAATAATATATACTTTACATGTATGATTTCATACAGAACGCAAACAAAATCACTGTTTATTTTTAACGGGTTCATGATATTCTATTCGCAAAAGCACTTGAACTATTGTTTTTTGTCTTTTTCTTTTCCTTACAATGAGTGTGAGTTGTTAATGCACATGTTATACGTTATCACTTTTCTTCCAAATATTATTACAGTGCACAACAAATGACATTTGTAGTTATTAACAGAAAACGATTTTCGTCTATCTGATAGCATGGCCTTATATGTGGAGAAGCTTCTTTCTACGTCTGTTGAGACAACTGGGGCATACGTAAAATCCTGTACATTTTTTTCAACTTCTGTTAGTTTTCAAAGGAATCCTTATCTCCAGAAATACTGTCACTAATCTTGCAAAGTTTATAATATCCACCATTTTTTTCAACATATTTGTTATTTTCGCAGATATTATTTTAGCAATTTTATCGTCTACTTGAGTCACTTTCTTCCAGATATTTCGCAATAGGAAAAACCGATCAACCAGTTTTGTACCAGACTTTTCTAAAGCTGTTATGCAATCAGGAATAAACCCGTAATTCGATTCAATGTATTCCAATTGTTGTTTTATTCTTGAATCAACCAACAGACGTTGGGCTATTGGTATTGCAAATGCATCTTTCACATCAAATGATTGAATAACATTCTGGACCTGGTCGAAATATTTACAGTGCCGGTAATAAATGCAAGCCTTCAATCAGGAACCCCATCGAGTAAGTATAGGAGAAGGAGGAAGAGATACACCAGGACATATCTTCTTGAATGCTTAACAAAACGCATCACACATTTCTTCATGGAACACGGATGAAGAACTATGACCCTGCTCACATTTTTCGCCTTTTTTTTTTTTTTTTTTTTCAACTTCATGAGGGCACGTTTGTGTACATCCCTATTTACATGTCTTAGAATATTACATGCTCTATTTACTGAAACTGATATTTTACACAATTTGCAGAATAGTTTATCTTCGCTGCAACAAAAAAATATCACCATATTTGGAAATAAGTCTCGTAAACTTCGCCGAACGAATTTTCTCCCCCTTAAGCATCGTAAAACTAGAACCGAACTGTTCTTATGTTTCTTTAGTACTGACGTTTGCTTTACCAAGCTGTACCTACTGCTTGCAGCTATCCTGTGTACTGCAGAGTCAGACCTCTGCGGGTACACAAGGTGAATTTACAACCCTTGCCCTGTTGCCGTTGTGTCGAAAAACTGCTCCCTTTGCACTGCTCTACTAATTACATATGGTAGGTAGGAGTGTAGTGGCGCAACTGTCTGTAAATCCGTCACTGCACTGTAGAGTGCAACCCCTCCCACAGTATGTAGTTGCCATTTAAATCCTGTCTTGTGGGTTGCGTTCATTTTGCCCACCACTGATGTAAGGTGATATAGGTACTTTCAAGAGTTTTTTGCTATTTTATGGAGTATGTATCATCTAATTTAAATAAGTTGTCCCGCACAATAAATGAAAGTGATAGTGATAACTGTAAGTTCACTAGATTTGCCCCGTAACGTAGACAAATAGGGTACATAAAGTTTCATTGTGGCACTGTAGTTGCTTGCAATGGGTGAAGTTCAGCAGAAGTTGAAGAAGTTTTGCTTGACACTGAATATAGTTTAGAACATCCTGCAAATAGAAGCAAAGCGCCAATGTCAGCTAGACATCAGTTACTAACAAGCTAACTGTACTGCTTGCTTATTCATCACGCCACAACAGCCCACAAAACGCTCACTTTCAGTGTTTGGAACGCAATCGGTAAATAAATTACTACGCAACTTGTAACTGTTAATGTAACCAGGAATTGTAGACATTTTAGCGAGCATCAATTGAGTCCGTTGTAATCTTCTCTAGATATGTTTAATTTATCTTCGTTCAGATTTTTACAATACGAATACAATACACCGTGTCCCAAAATGATTACTCCGATTTCTCAAAACTTTACGTCTGTAATGTAAAGCTATGATTCCGCTATGGCTAGGGCAGTGCTGCTCATCGGAGTGACTACTACCGCGGAGGAATCGGAGATTACGAATGAAGCTCTCGACCGGTGATCTCCGGTACTACCGTAGATGGAACAGGGGATATACGGAGGGATGCGGTGGTTCGGAGCGAAGCGACAGTTAGCTCAAGGACGACCGGCGCGTACGGACTGACGGTAGTTGTGAGTGGAATAAAATGGCACCAAATCGGATATCCGTCGCATGGAAATTCTTTAATTTAGTTGAAGTTAATAATAAAGTCGTACACTGTAAACTTTGTGGGCGAATTTACTCTAAGGGTGGTGGAACTTCGAATTTGTTAGACCATTTGAAGCGATCGCACAAACGCGAACTTGATGAAAACAATTACGTAAAACATTTGATACGATTTCTTTTTAAATTGTTTTAGTGCTATTGTTCCCAAAGGCCCACAGTATAGGAAAAAGTCTTGAAATTTCTCTAAAACATAACTTTCGAGGCAATAAAAAAAAACATATGAAATATTTAAAAGGCGATTTGAGTTATATTTTGCTGTTTAGACAACTTGAGTTATATTTTACTGTTTGGGTTAAAATATTGAGTTTCTGAATGAAACTAAAGAAACATGTGGTAATAATATAATTGCAATTATCCTGAAGTTGATATCCAATTATATTTTTATTACAGAGAAAGAGTGGCGCGTTTTAGAAGAGGCAGTTCAAATACTGACACCCTTTAACGCAGTAATCACAATCCTGTCCGGTGAAGAATCTGAATAAATTATGTTGGACAGTAAACTTTATCCCATTGATAGCCCACGTTTCTTCTGTTTCATTCTGAAGCTACCTTAATATATTTTACGTTAACTAAACCGATTAGAATAATAATTGACAATCACTGTTTGCGATTAAACGGGAGTTTCTAGGAGAACTACAGTATAAATGTTTACATTAGCTACTGAAAAGCTTATTTTCTGCGTTAGTTTTGCAGTTAGACTGAATGTTATTAATTTGATCAATGACATAAAACTAACACGCCTTTCCACATATACTATGAATTTCGAAACTAGAAAAAAAATCTGTCAGCTAACGTAGCACTTCAAGCAAAACAAGAAAAAAAAAAAGAGCCGAAGAAAGAGAGAGAGAGATTAACTTAAAAGGGAGAATAAACAACAAGAAATTACAACTTATTTTAAAAGATACGCGGACGTCAGCGGACTCGAATCACTACCTGATCCGATTAAAGGAATGCTCAGCGGAAAGTGTATGTCTGCGCCACAGCACATATACAACCTGCGAGGCATCAATCGGAGGTAATCCGGAGGTCTCCGATTGAAAGTGCGCAAACAACTGCTGCGGAGAAAACCTAATCACAGTCTACTATATACAGTCACGAAGCTTGAGTTTTGAGGGTGCTAGAAACAATAGACTGTGACGGTACTATTTTGCATTGCCTGTAATGAGGCGATATTAGCGATCCTAGTGGTGAGCAACTATCTAATGTTTGCATATTTTCTACGTATTGAGCTTCGCGACTGTATATACTAGACTGTGATCTAATCGTAAGTAGCACTAGGCTAGGGTGACCAGGTTCACATCGATAAAAAATAGGACACAAACCTTCAAAAAGGATGACATTGTTCGAAAAAATGGGACATAAAATATGTACTTAGATTTAGGCTTAGGCCTATATTATACTTTAATCTAGGTCAATATCTATTTTATTACAAAATATTATTGTACTTAGAAGTATGTTAATATCTAGTTTCTTAGAAAATAATTATAAAACACTTAATAATGATTTACGTAAATATGAAAGTCAAGGGAGCAATAATTTGTTAAAGAAGACAGAAAATATCTAGTTAGATTTACATTCGCACCTCGATCTCTCGATTTACTAGGTAGCCTACCTGTGAGCAACGACCATAACAAGGAGCAAAGAGAGTTATAACCATTGGCAAACAGTATATTTCGTCGATGCTGCTGCCACCTACAGGATAATTACTTGAAAAAGACATCAAATCAGATAATTTCAAAATATCAGGCATTCAAGTTACGAAAAGGAGGACATTTCTTGATTTTTTTAAAATCCGCCCGGACCCCGGACAAAGGCCTGAAAAGGAGGACGTGTCCGGACAAAAGAGGACTTCTGGTCAGCCTACCCTTTACGACATCCATGGAGATACGTATTACATACTTCACCCCTGATGTGTACGAAACGAACTGCCTACTCTCTGCTTCAGCGCTACCTTAAGGTACGGTCACACTCGCTACTTTTGCAGCGCTGCAGTACAAAAAACTGCGCAACTCTCGTACTGCGACGTGTGAACAATGGTGCAACCAGAAAAGTAGCGGCTGCCGAACCTGCTGCCCGCTACTTTTCCATGCTGCGCGCAGCTTACAAGTAGCGACGTGTGAACAGGGCTCTCAGCATTGTAGCCGCAGCGTTTTTGATATCGGTTTTGTTGAAACTTTTGCTGCGGTTGCGACCAGTGTTGCCACCCAAATGTGCCAATGATACTTTTATTGTTTGGATATATTTTATTGTTAGATGTGATGAAAATAAAATTATTTGTAACAGTTATTAAATGCACAACACAGTCTGAGCATACACTGGTGGCCATAATTCTGGAAACTTTTTGTTTTTGTACTGAATTATTATAACATCTGCATTGATTCACAGATTTGTACAATTGAAAATGTTACTCGTGACTGATTCGTTAATTATAATAAAGGTATTATATGAAATCCTGAATATTTTAACAATAAATAATCATTAGGGAAAGGATTTATATGTAAATACATATTTACTTATAAAGCTAATATAATTTATATTTTGCATTATCTTTATGTTTCACAATGTGTAGGGTTGAAAAATCCTACTTTTATTTTCCATATTTTTCCATATTTTAGAGTTTAGTACATATTTTCGTTAATTTCCATATATTTTCCATATTTCATATAAAACAGTCCATATTATATTAGGTTTAACAATAAAACAAAACAAAATTCCATTAACTTTTAAAAATACATTTCAACAATAGAGATTTAAACACATGTTCAGTAATCCCTTTAACATCAGAGTTATTTGAAAATTAGCAGTCCTATCAACAATGGGAAAGTAAGTTACAAAACTGTATTAATTTAATTTAAAATTTTTAACAGACTTCAGTTGTGCAGCTCAACAGTTAAATGCCAGTCAGAGTACACATAGGTTCAGTTTTGTAAATCATACTATAAAGACGGTAAATATGCCAAAAGTACGTCATTCAGTCAATTTAAAATCAAAACTAACAAGTTACATTTCAGAATTTAAAGAAGATGGTTTATCAACTGACAATAAAATATTATTTTGTAATTTGTGTCAGTGTGCAGTATCATCTACACAAAAGTTCCTGGTGCAACAACACATTACAACTAGTAAACATCAGGCCAACAAACAACTAAATTCCAAGCAGAGACAATTGTTTTTAACACAACCAACAACATCGAATGTAAGATCTGAGTTTAACATCGACCTGTGCCGTTCTCTCATCTCTGCTGATATTCCTCTCTACAAACTAAAGAATAAGGTCTTCAGGGAATTCCTTGAAAAATATACTCAACATACAATCCCGGATGAGTCAACACTTAGGAAGACGTATGCTCCATCCATCTACGATGAGACAATACAGAAGATAAGAGATGAAATTAAAGATAGTTCAATTTGGGTTTCCATTGATGAGACTCCCGACAAAGAAGGTAGACTTGTTGGTAATGTAGTTATCGGTTTGTTAAGTGAACAATATTCTGAACGAATTCTTTTACATTGTGATGTTCTAGAAAAGTGCAATAAGAAAACTATAGTTAAACTGTTCAACGAAGCTATGGGTATCCTGTGGCCAAAGGGTATTATGTACGATAATGTGTTATTCTTTATTAGCGATGCTGCCCCTTATATGGTCAAAGCTGGACAAGCATTATCTGTTGTATATCCTAAATTGACTCATTTTACTTGTGTGGCGCATGCATTTCATCGTGTGGCAGAAGTGGTCAGAGACAATTTCCTAAAGTAGATTTGTTGATTTCATCAGTGAAAAAGTATTTCTCAAAGCTCCCAGTAGAGTTAACGTGTTGAAAGAAATGTACCCTGAAATTCCATTGCCACCAAAGCCAATTTTAACTAGATGGGGTACATGGCTAGAAGCAGTTGAATATTATGCCGAACATATAGACTCTATTAACAATGTTCTCCTTGCATTGGACTCTGAAGATGCAGTCTCAATTGATACTGCGAAAACAGTTACCTGTGACATAAGTGTGAAGAATGACTTAGCTCACATTCAGCATACATTTTCATGCATCATAAAAACGCTCAAAAGTCTCCAAAATAGGCACCTTTCACTATCTGAAAGTTTTGAAATTATAAATAGTACTGTGGAACAACTGAATCGTGGTAGAGGTAAAGTTGCAGATGCAGTAAGAGCTAAGGTGGACACTGTACTTTCAAAAACCCTGGATATGAAGAACTACAAAAGGTTGTTGCTGTGATGAGTGGTGAATCAACAGTGAAGATTAACTTGGACTTATCCCCAGCAGACATTGTGAAATTGAATTATGTACCAGTTACTTCTTGTGACGTCGAACGCTCTTTTAGTCAGTATAAATCTATCCTCAGAGACAATAGAAGAAGATTCACTTTTCAGCACTTGAAAGAAATGTTTGTAACCTATTGTTATGGTAACAGACAATAAAAATTGTGTTTTGTTGAAACTACATTGGAAGATAAGGTACGTCCATTATATTTTTGTTTAGTTTGATTAAAATGTACCAATATTTAACGTACATAGTCATTTTTTTATAATTTTAAGTCCATATTTAATTCCATATTTTGGTAAAAATCCATATTTAATTCCATATTTTGGTAAAAATAACTACATATATATTTACATATTTCATATATTTTTAGTCCATATAAATCCGTTCCCTGATCATTACTATGTGGGAAACTATGTTCTTGTCGTTTAAGTTCTAAGTATTAATTTTAGATTTCATTATAATTTCCCATTATTTATTGTAATAAAAACTGGTCCATTGTTGAGTTTAAGATTATTTTTGATCAGTAGAAGCATTGTTGAGCATTGTTAGCATAAAATATGGACATTATTAATTTGTGTCTATCATTAGTCTGACTTAAGATTTCGTTAGGTTAACACCTGATTGCTTTACAACAAACTTTATTGCTAATTTTATCACAATGGTTCCACGAAAGGATTTCCTTCGATCTTTCAATGCTAATCGACAAATCTGCCTCACATCTCTTGGAATTACTTTAGGCTTTCTACCAGTCCTAAGTGTTGTTTTACAAGATTTTGTGGATTTGTACTTCTGCCATACCTTCTGGATTCCAGACACTGTGGCACCATTACAAAGTTTTCTTGCAATTTCCTTGAATGTGTAGCCTTCTTCTCGAAGTGTGACTGCCCTAGAAGGTATTCAGTCCTTTCGTGGAACCATTGTGATAAAATGATCAATAAAGTTTGTTGTAAAGCAATCAGGTGTTAACCTAACGAAATCTTAAGTCAGACAAATGATAGAAACACACTAATAATGTCCACATTTTATGCTAACAGTGCTCAACAATGCTTCTACCGATGAACAATAATCTTAAAATCAACAATGGACTAGTTTTTATTGCAGTAAATAATGGAAAATTATAATGAAATCTGAAATTAATATTTAGATCTTAAACGACAAGAACATAATTTCCCACACAGTAATGATTATTTATTGTTAAAATATTCAGGATTTAATATAATACCTTTATTATAATCCCATAATTAACGAATCAGTCACGAGTAACATTTTCAATTGTACAAGTCTGTGAATCAATTCAGATGTTATAATAATACATTACAAAAACAAAAAGTGTCCAGAATTATGGCCACCAGTGTATTTGCTGACAATTTCGCGGTGACCCCTCAGCCCAATGTCTTGCCAAGCACAAAGTAACGCCACAGCCATTGTTGCCACAGCTGAGCGGTTACGCAATATGTCATCTTTGAGTTTCTCGCTTAGCTTCGAAATCACTGTGCCGCTACGTTCACTTTTCAGAAAACTGTTCTATTTTACTATTGAATATTTATGACATTCACTATCAACATGCGTTGCAATTTTTCTCCTATTTTTTCCAACTGCAAAATCCATATTTAGTGAAAACATGTTCAACATTGCTTGAATTAGTTTGAACGAAATGGCAGCAAGGAAAACAGAAAACTATTTATACTCAGAGTAGTCAATGATATTCAACCTATCAAATCGTTTACTGTTAAAACTTCTGTTCTTATTATACAGTAACGTTTGTTTGTAAACTGATGTACAGTTACCCTTAAAAGGAATGAGACGACTCTTGGTCGTCGGAAGTTAAAGTTCTACAGCGCGGTTCACTCGATATCGACGTAACGATAAGTTTCATGACAAATATAACAAGAATTGTTACAAGGACCACAACAAGGACAAGGACCAGAATAAGGATCACGAAGAAGACAGTCTTTTAAGGCCACGATTTCACAACATAGCTCGGGTCACAAAATATCATTGCTTCTCTGTACCGAATGGCAAATGCCTGCCATGGGATCTACATTCTGGACTGCTGCTGTCACTGTCTTGTCTCGGTAGTTCATATAGTAGCGTGTCGGTTCCACTGCTTAACCGAAACGTCTCGTGTTCGATCCCAGGTAAAACATTTTTTTTATTGAGGTGTAATTAATTTCTTCAGAGTTCCTCGACTGTCTAATTTGTCGAAAAATATGAATAATTTATGCCCAATTTTTGAGTCTTACAAGTGGGCTGAACCTCGTCAAAAAAAAAAAAAAAAAAAATCTTACTTGGAAGTTAAAAGTATTATTCCTCAAACAAAAATCATAAGAAACAAAAAGAGACCTGTTAACTTAAAATCTTGTCCACATGCCATCAGCTTCTATTACAGCTCTAAGTCGGTCCGGCATGGATGTCACGAGATTATGGAATAAGTTCTAATCCCCGGCGAGATCTTCCCAGGTATCAACATCTTGATCCCACAATTCGTCTCGATTTCGATGGCGTCGGTGGGCATAGGTGGCTATCCTTCTCTTTTTCAATTATGAAAGAGGGAAATAGAATACATTTGAATAGAAAAGTATAAAATTCAGATGATGCAATTAAAGCTATTCGGAATATTATTAAAGTTAAACTTGTAGATATCCTAAGAAATTTTTTTTTTTTTTCATTGAAACCAGTGAATATAAAGTAGAGGATCCCAAATCTATTGCAAATTCTTTTAACGTCTTATAGTATATAGTACAGAAATATTATTGACAACTTAAACATTCAAGATTTTGCAAAAGATACTGCAATTAGTTACTTAACAGATGCATTTAATAATGAGTATTAATATATGTAATTAGTCAATAACTGCAACAGTGCTTTTTCATTCAATCATAACATGAATAAAGTTGAAAGCACATTAAATGAAACACTATTGCAAACACGTAGATAAAATAGTTAAAATCAACTGAAGGGGTGGGAATGAAATAATCCAAAGCCACACTTTTAACAAAAATTGTTTTGTGCGAAGTGCATTTATTACACATTTGGGAAAGATACTAATAAAATATTGTAATAATTACTCAACAAATGACATAGCCTAAGGACTCTAAACCTTTGTAAAAGTTTGTCTGTGTGGCTTAGGAATATTTTTTAGTTTCATTTTAATTGTTAGTTTTTAATATATATGCATTTACATTGTATATGTGTATATATAAATGCATTCATTAGATTAACGTTTATAATATTATAACTTGTAATTTTGTATTGTCTGTGATCATTAACACTTAATCTGAGGACTTTGTAAAACCCTATTTCAACGTTACGTAGCTATTTCAACGTTATTTAGACAAAAAAAAATCGTTGATGTATACTAAGTATCGAACTCGCTCTCTTCTACACAACACGCGGAAGTTTTAGCATCTGAGCTATTGCAACGACACGAAGGCTTTCCTTTCTGTGCGGAATGTCGATCTAGTCATTAAGGTCCATCGTTGATTTAACTACACGATTTATGTATATATTTATCTTTTATTTACGTAACACTATCATATTTTTTGCAGTTTTTGAAGTGAATTTCGGAACGATGCTAGTAACAAACCAAGTAGCCTGAATTTAAGTAACTCAATATTCGTTATCTTGTGTATCAGTGCTCTGGTCTCCGATCATGCGCAGTGTCTTACATCTGAGACTTAGGAATATTCAATCGTCTCATCCTTTTCTAGGGAAACTGTACGTGGTTTTCATAGACCATCATAGATCGATGCAGTGAAATAAAATGTTTCGTCTATATTAGAAACATTTGCACTCACCTTTACGTCATGGAGTTGGGGAGATATCGATGCATTTATACCACATGGAGGTTTGTGCACATTAGGAACATTTGAACTTGCATGTAAGTCGCCAAAGTTGAGGGGAGAGTTTAAGACATTTTATCGGTTCACTGGGTTCACATACACTTTCATCGCATTTACCCTTATCACGGGCGGAAAAAACTTCAAAATATTACACTGTTTAGACTAAAACGCAACTAATACAAGAATATAGACAACAACACACCACAAGAACACATCGAAGAAATCATCCAAATCACAGACATCATCACAAAGCAAAACTATTTCACTTACAATAACAAATACTACGCCCAAACAGAAGGAATGCCCATGGGATCACCCATTTCTAGCATAATAGCAGAGATATTTTTACACAACATAGAACAAACATACATACTCGACAATGAACACATCAAATATGCAGACAACATAATATATTGGCACAGATACGTAGACGACATACTCATACTATACAAAGAAAACAAACGACAAATACATAAACTACACCAATACATAAACAAAATACACCCAAAACTTCAATACACACTGGAACTTGAAAACAACTCCATAAATTTCCTAGACATCACCATAACAAAAGTTGACAACAAACACACCTTCAAAATATACAGAAAACCAACCACCACCACCACACACATACACAACACATGTAATCACCCCACACAACACAAACATGCTGCATTCAGGACAATGGTACACAGATTACTCAACATACCCATGAGCCAACAACACTACAATGAAGAAGTGAACACAATAAAATACATAGCACAAGAAAATGGTTACAACCCAAACATAATAGACAACATCACACAAAGACAAAACAAAAACTTAACAAACACAAAAAGACACAAAACACAACATAAACACAAGAAATACATCACACTAACATACGAAAAAAAAGCACACACAAGATCGCATTTTCATTCAGAAAACAGAAAACAACATAGCATACAGAACAAAAACACACTACAAAGACATCTCAACACACAAACAAACAAAAATAAATAACACACAGGCGTATACAAACTCACATGTAATAGTTGCGACAAGTTCTACATTGGACAGACAGGTAGATCATTCCAAACGCTACAAAGAACACATTAAAGCAATAACCAGAGGACACAATACATCTATATATGCCGAACACATAACTAATGCTAACCATACATACAATAACATAAATACAGACATGAAAATCCTACACATACAATCCAAAAATCAAAATTCAACACACTAGAACAATACAAATAAATTCTGGGTAACTTTCGGTGCTGGACCCCGGACTCATTTCACCGGCATTATCACCTTCATTTCATTCAGACGCTAAATAACCTAGGTGTTGATACAGCGTCGTAAAATAACCCAATAAAAAAAACAAAAACTCAACACACTAGAACAATATGAAATATACAGACACATTAAAACACACCCTAATCAAATTCTCAACACAGAGATCAATTTCAGAACACACACACTATTTGACTCCACTTTTCAACACGCAAACGCACCCCTACAACAGGCAGCGATGTCGAGATGACGCCGAGATCTAGTAGGCTCTGATGATGGTGTACAGTATACACCGAAACAGCTATAAGCCACACGTGCTTATATAATTAACACTAGTAAGTTTGTCATTTATAATGAATCATTTATAATATAAGAACACTACTAGCATCAGCGACTAATAATTTGCTACTGAAAACTGTTGGAAACGACGAATTCTTTCTGTGATTGTTAGAGTAACAGACAGTCGAAAATGTTAGCTATACCATATTTTGAAAGCAGACAGCTTTGTTGGTTGTATAGAACTATCTAAAAATGTTGATTGTGGTGTGCATGTACTGGATGTACTGGATGTATTTATTTCATTGGTTATATTTTTTAAACAATTTTTTTTATTTTAGTAGATTATTTTACGACGCTTTATCAACATCTTAGGTTACTTAGCGTCTGAATGAGATGAAGATGATAATGCCGGTGAAATGAGTCCGGGGTCCAGCACCGATATTTACCCAGCATTTGCTCATATTGGGTTGAGGGGGGAATACCCCGGAAAAAACCTCAACCAGGTAACTTGCCCCAACTGGGAATCGAACTCGGGCCACCTGGTTTCGCTGCCAGACGCGCTAACCGTTACTCTGCAGGTGTGGACAACAGAATAAATAAACTGTATGTTAGAAATAGCATATCGTTATCTTAATTTCAAAACCTCTTAACTCGCTCGGATGTCGATTTTCACTTTTTACGCGTTTTTTAAAGTATATGCACAGATTCATCTACTGACAAAGCAGTGGAGTTTAATTTAAAATACTAGCGCTAATATTGGGCTACTACGAAACCACTTAATTTCTTTCTCTGTGAATACAAGCGTTGGTGGATGCATGCAAACGTTTTTCCACGAGGTAAGTGCCTCCCAGGGTACCTTTCTGCATAAAGTTGACGTGCTGCTACCGTATTCCCATCTGCTAGGCCATAAATGTAGTGCATATCCGTCATTCCTCTCACTGAATACATCTTGTGATGTGATGAATGTTGCTATGAATAACACACAACAGAACAAAAGACAATCAGACAAAACAAAACAAATGTCGTGACTAACTGTAATGAAGAAAGTGGGAAAAATTCAAGTTTGAGGTGAATTACATAATCAGGGGTCACTACAGGAAATTCCTTTCATAACTCCCTAACGAAGGATTTTGTGGACCCATGTTCATATGAACCTTTTGTTATATTTTTGCGTCAGGAATACACCCTCACATTTATTTATTTATTTATTTATTTATTTATTTATTTATTTATTCTGGTGTAGTTAGGTCACGGCCCTGTAAGGCCCGGGTGGCGTGGGTCGTGTAAATGTACCTAGAAGCGAGAGGATAAACTGAGAGAAAGAAAGAAAATTCTGGTGTAGTTAAGGCCATTAGGCCTTCTCTTCCACAACACCAGGAATATAAATACAATAATAGAAATAGGGGAGAGTCGGGTAGTATCGGACATCGGGTAGTGTCGGACAGTGCGTTTCTTTCATCTACCACCATATGGTAGTACCTGAATAAAATGGTTACGTTTCTCTATGCGACATCACAGAAACGTAACCATGTCAATCAGGTACTATCATCGTGTGGTAGATGAAAGAAACTCACTGTCTGATATTACCCGATGTCCGATACTACCCGACTCTCCCCTAAACAGAAAAAATACACTATATACAAAATAAAGCTACACAAAAAATAAAGAGAGAGAGAAAAAATACTATAAACAAAGTAAAGCCACACAAAAATATACACAGGTTGCAATCACACAGACTTTAAATGAGTGATTAAGTATCGTAATTAATTGCATCCTAACTAATTAACTAACATAAACAAGAAACTTGCAATTATAATGTAGATTAAAACAGAAAAAGAAAAAAAACACAAATCAATACTTGTAGCAATACCTAAAAACATTAACTAAGACAAAATTTTCCAATTTAATTTTGAATTGTGATAAAGTCCGGCAGTCTCTGACGTCATTAGGTAACGAATTCCAGAGGCGAGAACACATATATAGATACAACCTGTATAGAATAAATAAAACTTTAAAATTAGTGTGAAATTAAGTTAATTAAATTCATTAGTTTGCTTTATATCAATTAAATAAGCAAATTATTCGGGAATAACTAAGGAATTTTAAAATATCTACTTCACTAAAACGGGGGCGGATCCCCCCCGGCCCCGGGCTAGAACCGCCTGTGGAATGAATGAATTAATGCAGGCGTCTCAAGGCCAACGCATGAAAGTTGTTATAGGGAGCAAGTGTAGATAACGTAGTCAGCTGAAGAGATAAGCGCAATACCGAAGATAGCCGATCGCTGATTATTGTTACAAGCATGAGCGAGCTAAGTTGTAACTGTCGCGGGAGAAATTCCACAAAGCTGCACTTTTGAGTTGTACTGTCACAATAGACGGTTGTTTTCGGAATGAATAAAATTTCTTAAGTAGTTTGCAGTAATAATAATAATAATTAGACTTCGTTGAATTGCCACACGCAGCATGCTGTCAAGTTGCCGATGTACGGTAGTATAGAGGAGGTGGGCGACCGCCCGGTCTCCTTGTATAAGCAGTTCATGTTAAGAGTTGTGACCGGTCCAAATAGATAGAGCCAGCTACAGCTAATGTATACCTATGTAAGCACTTGTTTTTGCATTACTACAGTTGGAATAGTCAAAGCTTAACATTTGTTCAGTCCAAACAAGAATTCAATCAAACATGCCGTAATATATTTCAGAATCGGCTCATGAAGAACTCCTGCGGGATAAAATTCCGGCACATCCGGCGACGCTGATATAACATCTGCAGTTGCGAGCGTCGTTAAATAAAACATAACATTTTTTTTCGAAGATGCTATTCTGTACATTGATTCTAATAATTTTAAAATCGTCTCCAAAAGCATCATCCTGTGAGAATCGTTTAAACTACATCTCTCAGAAGCCCTTAATATAGTGGATAAAGTATCACAAACCGTTATCCAAAATAACATTTCACTAATTTCAGAAAAAGTTAAATGTAAGTTGAGAAACGTTATTGCTAAAAATTCTGCCTATTCACAATTTCGTATTATTATAATGGATATACTATCAGGTCACGACAAGACGTCTGAAGTTGGTGTACTAAAAAGTAGTGACTTCCCGTTCTTCAAATATGCACTTATTACATCGTGTGATGTTGAACGTCCATTTTCCCAATATAGAAACTGCGTAAGTGACCAACGGAGGAGGTTACTTTGCAGTCGCTCAAAATGTACGTAACTCTTCACTGCAATGCACATATTCAAGGATGATGTCAGTATCTTACATTAAATTTTAAGAGTTAATACATCTCACTATAAATAATTGTGTATTTACATGTTTAGACATTTCCTACTTCAATGATCATTCATTATATTTCTTGAATGCAGGATACAGGTTTTATTGTAACCGCAGTATACTGCTCAGTGTTTACATCAGAGGCATACTCCATCCTTTGCACACCCCCTTCTCATACAGCCTATACCGCGTGCGTAGTAAACCTTACGATTCCCGTGGCAATTCCACGAAGTCTAATAATAATAATGATAATAAATTTATTTTCTAATGATATATCCATCAGTAAAAATAAGACATCCGAAGCATGAAGAACCATACATGTTACGTAATTATTTAAGCACAAGGAACTGGCCACCTTACCCCATCATCTCCTGGCCTAGTTGGTATCACTTGTGAGGTTCAGACCTGTCTTCGGACAGTTGACTAAACAACAACAATACTTCATTTCTAGTAAATGGTTTTTGGTATCTCTCTTTTTTTTAAGTTTGCACTATATTTAATGAAATAAAATTCAATTAAATAATAATAAAATTACAATTATACTTGTTGGTTGTTAAACTACGTATTTTTATGATACGTCAATATTAATATATTAATTACAATAATAGTTAAATAACATAGTTCGTGATGTTTTCAATAATTAAAAATAGCCAAAACATCTTAGAAAATCACAAACAATCTTAAATCTGGTCTCAAATTCTTTTCTCAAGTGTTTCAGTACTTCATTATATTTGTTACACTGGTATTGATTCAAATCAGGTAACAATTTTAGATTAATAAAGTGGTAACAGTTACCCACTGAAACTTGCGACTCCCACAATTTCACTTTTCCTATAAAAGCTTTTATTAATTGTTCATACATTTGCGGTAATAAGGACATCCTTTCCTCGGAAATGGACACAACATCGTAGCGGTTGCAGATATTTATTCAAATGTCGCGATCAATGACGTCATCCGGAGATACACGAACTGCTCACGCATTTTGTTCCATTTTTACATAAAAGAAATAGAGAGGAGGAAGTGCTCCGAGGAGGCCCTATTGAGACGTCTGAATTAATGAATGAAAACTTCTAAAATCTAAGCAAAGTTCGTGACTAACAGATGAAAATTTACGAGTATTATTAAGGCCCGATTGTATAAACCATTTAATCTTAGATCAGAGGTTAAATTAATCCTTGTTTCAGCTGAACTTGGAATTTTGTGTTGTATAAAGTCTAATCTGAGATTAATTTGTCTCAAACTAAAGTCAACTTTGACTGAAGAAATTTCTCCGATTAAGTTAGATGATCCAAGTTCAGTTATTTCTTTTCTGTTTGAAATATACGAGTCACAGATTATGCAAATAAAATATCCATTATTATTAATATTAATAGTTATGTTAGGTATATTTATATGTATTTCTTTCAATTTCTTGCCTTAATACACAAACATTCTTATATTTTATAAGGTTCTATCGTGTTCAGCAGTATCAAATAACATAACCTATAATTATATTATGTTTATAACAATCATTAATTATTAATGGATATGATAGGTACATTTATAAATGTTCAATTAACTGTATTACTAAACGAAAATTGTCGTTTTATAAAGCTTTATTATGTTTAGCAGTATCAAACACCATAACATGATAACAACTTTTAGAACAGTCAACCTTCTTCTTATTGTCCGCCATTATTTACATTGCAAAAAAAAAGTGTCTCCAACAGAGTGTAATACGGAAAGTCGCGAAAAAGTAGGTGTAAAGTCGCTAGATTTCTCATTATCAACAAAGAAAGATTAAATTTTGTCACTATGGGGTGCTAAAAAGGTCACTAAATCCCTATTTAAGCAATATGAAAGTTAAAAGAAATTGTTGTTGAAAAAGAGTTAAAATCGCTAGATTGGCAACACTGAACAAACCTGTATAACATGGTCCGCGCATCACGTATTTCACCTGTTTATGCGATGTTGCCAAATCCTTTTCACGTGAACTTAGATTGCATTTGAACCAAGGTAATTTGATCGCAGAAAAGTTTTATACAATAGAAGAAGTGTCTGAACTCGGTTTACTTTTCGATCTTCGATCAAAGTTGATCTTTAGTCAGGGAGTTTTATACAATTGGGCCTAAGAGTGGCAGATTGTGACGTATTTTCCTAGGTTGTTGTGGCACAGTAAAAATTAAGGAGAAATAAAATATAATTTGTTTATTTATAAATTATTCTACGTCAGGAACTCGTGTTCAGAGTCCGCCACTGGGCCCGAACGGAGTGCTCTATAACTCCTCGATTAAATAACGGCTGACTTCATATGTATTGCTGCTTGCGTTCAGTGATGTCATCGTGAGTACAAATTTGCCGATGGCTGCATTAAACTATAATATTACAGTTTTGTTTACATTGAAACCTCAAGTTACGAAGCAGATAGGCTACGTTCTCTAATCAGCTGAGTTTCCGTATTTGGGCTGCTGTGGAGGGGTTGCAAGGAAGTTTCGTTGTGCTCGAAGCAGGTAGCAGTAGTGGTTGTGTCTCTGTATGAAATAGGGTGTTCCAAATCAAATTTCCCCATACTTAATAGAAAAAAAAATCATATTCCTTTAACCAAAGATGTTGATGTGGAAATGAATAAGTGTGCGTTAATAAACTTAAGTTTAATTAAGAATAAAGTAATATTTTATTTACAGTGACATAATAATAATTTATTTAATTTGGTAGGATTAAGGCCAATAGGCCTTCCCTTCCGCCCAGTCAGATTCTAATTTAATAATAATAATAATAATAATAATAATAATAATAATAATAATAAACTTCAAGGTTTGGGCCTAATGACCCGTTCCGCCTCCAGGGGCCCGTTTCACAATCCTTACAAATTACAAATTAACAATTTACAAATAACAAGTAAAAGTTTACAAATGCTTGTAAATTGTGTTTCACAATGCTATCTGATTAGTTTGTAAAGTTTGACGAACTTTACAAAATCAGCTAAAGAAATTTACAAATACGCATTTTTGGTTACACAATGTCGCCAACGACAATTTACAAAAATCGCTAAGGAGCAGAGCTAAAGTCGCTGTATTTTTACTACTATCGATGCATATGTTTATATTTTGTACTAAAATAAATTATTCTAAGCTTGCTGATTCATACAGGGACATCATTTTATTTTTACCAACATTTTTAATATTAACCTGTCTATACCTTTAGAGAACCGGAAACACCGCTTGCTCCCCCCTCCAAGACTGGAGTTCGATGATACTGGCGTAAAACACAAATCACTCTACTAGGTATAGGAAGGAAGAAAAGTAGTTCATTCATTTACGTAAACTAGGAAATATCGCGATTTTGAGTTTGATAATTTTCATTAGGTTTTTCTTTAATCAAAGTACAGTACTGTATTAAGAATAAGTGTTTTTACTCACGAAGTTAGTTATCCATGCGAACGTATTCATTATGCAGTGTATACTGTCTACAGCACATTAGCGTACAATATAGAGACAGAAGTTAAATTTAAAAATAATCATAATATGAATATTTAAACACAATTTTGAAAATGGTGGCCGTTCATTTCGATACAGGCTTCAGTTCTTTTGTGCATATTATCGCACTATAGAATATTGCATCTAATTCCAATTGCCAGTTTCGTCCTTCGTACTAGTAACTCATGTTGAAATAATTCTGTACCTACTCTACGTACTGTAAATTCAATCTTCACTTCTGCCCGACCCGAAAATATAAAATTACTCAGACATGCTATCTACTGTCCGTCCAAGTGGTTATGCCGCAGGATTGTAGAAAGGGAGGAAATCACGTGACAGTTAATTATTTAACGAGGCCCTTTTATTTAAGTTAAATTAAACAGCTGTATAATATTACGTAAACGTCCAATTCCTAAGATAAATTAATGTTTTCAGAAAAGAGCTAAGACAGCCCAGCTTTTACAGAGGGGCGAGCAGAAGCAGTTGGGGGAAATCGGGATGCGACGTAGGCAAACGGACAGTACTTGTGCGAAAATATGATTCAATATTGAAAGCTCTTTCGTCATTGGAAAACGCGAACATATTTCTGGAACGTACTAAACTGAGTAACTCAGTACTGGTTACTATCTGTGGTCTTGGTTCTGTGTGGAGTTGGAACTTCCTTAGTAGAAGGGGTGGGAGTGAAGTACATTCAAAAACTCAGGTACAATGAAAATTGAAGTAAAAATAAAATGATGCCCCTGTATTTCATCAACAGAAAATATAATGTAGTGTTAAAGAAAATTAAAAGTATTTAGATTTTTATATACTGGCGACAATGGAATTTCATGTGATGTGATTGGTCAAGTATACCAATACGTCTATTACTTAAATGACCGACGTTAGCACCAAATTCTGTCAAATAAGCAAATAACAGATTTATTCCATGTACACATATGCAATTGATAAAATAATTACGATGTCTAACTACAAAATCAGGTTCATTTTTTGTGTGTTTTTTTTCTCGCTTTGAAGTTAGCGCATCACTTTTCCCTTTTGGATGTTGGATATGATGTCCCATATCTTGTAGAGGAGATTCCAGCGAAACGGGACTCGAAACGACTTCAGAATACCGCATAAGTAGTGTCGTTATTGCATTATTGAATTATTTATTTTTGGTGCAGGGAACTTCTTTTTTAAGTGCGAGTATTTATTAAATACAGTCTTCGTATATAAATACTTACGCGGTATTCTGAAGTATAGTTCAGGACTCATTCGAAACCTTTCATTAAATTCATACAATGATGCGAACGTGTTTTTAATTCTTGGCCGGAGAATTTTACGTATACGTCTTCGTTTGATTAGGCCAAATTCAATATCTTCGTCGAGTCATTAAAACTCCTTAATAACATCAAAACTGCGTTAGTTTAATTCTTAATATTATCCAGTTACTCAAAAATTAATTTAATAAGTATGTCTTTATTGTATTTATTCATAATTTGTTGCAATATCAAACTTTACACATCTCAGAGGTATTGTAGAAAATGTGCTAATTTTACAAGTATAGTTTACACGTTTGTAAAATTACCCTTCATTGTGAAACAGAATACTTGAAAAGTGAGCAAAATTTAATTTGTAAAGATTTCATTTCCTTTGTAAAGTTCAACATTACAAACAAAGATTGTGAAACAGAAGTTTACAATTTACAAGCAAAGATTAAAATTTACAAAGCTTGTAAACATTGTGCAACAGGACCCAGGACTTATCTGATGTATCCATCGTTTTCTCGGTCTTCCAGGTGTTCTTCGTCCTACTGGTTTGTATGTCCACATTCTTATTGGTAGTCGACCGTCGTACATTCCTTCAACGTGTCTTAGGCAATTCAATCTGTGATCCTTGATTTTGTCTGTAATGCATTCAACGTTTAACTGTTTACGGATATCTTCGTTTCCAATATGATCTAATAGTGTGTGTCCTGTTGAAGGTCTAAGGACGCGCATCTCTGCGGCTTCTAGTCTTCTTTCCTGTCTTTTAGTGAGGGTTCACTTTTCCGCACCATACAACAAAATTGGTACAGCTAATGTTTTATAAAATTTCAATATCGTGTCCACTCTAGCCTTTTTAAGTAATGTGCGTTTAATTTTCCTATCATCTTTGGAACTTCAGAATTTTATTCTCTGCATCACTTGATGTTATAAATGAAAGATTACAACCCAGGTAATTGAAGGAATTACAATCTTCGTCCTGATGGGGTATTTCCCTTGAAATGCCAATGTTTTTGTTTTGTTTATGTATGTATGTATGTTTGTATTATGTATGTATCTATGTATGTAAAGGGTGCGTCAGAAAGAACGGATGGATTTCAAACTATCGATACGCAACGAGGAGAGAGATATAGTGAGGGGGACCACGACTGTTGGGTCAGCCATAGAATGCAGTTTCAGTTGAGAACATGGTGTTGGTCTGGTGTACAACGTGCTTTCATCGTAGAGACATTTTTGAAAAATGAAGAGTCTGTGATCGCCACTCAGGACTCATTTCGACATCGGATGTCACGCTAGGATTCCAACTCGGAATACAATTTTGCGGTGGGAGGCTTCATTTCGTATCACAGGTTCAACATTAAAGAAGAAATCACCTGGACGAAATTCTATTGCACTGAGATTGTCCGAGGCTGCGGTAAGATCTCACGCCCTGCGACTTCTTTCTTTGGGACCATTTGAAGGCGTAAGTTTGTAAACATCGATCACATACACTGGACGAACTGAAGACAGCGATTCGTGAAGAAATCGTGGCAATTGCACCTGCTATGACTGTGAAAGTGATGGCAAACATCAGAAAACGCCTCGATGCCTGTATTGAAAGCCAAGGACATCATATGGATAATGTTGTTTTACATAAATAAACTGCATATATTGGTGAATATGTTGATAACAATAAATTTTTGATTTGATGAATCTTTACAATTTTCTTGCCATGTGAAATCCATCCGTTCTTTCTGACGCACCCTGTATGTATGTATTCACACTGCAATGGGTATATACCCGGTGGCAGTGGTAAGTAATTACTCTCAATAATGACAATAATAAACTTATTAATTAAAAGTAGAGTTAATAATAATACCAATAATTAATACAAATAATTAATAATAATAATAATAATAATAATAATAATAATAATAATAATAATGATGATGATGATAGGGAATATTCTAAATTAAATGAAGCACGATCACTTAAAATAACATTTAAAATAAATCTAATTTGTATCTTAAATCTAAGTTTCAACTAAAACCCACGAGTATGATACGTTCATATCTGCACAAGTACCTTTCCACATTACACTCATTTCGCTGTCAACTCACTCACTGCACTGGAACTACGACACATTTCACTGATTCTATTCTGAATTCACTAACACTTCAAAAACATTTCACTGTTCAAATACTTTGCACTGCCACTATAAACTATAAAGCTTCACTGACAGGAACACGTTTCACTTACACAACACACTTCACTGATACAACACTTGAATAACAAAATATCATTTACATCCTTTACATACTGTGTATAATTACCGTCTATTAGTAAAGTCCTTAAGCCTGTTTTTAAATACGTTTTTGGTTGTTGGTAAAGCCTTTAGTAAGTCTGCAGGTAAAGCATTCCAGTCCCTGATAGTACGATTGAGAAAAGAAAACTTCCCAGTGTCCGTCCTCTGTCTTCTTTCCCTCAATTTATATGAGTGGTCGTTCCTTGAAGAGTAATTTGGACATCTTTAGGTTATATTTCTTTGTAACATTACTCAGTGAAAATACGGCTCTTTGTAAATCATCCCCCGTTTTGGCTAATACACCTGATCATCCGCAAATAATAGTGTGTTCAAAGGGGTTCTATTTATAGTAAAATTCTTATTTAAAGTATGCTGCCAGTAAATCTACTGACATGAGCCTATCGCATTTAGGCACACTTAACTGCCATTGACCTGGGCCGGGATCGAACCCGCAACCTCGAGCACAGAAGGCCAACGCTATACCGACTACGCTACCCAGGCCTACTGAAAGTTGGAATTTTAGGATTGAAAGATTGTAAGAATGAGAAGGGGTGGCCCGGAGGTACTTCTGTATTGTGTTGTTCACTGCTAGGAAGGAGTTGTTGTTATCCGTCTTGGAATGTAAACGGTACAGGATGTTAAGAAAAACAGTAAACAGTTACGAAAAAGTTGCAAAAATTAAAAAGAACTTAAAAATAGGCACTAACGTCGAAATAGCCATTTTTAGGCACTATAAAACTCCTTTATTTACTTCTGAATATGTATGATAAGAACTTTGTTGTGTTAAATTTTAACGTACCTTGTTAACATGACTGACCCGGATCTTCGGAACTGGTCGTTGTGGTCTTGAGTCCTCTTGTTTCCTGGCATCAAAGAGTTGTGAAACTTTGATTAGAATATCGTTGGGTTGTTTTTCGAGTTTTCCCCAAACCAAAATTGTTCAAATAGTGTGTTGATCTTTGGCGAATACACACCTCAACGATATTCTCACCACAACTCTCAAAACACATCTCTTTGACTCTAAAATTTTGTAAAAAAGAGGCGCACAAACGACCATTTCCGAAGATGACCGGAAATTATTAAATTGTAAAAGGTACTTTAAAAAAGTTTGTAAAAATATTCCGAATTGTTAAAAGTTGTAAAATTTTGATGTTCCATCTTAAAGCTTCATTTCCATGAAAAATGTAAATATTAAATCTCAAACCTGTATGTAACAAGGGAAAAGATGGGTTTTTGCCTAAATTCCGCTCTCTAGTCATGAGAAATATGCAACACGCTGAAACAGAAGAAAAACAAACAAAACAGAATTTCTTGTCAAGGGGACAAAAACATAGAACATGGTAAAACGGAAGAAAAGCGGATAATACAACAAATGAACGTCATGGGAATAAAGAAAAAAAAAACACGCAAGCTGGGACAGAAGAAAAAGTACAAAATGGCGGTGGTTGCCATGAGAACTAACAAAAACGAGCGAGTTGAAACATAAGAAAAGCGGAACAGCAACAGTGGCTGCTCACTCGTTCTGCATGGCCGGTCGGTACACCTGACTGCTAGCTCAAGGTCACGGCGAGGCTCGAACCAGGACAAGACGAGCAGAGGATCTCAAAACAAGTTGTTCAACCGAGAGCTCTGCCTTCCAGCGCTGTCAGCGGAAACGTATGCTTTCATGCCATCGCTATCACGAAATACCAGATGTTGAAACGTACGAATTACTTCCAACAAAATGCCATTAATCACGTACTTGAAACTGCAAAAAGTGCTTCAAAATCAGCAGCAGAAAGTAATGAATGCCAAGGGAATGTGTAGCGGGAATAGGCAGGGAGACTAAAACCAGAAAATAAGATGAACTTATACGCAAAATGTAGGCTGCATTCGATATCTTCTAATAGGTCTATATGCATAGCAATATTCTTTGGAAGAAGAGCAGTTTGGCTTCAGGAAGGGAAAAGGTACGAGAGATGCAAATGGACTGCTACGGACAATCAGCGAAAGATACCTAGAGAAGAATAAAGAAGTGTATATGGTATTTGTGAATCTAGAAAAGGCGTTTGACAGAGTGGATTGGAATAAACTGATGGGGATCCTAAAGAAAATTGGTGTGGATTGGAAAGAGAGAGACTGTTCAGTAATCTTTATATGAAACGAGTCAGGATAGAAGAAGAAATGTCAGGAGGAAGTGAAATTGGGAGAGGAGTACGTCAAGGATGTCCATTATCACCTACCCTGTTCAACATCGGCAAGTCTATCATGCGTTATATGGCAGTAAAAATTTTTAATAGCCTCCCTATCGATATAAAAAATGAAACTCAAAACATAAGATTATTTAGGGCCAAATTAAAGGAGTATCTAATTTCTCACGCCTTCTATTCTGTAGGTGAATTCATGACATTCAATAACGCTTCATGAAATTAATACTAAAACTTTGTGTTGTACTAGTACACTATATTGCAAATCTCTTCTGTATATATATATTTCATCTAGACTGTGACTATAAATTAACGGCCATATTCATAGACATTCTTAGCGCGGGCTTCCGGTGGATGATCAGTGAACTAACTTTTTTCGTATTCATAAACCAGTGTTAGCGTTATGATATGATATGAATCCTGTACAAGTAATCAGTCGATAGCCGGGGCTAGTTTAGCACGCTCGTAGCTCGGGCTAGCGAAATGTCTATGCATAGCACCCCAGGACTTTATAATAGTATTAAGTTTTTTGACTTATTCCATATTCTAGCTGTGAAGCAATGTATGAATACCATGGAATGTTAATAAATACAATACAATACAACATTTACGTAGAGGATTTAGTAAAGAAGTGTTTTCACAACATGAGTGTAGAAGGAAAAATAATAAAATGCATCAGATTTGCTGATGATATGGCGTTGTTAGCAGAATAGGAAATGATACTAAAATATATCCTACTGGAGCTAAATGACAGCTGTGAGAAGTATGGGATGAAAATAAGACGAAGAATATGGTCATAGGAAGAAAAATACAGAATATAAACTTGCGAATTCTAAATGAGACAGTAGAGCAAGTGGACAGCTTCAAATACTTGGGGTGTACTATAAGCAGTAACATGAGCTGCTGCCAGGACGTCAAAAGGAGGATAGCAATGGCCAAGGAAACTGTTAATAGAAAAAGGAGCATCTTCTGCGGACCTCTTGAAAAATAACTAAGAAAGAGGGATAGTGAAGTGCTTTGTATGGAGTGTGGTAGTGTATCGGGTAGAAACATGAACATTACGACGAAGTGAAGAGAAGTGAATAGAAGCATTTCAAATGTGAATATGGAGAAGAATGGAACGTATGAAGTGGACAGAGGGAATATGGAATGAAGCTGTGTTGGGAAGAGTGGCTGAAGAAAGAATGACTCTGAAACTGATCAGGAAGAGGAAAAGGAATTGGTTGGGTCACTGGCTGAAAAGAAACTGCCTACTGAAGGATGTACTGGAAGGAATGGTGAACGGGAGAAGAGTTCGGGATATAAGAAGTTATCAGATCATAGACGATATTAACACAGTCTACTATATACAGTCGCGAGGCTCAATATGTAGTAAAAATGCAAACATGGGTAGTTTCCCACCACTAGGATCGCTACTATCGCCTCATCATCGCAGATCTCTCTCCTAGTAGGCGACAGAATATGTTACACTTTCATTATGTTCTTGTGGAAGAATTAACACCTTCCTTCCATTATTGAAATATTAAATGCATAAAGTTAATTTATTATGTTAATGAAGTTTATTAAATTCCACCATAAACTCGAAGATACCTGCAAGAAATAGGTTAATATTATTTTTGTTTGTGCAAAACGAACTGAAATTTACTATAATCGCTTCACTCATTCAAGATTATAGCGATAATTAACTACGAAACCAATAAATATTAATTTTCATTTCCCTTTACAACAATAATAATGGAAATAATTAACGGAGTAACTTACGTGTACCGATACTTGTAGTGTAGGCTTACGTAGTTAACAAAGTGGGATGAGATTAAACAATAATAGTCACACTAGAATTGGAAATAAAACGTGACCAATAAATTTTATTGTAACAGACTTTTCTACGTCTCTAGTAAAGTAACAAATAAAAATAACAACAAAATTAACAGCTATAATTAAAAACATATCCTTTGAAAAAAAAAAAAAGTAAGCCTAAGCAATAATAATCCCACCAGAATTGAAAATAAAACGTGATCAATAAATTGCATTAAAACAAACTTAATTTTCTACGTCCTAGTAAAATATTATTATTCCAATTATTGTATTTTAGCCATTAACATTTTCATTACAACCAATAACGAACATTTCACAAGCATCAATGTGAAATACGCAACGAGCTAGCACTCGATGGAAATACGACACAGTCCAAAGTCGACCGTGGACAGTCTATTGTTTCTAGTTGCTAACCGCTTGGAGCGCTTTATCACGAGATTTGCAAAAAAATCACCTCAAGCTTCGCGATTGTGTATAGTAGACTGTGATATTAAGATATGTGGATCATAAGAGGAAACGAAGAGGATGGCAGAAAATAGGAAAGACTGGAGAAAGTTGATTTGCAGTGTAAGTGGGCATAATACTAAATGAGTGAAATATGCTAAAGTCCGACGCCTATTTACAAAGCATAGGAGACTGACAACAACGTACCCACGCATGTGCCGTTTGCCATTATTAAAACAAGGCGGGAAAAATACCCACTGCCTCTTTAGGGCATACTTTTTCTACTTTTTAAAGAAAACAGCCCTGGAAAAATTAGTAAGCGAACTGTATAGCATTCGCTTTTCTTCTGTTATAGTTTGGTCCGTTTGTATTCATGACACTGACGATGTTCGCTTTTATCGTGTTTCATCTTAACCCGTGTTGCTCTTGTTCCCATTGCAATTAGAACTTCCGTGTTCCTTTGGTCTCACCTTGCCCCGTGTTTGTGCCCAAGATAATTAGCCCACAGTGAATTGGAAACGCATCTGACAGAAACTGACCTATACGAACTCTGCTATACGTTTCACTGAGACACATTTTAATTAATCGAACTAGTTTCTTCGGAATACCAAATTCAATAAGAATATCATGTTAAACCTCTCTCTTAACCGAGTCATATGCCTTTTTGAAATCTATGAATAACTAATAGTCTAATATGTTAATTATCTTAGCCTACGCATTTACCTCATAATTAAGGAGCGGATTCCTATGTAATTAAATATTATTTTTGCGTGTGATTAAACATAATTAACAAAGTAAAAAATTCCGAACATGAAGTTTCAAGTTTAAACCCCGAATTTTATTTCACATAAAACCACATATTTTCACAAAAAAATAATGTGAATACATATTTTCAGGAAATCTATTATAAACACATAAATCTTGGAGTTTTTTACTTAAATAATTTTTTACAAGAACTTTTAAGCATTTTAAAACGTTATCTTTTTAAGAATTCTTGGTTGCTTCGTGTTTCTAAGCGCTGTGTGGTGTATCCGTGATCCATTTCTGTAATAGTTTCGCCTCAAGTTCTGAGAACTGCTAGGCAGCATATCAGTGTTATTATTAGAGAATAAATTAACATGGACAAGGAGAAGAGATCTTGTAACACATAATTAGGAATGTTTATTGTTGCTGAAGATGATTTCATTCCACGCTTTGTTTGTGAAACACAACAGATAAGAGCTGGGGTATGAACATTATTTAATTTAAACGAATCTCTCGCCTCTCGCTAGTGTCCATCAAGTGAGGCAATACGTCTTGTTGTGATTCCCTGTTACCGGGCTTCGTCAATTGATATCCTTGAAGATATACTGAAAGATGGTTGTTTAAAAAACGATTTGGCTTTCGAATTAGCAAATATAAGCTTTTTGTGAGACACCATAAAAAACTTGAAACATCCAAAACCCTGTTGTCTGAAACAGGGAGGTGCGTGCCATGAAAATTAAACTAGACTCACTACCAGATTCAGAAGTACAAGTATTAAGGGACAAATTCCAGAATGTGTTTGGGAAAAACAGTGGATATAAAAAAGTGTAAAGTTGCTCAAGTATTGGAGGGTGTGCCTGTAGGTGAAATTGACAGTATATGTGTTTGTGACATTCCTCTCTTTAAATATGCACGTCTGACGTCCCGTGATGTGGAAAGATCGTTTTCACAGTATAAGTCGTCGTTCAGAGATAATCGGCATGCATTTGTGATGGAGAATTTGGAGATGACCTTTGTTGTTCACTGCAATTCTCAGCCAACTCAAGTGTGGTTGGTGAGTACCTAGTAAAATGTTTTCTTTCCGAAGCTAAGTAAGGTATTTTGTCATATTTAAAATAAATATATATATTTTTTTATTTTAGCAAATATTTTCGTACTTTTCAGCACATAAAAATAAATATATTTAAATTTTTAGCACATAAAAATCCTCTCCCTACTTATAATTGTCACAATTGAAGGGTTCAGAACCATAGTGGGCCAAGCGCCATTTACTAAAACCGTAGAAAACAAGGGTTAAAATGAAGTTATTACCATAATTCAATGGAAACATATAGCGAGTAATATAAAGTGTACACATTAAAACTAAATTATAAGTAAATCTTCATTAAACTATGGTATTCACTTAACTTTAACCCTTGCCTTCTCCGTTTTTAATAAATGGCGCTTGACCCACTATGGCTCTGAACCCTTCAGTTAATTGGTAAGCAGCAAATACGATTAATGTACTGAAAGACGTAAACATCAACTTTTATTTTTGTTTCGTTGAATCTTAGACAACACTGGAGCTACTGTAGTGCTGGCAAACACCACAGTTAGTTTTTTTCTTTAACGTCTATTTGTATTTGTCTTGGGATTTGGCTCTTTATCAGGACTTTCCTATTCTTAAGAAAGTTGAGTTATACAGGGACATCACTTAATTTGACCAACATTTTTAACATTAACCTGACTATACTCGGAAACTCTGTTACCCCCTTCCATTACAGGAGTTTGGAGTTGCTAGTGCAATATGTAAACAAATCATTTTATTAGGTATAGGAGGAGAGAAAAGTAGTGTATCCATTTATGTTATAGGGAAATATAGTATTACGATTTTCAGTTTGGTCATTACCAGACATCGGATTCTAGGGCAAATGCCTATTTTGTTTCTTTAGGAGAAAAGTAAAAATAATTATTAATATTTGTGTTTCATGGAAATTGAAAGGTATTCAAAGAGTTTTATAGTGCCCTAAAATGCCCTAAAACGGTTATTAGAGCCTAATTTGTGAATATTCGCCTAAAAATGCCTAACTCACTGTAAAGTTTCGCATTTTACTCTTACTTTTTATAATTTATACATGCATTCACTGCGAAATTTAAGGCATTTAAAAAGTGGGAAGTTTGCTTCACACCGGCCATGAAACCATTGATAAAGGAAACAAAGTGTTTTGAATCTCACGACACTCGCAATAGATTTCACCGAATTTAACATGTTTGGAGGCATAAATGCCGACAAAGAACCAACCTTAGTTTTGAAGCCAATCACAACATGGATTCAGAGATATACTATATACTATAAAAATGACTGTTTTCGGTCTGAAACCGATTAGCTGTACTGCCCTTCAGAGTGTCATAAAATCACAATTTTTGGAGAAAGAGTGTTTTTGAAATATTTATGAAAAGTCGTAAAACTGCGAATTAGTAGGGTAAACCGTTACAAAATATTTAAAAGAATGGTCCTCCTAGTGTTAACACTACCAGGAAATGCAACAATAAGTGGAACTTTGTATTTTTGCGCCTGCTTTCAAAATGATTCTCAGTGACAAAAGGCAAAGGTTAACTGTGGAGAATTTAGAAAAATTCTGGTGGTGTACTGTGCAGATAATTATAATAAAGTCTGAGAATGGAACTGAATTTCAATAACTTAAAATGAGTAATCTTGATATCAATAATCATTATTTCATTAGTTTCAATATATTAAATTTGTGCAGCTCTGTTTATAAATATAATATAGTATTCTTTTTAATGTTTAAACATACTTTTTTGTGCGTATTTTAGTGTATAACTAAAAATTTCAGTGAAAGAAATAAGTATGATACCTTGATGTGCCTAAAATGCCTATTTTCATTAAAATAGAGCCTAATTTTACAAATTTTGAGCTTATTTTAGGCGCCTAAAACTGCAATTTTTAGTGCCTAAAAATCCGATGTCTAGTCATTACTTTACAGTATTTTATCAAAAAAACAGTAGAATAGTAACATTTTTTTTTCAAGGCGGTTATATTCATTATGTAATGTCTACTTTATTCAGCATATTACTAACCTAATTTATTCCTGAGAATTTTGTGAGCACTTCCGTAAGAAACCCCAATTTCTACAGCTAGCTTCTTGACCGACTTATTAGGACCTCGCTGCATCCTTTCTCTAGCATCTTCTGTCACCTTTGTTGGCCATATTACACTTTTCTTCCTTTCTGTACACTCTGTTGCTCTAAATTTATCTACCAGATTAATGACATTTCTACGGAAATATTCCGTAATGATATAATCAGGAAATTGTGAAAAAAAAAACTGTTGTTCACATTCGGTTATATTGTAATTCCAGTTTCCATCATCGTCCTTCATACCTACAAACAGTAAAACAAAACTCTTGTTTAAATAATGCTGTTAAGTACCGTACCATATTATAGGGTACCGTACTTTCGGTAACTCTAATCTTCACTTGTGCTCAGTACACATAGATAAGTTCAGTTATGCTACACACCATACCTGTGTGATAATGAACTTCAATAATATAAGCTCTTTCTTCTATAGAAAAGTCGACCTGGTTGGCGAGTTGGTATAGCTCTGGCCTTCTATGCCCATGGTTGCGGGTTCGATCCCGGGCCAGGACGATGGCATTTAAGTGTGCTTAAATGCGACAGGCTCATGTCGGTAGATTTACTGGCACGTAAAAGAACTCCTGCGGGACAAAATTCCGGCACATCCGGCGACGCTGATATAACCTCTGCAGTTGCTAGCGTCGTTAAATAAAACATAACAAATCTATAGAAAATGCAACATATTTATGAAACATGCTGTACTCTGTACTGTTTATTTCACTGCTAGCAACAGCGGCCGTAAGTTTGTGTGGCTGACGTTAGCAAGGACATTATAGTCGTCCACAAGCATTTATGGTTGTCAAGGTCACACACTTTCCCTTCTTCTTACTGCAAACTTACTCACCCTCCTGCATTGGGCTTTCTACTGTAAAAATCTGAACTTCCTACACTGCAAAAACAAAGCCGAAATTCAGTATCCTGTCATTGTGTAATGTGCTCTTCTGTGTTATTATAGCTCAGAGTTTCTAAACTAGTGCTTGATATTCTGTTTTATATTGTAGACCCTTTTTCAAGCATTCAATAAACCGTGTCCGAGTGATTAGTCTCTTGCCTTGCACCGTGGCGACCCGAGTTCGATCCCCGTCTGGATGGTGAACAAAGTAGGCGCGAGGGTTTTTTTATCATTCTCCCATTTCCCTACATTGTCATTCCACCAATGTTCCATAATCACCTTCTGCGAGATCCTAAGCCAGGTGTCCAGAATAAATAAAAAGAAATCTGAAAGTTGTAATTTGTGTTTAATAAATACTGTTATGCTTTGAGTATGCATCACAGTTTATGCTAGCCAGAAAAATGAAATCATTTTTTATGTTTACAAATATTTTTAATATCTTTCTAGCAGTGAATCCGCTATTTCTTCCATGTACAATAAAACTCAAATGGCAACAGCTTTTCGTTGTTTAAACATTTTAAGAAATGTTTGTATTGATTGAGTCCCTAAAAATAATCCATGCCCATCTTTCCAACCGTCTCATAATTCATTTTCCGTTTCATAGTCTCGACCCAGTTTCAACATACTCTACAAACAGAAAACAATCATCTAATTTTCCTCTTGATCGTCCCTTCAATCAGTTTACTAGGCCTATTATTAACTCTAATCTTTTTTCTTCCCTTCATTTCACCTTAGTAGTTTCTTCATTAATTTTTCACATCAAATTAATTCAGTTATTGTCCCTTCAGCTATTTCTCTACTCACAATCTGTTATTTCACCGTCTCGTCAGTCGTTCTACCCTAATAAATTTTCTTCCCATTGCCTTAAATCTTTTTTATCATCTCTTCTCACTTTCGAAAAATCACAATCATTTACTTTCTCCTGAATCTCGTGTCACACACTATTTCACCTTCTTTCACAAATGACTCGTTAAATTATAAACGACCTATAAGCTAAAAGGAACTGAGACGATCAAGAATGAATTGACGAGATGAGCACAAGGAGACTGACGAGATTACTTTTTGCAGTGTAACTTGCAAAGGGAAAATTTCGTGAGGAGGATGGGTAAGCGACCGAAACTACGTACGACCTTGAACACTTCAGAAGTCTGTGTTCCACTATAGTGAAAGGGGTGGGAGTCAAGTACATTTAGAAACGCAGGTACAATAAAAATTGAAGTAAAAATAAAATGATGTCCCTGTAGAAGTAAGTACCCTGTGTGACATGTTGAAATTTGGTTTCATCTGGATTTCTGCTCTTACCTGAATCTCGTGATTTTTTTTCTACATTATCTTGATTAAGAGTATCCAGTGAAGTTTTAAGAATGCAGATATCTTCGTACAATTTATCTACGTGAATAGTGAGCTGAATGCCATAATCAAGATTTCTAGGTCACTCCATGTGAATGGCAGAGTTTTCAAAGACAAAACAGACATTAAAAAAAGAAGATGATAATGAAAACTAGCAATTCAAAATTGAAGATCTCCCGGAATAACGGTGTAACAAATAAATCTATAATACACGTTTCGGGAGAAAATAAAATAAATTCAGGCGCATATTTCGTTAGGCCTATATTTACAAGCAGAACCATTTGACTAAACAAGGATAAAAATTTATTCAGTTATTGGATGCAATGATTTATTGTTATATATGAATGCTTAAAAATTACATTTTTCACCCAAGCTACATTATTTCATTAAGGGGTTATGGGTGAAATTTCTATTTTCTACATTTTTCAATTTACGTCCTTGATTTTTTGTACATATAATCACGGTGTGATAGATAATGATGTGGTTAAATTTCATTCCTTTGAGATAAGTAGTTTCTGAGTTATGCAAATTTTTCAAAATATTTTTTAAGAGTGTTCGAGAATAAGGTGCTTAGGAAAATATTTGGGACTAAGAGGGATGAAGTTACAGGAGAATGGAGAAAGTTACACAACACAGAACTGCACGCATTGTATTCCTCACCTGACATAATTAGGAAAATAAAATGCAGACGTTTGAGATGGGCAGGGTATGTAGCACGTGTGGGCGAATCCAGAAATTCATATAGAGTGATATTTGGGAGGCCAGAGGGAAAAAGACCTTTGGGAAGGACGAGACGTAGATGGGAAGATAATATTAAAATGTATTTGAGGGAGGTGGGATATGATGATAGGGACTGGATTGATCTTGCTCAGGATAGGGACCAATGGCGGGCTTATGTGAGGGCGGCAATGAACCTCCGGGTTTCTTAAAAGCCAGTAAGTAAGTAAGTATTTATTTTATTTTTTTTTTAATATTTCAAAATGAAATGTGTCGTTTAATTTTTCAGTAAAATGTTTTACTTTTTTTTGCAAGACCAGTGGCATATTTTGAAAAACATTACGCATTAGTTTTCCTATATATTTACTACAGTCCACACCTGTGAAGAAACGGTTAGCGCGTCTGGCCGCGAAACCAGGTGGCCCGGGTTCGAATCCCAGTCAGGACAAGTTATCTGGTTGAGGTTTTTTCGGGGCTTTCCCTCAACTCAATTTGAGCAAATGCTGGGTAACTTCCGGTGCTGGACCCCGGACTCATTTCACCGGCATTATCACTTTCATCTCATTCAGACGCTAAATAACCTAAGATGTTGATAAAGCGTCGTAAAATAATCTACTAAAAAATTCACACCTGTGGAGTAACGGTTAGCGCGAAACCAGGTGGCCCAGGTTCGAATCCCGGTCGGGGCAAGTTATCCGGTTGAGGTTTTTTTCGGGGTTTTCCCTCAACCCAATTTGAGCAAATTCTGGGTAACTTTCACCTTCATCTCATTCAGACGCTAAATAACGTAAGATGTTGATACAGCGTCGTAAAATAACCTACTTCTCCTCCTCCTCTTTACTACAAAAGGGGTGAAAAATTTTATGACTACTGCATACCTAAAGATAGGAATTTTCCTTTGCCACTGTAAATATTTATTTTTTTTTTTATTTTAAAAGATTTTTTTAGTTGGTTATTTAACGACGCTGTATCAACTACTAGATTATTTAGCGTCGATGAGATTGGTGATAGGGAGATGGTATTTGGCGAGATGATGCCGAGGATTCGCCTTAGATTACCTGGCATTCACCTTATGGTTGGAGAAAACCTCGGAAAAACCCAACCAGGTAATCAGCCCAAACGGGGATCGAACCCGTTCCCGAGCGCAACTTCAGACCGGCCGGCAAGCGCCTTAACTGACCGAGCCACGCTGGTGGCTAAAAGGTGTTCATTTAATGATAAAGCCCATGTGCTCTTTTGTTAACCACAGTGTATAGAATATGCAGTAAGAGTTTCATGTTCCTAGCATCAAAATTACTGGATACTTTACACTTTGAACATGACGAAATACTCGTATGCTGAAAAAGTGTGAGAAAACAGCTGGTAAAATTTCCTTGGAATTGAAGTTCAATGGTGCAGCATTTATATATTGCGTAATTTTTATGCCTTCGAACGCCACAGAACACACTTTCACTCGTCATCCCCCCTTAATTTTATGTTACTCATTTTTCCGGGAAGGTCTTCAATTGAAGGTGCGAATTTAAAAGATATTGTAAAGCTCTGTCTAAAAGAAGAGATGCAGTTTAGTTTGTACTGTTTTCGCTGTAAGAAAAATCCTAATGTAAACATAAGCACGTTGCTGTCATACCCGTGATTGGCTCACAGTCGAAACACTCACGTGACGCAGGAAAATATAGTTCGTATTTGGAAACCACAATCTTGTATTATTTGAAAATAAAAAATTGAATTCTAGTTATTAAATACGAAAGAACATTTAACTTTACGCATGTGTAAAACGCTGTGTAAAATAAAAGCTACTTTTATGTTTTGTTATGTACTATGAACGTGGATGAATACCAACAATAATGCCGAGGTAGTCTGTTCTTGTAACAAGCTGGCGTCACTTGAGCTCCTAGTTGTTCACGTAAGCACGTGATACTGAAGTATGGCTTTTGCATTCTCAACTGTCCATTGTGAAGACATAAGACTTAAAAATAATTTAATTATAGTAATTATAAAATGTTTCCTAAGCAAACGAATGCATAGTAGTGAGGTTAGGCCTACTTGACGAGTAACGGGAAATGTTTAACATCAGTGGCGGTGCGTCAATAAGAGCACAAGAGCACGTGAACACCTTGTTGCCATTAATGCACGTCTAGTTTTATTATTTAATACCGTATTGACGCAGTGGGAATGTATAATATCAGAATCGAGTATTTTAAACTTCCCGCATCTTGCATAAACTTCTTATGTAAACTTGGCAACATCCGTTCACGTACAAGCTGTGCTCTTTTCAAGAAGGTTACAGGAATTTCACGCATGCGCGGGAGAAAATTGCCTTTCGCTGGCCGCTTATATCTCATTAAGAGCACAAAGCGTTAAGTGAACAGTGAATCTATCCTACAGATGTCAGGTGCATCGATGCCTATCTTTCACTTGCTATATTTCGAGGCAAGGAATTTAATAGTCTGTATTTTATCCTGTAGGTGTCAGCATTTCTCACTGTTGGAACATTTACTTTGTGTGAGTCTGTGTACAGTGCTGCTACGAGAGTTTAGTTTGTGAATTACTATAGTTTAGTGTTAGCATAACAGCATAGTTTGGCTTTCAAACACGTACTGGCTGAATGTGATGGTGGTATGAATTTATGGTAGTGTATAATATTTAAGAATAATATTTACTGGCATGTATTTATAGTAATCAGTCTTTGCGAATGGGATTACAGTACTGGTATAGGCTATAGTGTATCAGTGTGTTGTGAACCAAAATATATTACTGAACACCCGCGTTTGTAAATAACGGCACTGTGATATGTATTCATTTTAACAACGTAAACAATGAATTCTGATCAAGTAATTTGGAACAGTAAAGAACTGGGTAAACTGGCTTACCAGGAAAATTGGAAATAAAAAGACTGAGTTTAATTATTATTATTATTATTATTATTATTATTATTATTATTATTATTATTATTATTATTATATGTTGTTTTAAAAAAAGGTACATAGCTTAATTGGGAGTATGTGTGTAGACGTGTACGGCAAATACTGTGTTATTGTAATAATATGTTAATGGTGGCACCGGATGCAGAAATGTGAGGTACACCATTACATGTAAAGAAGTGCTGTGAAGAAATATATATCATATCATATCATATCATATTATATCATATGTTGTTTTGAATTTATATACGGTTTTTTCGATAGTGAAACATTGGAATCATGACATTTAGTATTAGGTTAAACATACGATTTCAAATTCTCTTCGACTTTGGAACACAAAATTGTGAACACATATAATATTTTATCACGATCCGCCACTGTTTAACATGAAATAGAATGTACAACAGTAGGCGGGAACACGTACTGAGAATCTATGGCGCCAAACAGCGGCCAATGAAGCCTCACTTCAGTCACGTGCTATTGTTTATATTAGGATTTTTCTTACAGCGAAAAGATTATACATTACCAATGCTCAAAAAGTGTTACTTATATTCTAATTCCGGAATTTTTACTTCCCGATTACGTAAAATATTCTTCTGGGACATAGCATATGATTACTGGCCAATCCCGCCGAATCCTGGACGGTTGGCTCTGTCCGGAAAATTAGTATCGGACAATTATGCTGTTACAGTATTTGCCCCGTGTTTTGTCCCCATGCCAAACGCCGAACGCTTTTCTTCTGTCCCTGCTTGTCCCATGTTCCGTCCGTTCCCATGACGACTACTGTCGCTGTGTTCCTGTTGCAGGGTATTCCTTGGCACGATTCTGTACGTTTTCCTCTCTTTGTTCCAGGTGCGCGCCCCGACAAGAGAAATGGAATGAAGGAGCCAGGACCATTCGGTGAATCGGTGAGTGATGATGCATTCTCAGTGGAGTGAAAGGCGCTCTGATTGGCCGATATGGCCCCTCGGGGTGCGAGGGTGGAGTACTGTTGTGGGCTCTTCGCTTGATGTAGTGTCCTCAACTCCGCTCGAGTGAGGTCCATTCAGCTCCCTAGCCTGATTTCATATGCGAGGTGAAAGTGGGCCGCGAGGAACAATGCGTGACGCAACCAGCTGAAACTGCGCAAGGATGTCCAAATTGTTCGTGTCTCATACCTAGGGGAAACGGGAGAGCCTGCGAGGTGCCTTGTGCCGCTCTTGCAGGCGGGCCGCGCCGGCCTTGAAGAGACTCGCGGCCAGTGTTGCCAAGTCAGCGGTTTGTAGCTAAATCTGGTGTTTTCAGGACTATGGTCAGCTACAGAATTTTTCCGTCAGCGGCTAGCTATTTATTTGGCGTTTTTTCATGATTCTGGCAGGAGAAGATGATATATTTTTAATTGATTAAAATTCTCGTTAACACTTTGTTGAAATCATAAAATTTACTTTGTCATACGTTAAATGTGTTAAAATTGTTAAAAAAGGTATTTACCTTCGACAGACGGCCCGTTTCGACGCTATGTGTCGTCGTCTTCAGTGTCTCTTGAACCACTGCTGACCTTGACTCTGCGATGTGCAGTTGTCGATGGTAGGGGTGGGCAAAACAAAAACAGAACAAACCAACACAAACAGCACGCGAGAATAAATACATGACATTAACATATCACAATACCAATACCCACAAAATTGCATATTCAAAACAAATGATACAAAACAAATAATACAGAAATACTTAAATAACCACACTAAACATTTAAACATATATAATTCAACTGGAGTTTACAAACTAAAATGCAATAGTTGCCCACATTTTTACATAGGACAGACAGGAAGATCCTTTCATATAGGATAATAATGAACATATTAAAGCTATAACCAAACCCTACATCACATCAAATTATGCAGACCACATTATCAACAATAATCATGACTACAATAAAATAGAAACAGATATGGAAATTTTACACATCACACCAAAAAGTTTACAGTTAAACATCTTAGAACAATACGAAATATATAAGAATACAATAGCACACCCACAATATATACTTAACATACAACTACAGTTCGATACGCACACATTATTTGACGTCATAATACATCATAACATACAAGCAGCCAACCCCCACCATAAGAGCAACACACCCCCACCCCTACCATCGACAACTGCACATCGCAGAGTCAAGATCACCAGTGGTTCAAGAGACACTGAAGACGACGACACATAGCGTCGAAACGGGCCGTCTGTCGAAGGTAAATACCTTTTTTTAACAATTTTAACACTTTTAACGTATGACAAAGTAAATTTTATGATATTTTTAAGCTTTTTTTTCTGCAGTGGCGGCCGGTGAGGCATTCTGGTGGTGGTGCCAAAAATGAAAAAAAAGATTGTACGCAAATTACCCTAGTGAAATTGATAATCGCAGCTCACGTTTACATTATGTTAAATAAAACATTAATTAAACCAGCTATTTTACAGTTAATAATGTATCTAGTAACAGTTACAATAACATTTCCGAAACTAATAACGACATTTACAGATACAGATAATCAAAACTTTCACAGTATTGTTAGTCAAATACAAGTAACTTTTATAACTAGTAAAATTACTGGCAAAAACACACGAGATGAACAGTGATATAGATAATAAACGAACACGTTTGCACTTTATTTAACAGGCCGATGAATCCAAGGCAGCGGCCTGAATAACACATGTTCATGTCCTGCACAGACCTCATGTATCGTTAACAGAGGCATCAATACTATAGCAACAGTGTAGCGATATTTAGTTGCCGCAAAATAAAACAAATATTACACAACATTAACAAACAGTTTTACATACAGTAGCGTGCAAATTAATCCGAACAACGTAATAACTTATGCAAAAACACACAAACGGGATAAAAAAAAAAGGATCTAAGACATACCTCAGTAATCTATGTGGCCTCCCTTGTTCCTACTAACAGCTCTGAGACGATTTGGCATGGATTCCACTAATTTCCCACAAATATTCTTCATCGCGAAACCATACACCAATGAGGGCAGAAATCATCTTCTCCTTTGTAGAACAATCCATTTTTTGCATTCTTCTTTTGCAAATTGACCACAAGTTCTCAATGGGGTTGATGTCGGGTGAGTTGCCTGGCCAGGGGAGTACCTGAATATTCTTCTTGTTGAAGAATTCTGTAGTTTTTCTAGACGTATGGCATGGTGCCAGGTCTTGTTGGAACACACCTCTGCCATCCGGAAAGGATTTTTGCAGCTGGGGTACGATTCTGGTTTCCAATAAGTGAATATATTTGTCAGAATTCATCATTCCCTGATAGGTATTAATGCTCCAGGCCCTTCATGTGTAAAACAACCCCAAAACATTACTTTAGGGGGGTATTTGGGTGCTTGTTGGAGATGAGCTGCTGTTACTTTTTCGGATCCTTTCCGTACGTAAGAAACACTGTGGCCGTGGACCTCGAAATGAGACTCATGGAAAAAATACATTCTTCCAGTCATTCACTGTCCAGTGTTGATGTAATTTTGCCCACATTAAGCGTTTTTTGCACATAACAGGGGTTAGCAGTTGCTTCTTAATAGGCTTACGAGCCCTTCGTCCAGCTTCCAAAAGCCTACGCCGCACTGTTGTGACGTGAATATTCGCCCCAGTGGTAGCCATTAACTCGCGGGTTAAGTCGACAGCAGTTAGTGCAGGATTTAATTTACTTTACCTGACAATTAAACGATCATCTGCAGGTGAAGTCTTCCTTTTCCGGCCACAGTTTCCTTTTTTCTGGGGTGTGATGGATCCAGTCTCCCTGTATCTTTTATGATCGAATTAACAGTAGCCAAACCGATGTGACATTCTGCAGCAATTTTCCTCTGTGTCATGGAAGAATGCTCTGCTAATTAAATACTTAAAAGGTCAAAATACAACAGTGTTCATAAGTGAAGATTGACAATAATGGAGATAATTACTACAGTTGTCTGAACACTATTTATTGATAAAATAAAATAATAAAAGTGTCAGTCCTCTTTAAGATACGACACGCGGTAGAACATCTACACCGTAGTCGTGGTAAAACCACTGAAGATGGGGGAGCATAGCCCCCGAAACATGTATGGTTTCTAACCACTTTTATTATTTTATTTATTTTTATCAATAAATAGTGTTCAGACAACTGTAGTAATTATCTCCATTATTGTCAATGCTCTGCTAATGTTATAATTTTAGACCGTTTTCGTGGAGTTGTATCCGTTTGTGAAGACGACAGGATGTACACAGGATTGCAGTATTAAGTCTTCAACACAACTGAAATGCTTACCCCTATAAGTACAAAACGACAGTCAAAATGTCACATATTATAAAAAAGTTAATGACAGACCTTCAACAATGGAATTACACGTACTACAGATGTCAATTAAAGCGGTATGAGCAGCTGTGAGGCCAACAATGACAGAAAATGTAAAAGTATGTCGCGTTCGGATTAATTTGCACGCTACTGTAATATGAAAAAAATATTTATCTTTCTAAAAAGGACCATGACTATGTCTGCATTTAATATAGTTAAATGGATAATACTTTACACATTCAAATCCAAGTTATGTGTGTTAGTTTTGAAATGGAAACATTACATTAACATTTGACGCGGAACTTTAACTTGTGTTTTCGTGCAAGTCTGCGGTTGGTGGTTCCTGCCTAACGTCTCCAACAACCCTGCCATCTAGCGAAAATTCTGCATTACTGTGCTCTAGCGGGCGGAATATTAACTACTGAGTCAAATCGAATTCGGCTCAGTGTCTGCCATAAGAAACGTATATAAACTAGAATCAGTAGCCTTTTGTACAGTGTTATATGGACGTAGGCAGTGCCACACAGAAGTGGCTCCAACGTTCGGAGAAACGCTGCAAGAGTGCGTCCCGATCTGTGCGCGCGCTCGTTCAGATGAAATAACGAATAAAATGTGTAGAAATAAACTATTGCAACTGCTTTTTAGAATATTATTTTTTGTTTCTTTCATTGGCGGTGCCATGGCACACTGGCATTACCCCAAAAGCCGCCCCTGTTTTTCTGTAAAGATGTTATATGTACTTGCGGACAACAATGTTATTTAATCATAAACCAGAGGTTAGTTTGATACTATCACACTTTCTCATTGTGCGAGTGTAAAATATCAACGTTTTATGTTAACTCCATTTGGTGCAACCACTTCCATTTCCTGCCTCATCCATTGTTGTTGTACAAATAAGGAATGCCGCGTTCGTTAAACTCTTAATCTAATGTATGCATTGTTTTTGTAAATGAATTAATGTATTTAATCGTAAAGAGAATAGATAATGAACTGAATTATTATTTAATTTTTCATTTCGCATTATATATATATATATATATATATATATATATATATATATATATATATATATATATTATATATATAATTTTAATGTACCGAAGTACATATGATATTTCCATGCAGATATTCTGCGTCATCATACGATGAAAGAGTAATGGAACGGAGAAAAAATATTCTCTTAGGCGCCGGGATTTGAACCCGGGTTTTCAGCTACGTGCTGATGCTTTATCTACTAAGCCACACCGGATACCCAACCCGGCGTCGGACAGAATCGTCTCAGATTAAGTTCCAACTCTTGGGTTCCCTCTAGTGAGTATCCGGTGTGGCTTAGTAGATAAAGCATCAGCACGTAGAGCTGAAAACCCGGGTTCAAATCCCGGCACCGGAGAGAATTTTTCTCCGTTCCATTACTCTTTCATCGTATGATGACGCAGAATATCTGCATGGAAATACCATATGTACTTCGGTACATTAAAATAATATATATGATATGCGTAAATCACTTCGTGATTTAAGACTGCGCTTATTCCGTCGGATCCCGGCCAACTAGTCACTCATAACGGGTGCACCTCAGCACATGTGTGGACTTCGGTCCTACGTTCATAGACATCTATGACGTAGTGCAGAGGGCGGCCACTAGAGGGAACCCAAGAGTTGGAACTTAATCTGAGACGATTCTGTCGGACGCCGGGGTGGGTATCCGGTGTGGCTTAGTAGATAAAGCATCAGCACGTAGAGCTGAAAACCCGGGTTCAAATCCTGGCGCCGGAGAGAATTTTTCTCCGTTCCATTACTCTTTCATCGTATTTCGCATTATAGTTTATGTAACATAGACCTACTTAAAACCAGTGGCGGTTCCTGTGTATTTCTTAAGAGGAGGAAAGAAGATAACAGAACGAAATGGTACCTTCTTGAATGAAACATGCTACAAATTAGCCTACATGCATACATGTACAGTAAGACCAGATAGTGTTGGAGTTGGCCTTCCCTTCTGTATAGCAATAATCTGTTCTTGTAAACTGAGTTTCCTAAATTTTCCAAAATATATTATGTTTTCACTTCCATTCATTGTTGAATAATTGCACAAATTAACAACTACAAGGAAATTCATAATCTCGCAGCATTTTTCACGCACACTACAGCATCACACGTGTTGGAAGAGACTAGCTACTAACACGTAATCGAACCGTTTTACGGAAATGGAAATGGGAAATAATTTGAGGAAAGTGAGAACACTGCACCTACCCACGTGGTCTGTGTTGCCTCATATACATTTTACAAGTTCAGTATTACATGCTTTTGAAGAATGTCAGTTCTTGTAAAGTCATACTACCATTATTGTTCAAAGTTGCTGGTGGCCAATTAATTTTTTATGTTAAAAATAATGTAGTTTGGAGTACCTACTTTCAATTTCAAATATATTTGTACAAAACTGACAACTTGGCTGTTGCCCTGACTAGTACACGATGGATGGAAGTGAATTTCAGGGGCCAAAAGATCTCCGATACTAATATAGAACTACTTCCACTTTGTTTTATATAAACCTGACTTGTAACTTTCAAATATCCTTGAAAGTTTTAAACCATGAATAGTAGCCTATATAAAGTGCAATGAATAATATTTTTGAATTATAATTTAAAAAAAAAGTTTATATGGTGTCTTTCATAACGTTGCGTTAAAACTGTTTTTATTGTGCCTCCTCATATATGTGTTATAGTCTGGTTGAATGCATCATCGTTAGATGGCAGCGGTAGCGAGCTTGCTGCACGACCAGTCGGTTTCTATTTCCCGCCCATGACTGATTCAGAGGAGGATCTCCTCCATATGCGTTAATTTACTTTCTTTAAAACTCTGCTTCTTTCTCTGGCCGCTAGTGCGCTGTTGTCTATGTGTATTAACTGCAGTAAAGGAGGAATGGATTGACTTTCCTCCACACAAACAATCTCGCATCTTTCTCACAGTTTTCTAGCAGCACATGAGCGCGCATCGTTTAAAACTCGACCAACCGAGGTTTTCTTATAGCTGTGAACTTAAAAATTATCGAATATTCCTCGAATTTCAAGGCACATATTTTGATATTTACTTTCAAAAGAAGAAAAATGTGAGGAGGACGTTCCTCCCTTCCCTCCCCCGAGCAACCGCCACTGCTTAAAACTTAAAGCAAACTACTTAAAACTTAAAACCAAACTCATTGGTGCCAGACACGCCTCCAGCTCGATGTGAACTCAGATTTCGAATCGACTGTGATTTGAATATTTCCCAAGTATCCAAAATATTCTTCATCTACTTCATTCAATTTTGAAGATATATATTATTTAACGATGCCGCGTAAAACTCCATACGTACAAAAATTTCGAGATGTGTGGAAAAAACATAGTGTTGAAAAATTCGGTGGAAGAATCTGCCGGTGATAGTTGGAAAGCTCTGTGTAAATGGTGTAAGGTCATATTGAATGGAAAATATTAAGATTTAACTACCCGTCCTGATAGAGATAAACACAAAAAGAGTAGCGAGTGTTTTCCTGTTGCTAGACAACAGTTGCTGAGATACAGTGGCGGAAAATTGACTTTGGGGATTGGAAAAATGTTCCCAACACTACACGCTTCTAGGCAGAGGTGAGTGTTATTTCAATTTCCAAAGCATTAGAAATATTAGGTTAATTTTTTTTACATTTTAAATCTGATTATGGTTCATTCCAAATTTTAGGTTGCGATTTTCAGTGATGCATGTGGTGGCCATTCCTTCAGAGACTGGCATTTTTCCTTACCCTACCATTGTCAAATGCAGAGGTTGAGAGGCTATTTAGCCAGATCAATCTAGTGTAAAAGCATAGGAACGGGATGGAAAATTCCGAGCTAAATACAATTTTGACCGTTCGATCAAGACTAGAGATAAGTTAAACGATATTTTCAAGTATCTGTGACAACTGTGACTGTGACAATTAAATATCTGTGACTTTTATCGGTGATTTTGGGCGGAATTCATAGTCGTCACTTATAAATGAGTGAACCCTTAAGTGGTTACTTATACTCATTTCTAATTCATTTATTTTTTATTTTAGTAGGTTATTTTACGACGCTTTATCAACATCTTAGGTTATTTAGCGTCTGAATGAGATGAAGGTGATAATGGCGGTGAAATGAGTCCGGGGTCCAACACCGAAAGTTACCCAGCATTTGCTCATATTAGGTTGAGGGAAAACCCCGGAAAAAACCTCAACCAGGTAACTTGCCCCGACCGGGAATCGAACCCGGGCCACCTGGTTTCGCGGCCAGACGCGCTAACCGTTACTCCACAGGTGTGGACTTTCTAATTCATAGTTGTCCCTCATTCACATAATGAGTGATTACTTAAGTGAGCTGATCTGTGCCCTTAAGTGACCACTCATCTTCAAAATGGATACTGAGAATGATTTTGAGGATTTTATGGAGTTTGTTTAACGAAATGAGGAAAATATACGTGTCCCAAAAAGGTATATTAGAGACATGGAGAATCCTCTGGAAATGTATAGTGAACTGGAATTTAAGAAGCGATATCGTTTTTAGATCAATTCGAAGTTGTTGCTCTAGCCAAATTCATCGTTATTTATTTATTTATTTATTTACTTACTTACCGGTACTTATTTATTTATTTATTCATTTATTTGTTTATTTATTCATTCATTCATTCATTCATTTATTTATTTATTTATTTATTTATTTATTTATTTATTTATGTCTATAACAGGGCAAAGCCCCAATTACAATAGACAGTACAGATATTTGTTAAAAAAAACATAGAATTGCAACATGAAAAAAGAGATAAAACAGATACAAGTGTAATGACAAATTAAAAATTAAAAAAAAAAAAAACAAATAGATACTACCTAAATAAAAGACACAGATATAGATATAAATGAAAAATACCAAATAAAATAAATCAAAAAGACTTAAGTATAGATATCATAGCCAAAAATGTAAAATGTAGCTATAATTGGCAAATTACAGAGTAAATATAACACTATGTTAATAAATTCAATATGCAGTATTATATAGTAGGCCTAATACGCTTAATTTATTTATTTAAGAAATTCACTACTACACAACATGTGTTCAAATTAGTAGGATATCTGATTATAACTATGACTGACATGCAACTAGAATTTAACATATCATGAAACTATTGCTGTATATAACTTATTCGGTACAATAATATTGATACCTCGTTGTTATAGCAACTCCACATGTAGAGCTGCTTTCGATTAGTTCATTGAGAGTCAGCTTTTGTTATGACGTCATGTCCGGCAGCTGTAAGTGAGCACTCATTACGTGAAAATAAGTGTTGTCTGTGAATTCGGAACTGACTTAAGGGTTCCCTTATTATAAGCAAACACTTATTACTTAAGGATTCACTCATTTTATAAGTGACGACTATGAATTCCACCCTTTGTCACACCGATATTTTATATCGATACGTAGCATGAATTACATCGATATTTTGTCACACCGATAAAAATTAGCAGGAAATATTGAAGAGCAGTGAAATATGAATACGATTTCTCTATACACACCACTCATCAGTGATTTATATGGGAAAATCCAACAAAGAAATTATGTACATGTACCATTAACAAATAAATACTTACCTAACTGAACAGTAACATGTCAAAAGTTAACCTCATGTACCAAGAGGTTATATTATAGATATTGAACCAGTTGATCATTTTTAAAATATGTAGTTGGGTATGGAGAAATTGAGGTTATGTGATTATCCTAATCGTTTTAAAAATTGATCCTTTTTATTGTATATAATATAATGGATAAATTATTTTAAGTCGTGCATAGCTGGTAACTGGTAGCTGCGAATATATTGAATAAGCAGTCGTGGACAGCCGTTAAGGGGTGGTCCTCCAGCTTGGGGATTGGGTGAAGGGCTAACAACCCATCACCGTAAAAACAGCTTGTTACGAAACCTAACAGTAAGCCTCGGCATATAGAGTGTTAGTTGGGAGGCCGGAGGGAAAATACCTTTGGGGAGGCCGAGACGTAGGTGGGAAGATAATATTAAAATGGATTTGAGGGAGGTGGGATATGATGGTAGAGACTGGATTAATCTAGCTCAGGATAGGGACCAATGGCGGGCTTATGTGAGGGCGGCAATGAACCTCCGGGTTCCTTAAAAGCCGGTAAGTAAGTATTAACATTATAATATTGAGTCACAGAATAAAAATTAAGGAAACATAAGTATTCGGAAAAACATTGCAAAATAATTACAAAACAAAACAGTTGTTCAGACAGGATTTTACACAAGATTAGTCTAAGTACTGGTAACCAATGGTGTTATTATATAAACCGTGTAATAACTATATTATCTATACTAATAATAAATCTGTAGCCGAAATTTTTCTGGTAATTTTCGATTTTCCAAAAATAATTGGTCCTAACATATATAATTAACCACCCTGAAACCGAAAATCGCATTTTTGAAATTTTTGTTTCTATGTCTGTCTGTATGTTTGTTACCTTTTCACGCGATAATGGCTGAACCTATTTATATGAAAATTGGAATATAAATTAAGTTCGTTGTAACTTAGATTTCAGGCTATATGACATTCAAAATACTTTATTTAAAATGGGGGTTATAAGGGGGCCTGAGTTAAATAATTCGAAATATCTCGCTTATTATTGATTTTTGTGAAAAATGTTACATAAGAAAAGTTTCTTTATAAATGATTTCCCATAAGTTTTATTCTTTACAAAATTTTGATAGATAAATGAGTTTTAAAATTAAAATAATGCCATCTAAGACGGTGCAATGAATTAAGAACAAATGACTTCGTCTATAAGGGGCCTTGGACAACAACAATCGAAACAGGGGCCTTGGACATCAACAATCGAAAGTTATTAAACATAGCCTACAGAGAATGTTTCTGTGTTTGTATGAAGTAATATCAGAAGCTAAATTAACCGGTTTGTATAATTAATTATTCTTTCACCATTGGAAAGTGTAGTTTCTCTAGATGGACATAATGCTATAATGTTATTACAGTAACGTCTGAGTAAATCGAGGACAGGTAAGATTAAAATAGCTTCTTATGCACAGAAATTTGATAGGCTATTTTGTACATTTGTTTTCTGTATTTCTTAAAATAATATTTATGTACACTCATTTTAATCTCAGAGGATTAACGAACAACGAGAGTGTATTGATTTAGTATGCAGTAATAGTACGTTAGCTTAGCAATCCATTATTTTATAATTCAAATATTAACTATGCTCAATTGAATCGTGTTAAAATACATAAAATATATATGCAATAAATGCAATGCAAAAAAAATTGGGTAATGAGCGAAGCAGATTATCTTGCGCTGTTGTAAAAATTGTTCCCTGGATCAAACGTCCTATTTTAATTATGTAATTACTTTATATTTATTTCTAACAGGTGCAGCGGAGCGCACGGGTACGGCTAGTTTATAATAAGATGGAGAAACTACCGTCAGATTGCTGTTATTGTATCATGCGCACGCGCAAACCTACGACGTAGAGGAGAAAATATCAGTCACAGAGTACTGAATACGGAGCAGATTTCGATAGCGATATTTTGTCACAGATATTTCGCGTCATCAGTCACAGGTTTATCTGTGACAGAAAAATACCTGTGACAAAATATCGGTTTGCGAAATATCGGCCATCTCTAATCAAGACTGAGAAGACTTGAAAAATGTTGTTGCACTTATGCATTGCCCCAAGATGCATAGTTTGTACAGGGACATCATTTTATTTTTACTAACATTTTTAATATTAACCTGTCTATACCTTTAGAGAACCGGAAACACCGATTCCCCAAGACTGGAGTTCGATGATACTGGCGTAAAACACAAATCACTCTACTAGGTATAGGAAGGAAGAAAAGTAGTTCATCCATTTACGTAAACTAGGAAATATCGCGATTTTGAGTTTGATAATTTTCATTAGGGTTTTCTTTAATCAAAGTACAGTACTGTATTAAGAATAAGTGTTTTTACTCACGAAGTCAGTTATCCATGCGAACGTATTCATTATGCAGTGTATACAGTCTACAGCACATTAGCGTACAATATAGAGAAAGAAGTTAAATTGAAAAATAATCATAATATGAATATTTAAACACAATTTTGAAAATGGTGGCCGTTCATTTCGATACAGGCTTCAGTTCATTTTATGAATATTATCGCACTATAGAATTGCATCTAATTCCAATTGCCAGTTTCGTCCTTCGTACTAGTAACTCATGTTGAAATAATTCTGTACCTACTCTACGTACTGTGAATTCAATCTTCACTTCTGCCCGACCTGAAAATATAAAATTACTCAGACATGCTATCTACTGTCCGTCCAAGTGGTTATGCCGCAGGATTGTAGAAAGGGAGGAAATCACGTGACAGTTAATTACTTAACGAGGCCCTTTTATTTAAGTTAAATTAAACGGCTATATAATATTACGTAAACGCCCAATTCCTAAGAGAAATTAATGTTTTCAGAAAAGAGCTAAGACAGCCCAGCTTTTACAGAGTGGCGAGCAGAAGCAGGTGGGGGAAATCGGGATGCGACGTAGGCAAACGGACAGTACCTGTGCGAAAATATGATTCAATATTGAAAGCTCTTTCGTCACTGGAAAACGCGAACATATTTCTGGAACGTACTATACTCACTAACTCAGTACTGCTTACTATCTGCGGTTTTGGTTCTGTGTGGAGTTGGAAGTTCCTTAGTAGAAGGGGTGGGAGTGAAGTACATTAAAAAACTCAGGTACAATAAAAATTGAAGTAAAATAAAATGATGTCCCTGTATTTCGATTTTGAAAGTGATGTATTAAGAAACAGCAGTGGAAATTAAATATCTTAGAAGAACTGTAGGAAAGACCAGAAGAGATAGGATAAGGAATGACAGGATAAGAGAAGAAGTTAAACTGAGAAAAGCATTAACAGAGGTGATTAATGAAAGGCAATTGAAATGGTTTGGGCATGTATATCGTATGGGAGAAGAAAGGAAGGTTAAACAGGTGACGGAAATGAGAGTGGAAGGAAGAAAGAGAAGAGGAAGACCAAGGATTAAATGGGAGGATACGATAGAAAGAACAGGCCACAGGAAGGAAAAACAATGGTAGAGATGAAGAGAATGTGTAGAGACCAGTGGCGTAGCGTCAGTGTAAGGTAAAAAGCTTAGCTTCCCCAGTGAATAATAATTTCATAATAAACCTGCAGTTTATGGAGAAAATTATTGATTAATTTTAATAGAATTTATATTTACGCGTTAAATATTGTGATGCGGCAGCTCAGGATGATTTGTGATGCAGCAGTAAACAAGAAGCCTGCACGTACCAGCTTTCAAGCAGACTGGTTTCTTCTGTGCAATCCACCCCGCAGATTTTCCATCCCTTTCTAACTAAACTACCCTAGTCGCAAGGTTCGCAAAAAGCTAGCTTTAACATTTAAAATAAGTAATTTCCGAGTTATCCCTTTTCGTTCAGTTGAAGTGTTAGTGTGCATTGTGGCTGATATAATAAATAATGAGCGAAATAACAGTTCCTGACACAAATTTACTTGACTTTTTTTAGGAATTGTATTATCAAGACTGACTTACGAACAAAAGTGTGATTTAAAAAACAAATGACAGAGTCCCTTGCTGTAAATGAAGGACACAACCAAAATACAGAAGCATACTTACGTAATGATACTAATATTGTGATTTCTCTAAGTATGACAGGGAGTGAGCTAATGTTATACGTATACGTGTCTATTTGTTAGAGATATGTGTAAACCGTGAAATCATATTTTACTACGTATCATTTGAGGTCATGCCTTATTGGTGTTACGTACGATGTTCCAACCAATCTTCGACTGCTGACTTGAAATTGACTACTATTTATTTTAAGACTGTATTTTTGTAATACGTTTTCTCATATTGCATGAAAGACAACTTCAGTTAGCTTCCCCTGCACAAAATTTCATGCTACGCCACTGGTAGAGACCGGGAAAAATGGATGAAATGGACGGAGAGAGGCGAACCCGACGTTTAGCAGCAGAAGGGACTGAAGAAGAAGAAGAAGGAGAAGAAAGAGAAGAAGAAGAAGAAGAAAGAGAAGAAGAAGAAGAAGAAGAAGAAGGAGAAGGAGAAGAAAGAGAAGAAGAAGAAAGAGAAGAAGAAGAAGAAAGAGAAGAAGAAGAAGAAGAAGGAGAAGAAAGAGAAGAAGAAGAAAGAGAAGAAGAAGAAGAAGAAGAAGAAAGAGAAGAAGAAGAAGGAGAAGAAAGAGAAGAAGAAGAAAGAGAAGAAGAAGAAGAAGAAAGAGAAGAAGAAGAAGAAAGAGAAGAAGAAGAAGAAGAAGAAGAAGAAGAAGAAGGAGAAGAAAGAGAAGAAGAAGAAAGAGAAGAAGAAGAAGAAGAAAGAGAAGAAGAAGAAGAAGAAGAAGAAAGAGAAGAAGAAGAAAGAGAAGAAGAAGAAGGAGAAGAAAGAGAAGAAGAAGAAAGAGAAGAAGAAGAAGAAGAAAGAGAAGAAGAAGAAGAAGAAAGAGAAGGAGAAGAAAGAGAAGAAGAAGAAGAAGGAGAAGAAAGAGAAGAAGAAGAAGAAGAAGAAGAAAGAGAAGAAGAAGAAGAAGAAGAAGAAGAAAGAGAAGAAGAAGAAGAAAGAGAAGAAGAAGAAGAAGAAGAAAGAGAAGAAGAAGAAGAAGAAGAAGAAGAAGAAAGAGAAGAAGAAGTATTAAGAACAATCTGTTTTATTTTTTAAACTACAGTTTAGCTGTTTTTTAAGCTTGTGCAGCGGTAAATGGAATTCTGAGTTGGCAACACTGCTCGCGGCTTCTCAGCTGGGAGGCAGGGCGCGCGCGCGGGCTAAGACAGCCGGAGCCGTAGTCATGCAGGAGGAGGCGGTGACGGTGGACACGGGCCGGGCGGCCCGCCTGCAACGCGCCTTCAAGTGGGGGAGTGGAACCCGCCAAGTGAGCACACGACGCGCGCGCCACGGTTTGGGCACGCCATTTGTTACGTAACACTACTACGTGTGCCAATACACTGTTCGAACAGTTAATGATGTGTTATGTACACCAGTAGTGAATCGCGCGGTTTGAAAACGTATTATTCTAACAGCAAATCTGTATTTCAGCATTAAATCCAGTGTTACAGCAGTGAACCTAATGTTGTACATACGCATTGTTACACTAATGAATTGTGTATTGTACACACGCAATATTACAGTAGGAATCATATGTTGTGCACACGCATTTTTCTAGCGTTCTGCATATGATTTGTTATATTAGTGTACCGTGATTAATTGTGTTGTACATGTGCATTGATCCGGCTGTGAATCATGAAGTCTTACTTACTACAAATCATTGTTGGAGTAGTGAATCGTTCATTTTTCACTCGTATTGTTACAGTAATGCATCTTACGTTAAAATACAGACTAGTGCGTTGTTAACAGAGATTCGTGCGTTATTTATACGCCTTTTCAGGGTAGTGAATCTTGGGATATTGTTACGCATTGTCAGAGTAGTTAATCTTATGTTCTTGGGACACATTGTTAGAGTAGTGAATCTTGCGTTGTTAAGAGGCATTGTTGGAGAAGTGATTCTTGCGTTGTTAAGAGGCATTGTTGAAGTGATTCTTGCGTTGTTAAAAGGCATTGTTGGAGAAGTGATTCTTGCGTTGTTAAGAGGCATTGTTGAAGTGATTCTTGCGTTGTTAAAAGGCATTGTTGGAGAAGTGATTCTTGCGTTGTTAAGAGGCATTGTTGAAGTGATTCTTGCGTTGTTAAAAGGCATTGTTGGAGAAGTGATTCTTGCGTTGTTAAAAGTCATTGTTGGAAAAGTGAATCTTGCATTGTTTACATTGTTGGAGAAGTGAATATTGCGTTGTTTACATTGTTAGAGCAGTGAATCTTGCGTTGTTTACATTGTTAGAGCAGTGAATCTTGCGTTATTGAGACGCATTGTTAGAGTAGTAAATCTTGCGTTGTTGAGACGCATTGTTAGAGTAGTGAATCTTGCGTTGTTGAGAGAATTGTTAGAGTAGTAGAGTTGTTGGCACGCATTGTTAGAGTAGTGAATCTTACGTTGTTGAGACGCATTGTTAGAGTAGTGAATCTTGCGTTGTTGGCACGCATTGTTAGAGTAGTGAATCTTGCGTTGTGCGTTGTTGAGAGGATTGTTAGAGTATTAGAGTTGTTGGCACGCATTGTTAGAGTAGTGAATCTTGCGTTGTTGAGACGCATTGTTAGAGTAGTGAATCTTGCGTTGTTGAGAGAATTGTTGTTGAGCATTGTTAGTGAATCTTGTTGGCACGCATTGTTAGAGTAGTGAATCTTGTTGGCACGCTTTGTTAAGAGGCATTGTTGGAGAAGTGAATTCTTGCGTTGTTAAGAGGCATTGTTAGAGAAGTGAATCTTGCGTTGTTAAGAGGCATTGTTGGAGAAGTAGAATCTTGCATTGTTTACATTGTTAGAGAGAAGTGAATATTGCGTTGTTGACATTGTTAGAGCAGTGAATATTGCGTTGTTTACATTGTTAGAGTAGTGAATCTTGCGTTGTTGAGACGCATTGTTAGAGTAGTAAATCTTGCGTTGTTGAGACGCAAAGTTAGAGTAGTGAATCTTGCGTTGTTGAGACGAATTGTTAGAGTAGTGAATCTTGAGTTGTTGGCACGCATTGTTAGAGTAGTGAATCTTACGTTGTTGAGACGCATTGTTAGAGTTAGTGAATCTTGCATTGTTGGCAATCTTGCATTGCATTGTTAGAGTAGTGAATCTTGCGTTGTTGAGAGGCATTGTTAGAGTAGTGAATCTTGCGTTGTTGGCACGCATTGTTAGAGTAGTGAATCTTGCGTTGTTGACACGCATTGTTGAGTAATCTTGCGTGAATCTTGAATCGTTGTTGGCACGCATTGTTAGAGTAGTGAATCTTGCGTTGTTGAGACGATTGTTAGAGTAGTGAATCTTGCGTTGTTGTCACGCATTGTTGCAGTAGTGAATCTTGCGTTATTGAGGCGCATTGTTAGAGTAGTGAATCTTGCGTTGTTGACACGCATTGTTAGAGTAGTGAATCTTGCGTTGTTGGCACGCATTGTTAGAGTAGTGAATCTTGCGTTGTTGACACGCATTGTTAGAGTAGTGAATCTTGCGTTGTTGGCACGCATTGTTAGAGTAGTGAATCTTGCGTTGTTGAGACGCATTGTTAGAGTAGTGAATCTTGTTGTTGAGTAGTGAATCTTGCGCATTGTTAGAGTAGTGAATCTTGCGTTGTTGGCACGCATTGTTAGAGTAGTGAATCTTGCGTTGTTGGCACGCATTGTTAGAGTAGTGAATCATACGTTGTTGGCACGCATTGTTAGAGTAGTGAATCTTGCGTTGTTGACAGGCATTGTTAAAGTAGTGAATCTTGCGTTTTTGGCACGCATTGTTAAAGTAGTGAATCTTGCGTTGTTGGCACGCATTGTTAGAGTAGTGAATCTTGCGTTGTTGGCACGCATTGTTAGAGTAGTGAATCTTGCGTTGTTGGCACGCATTGTTAAAGTAGTGAATCTTGCGTTGTTGAGAGGCATTGTTAAAGTAGTAATCCTGCGTTGTTGGCACGCATTGTTAGAGTAGTGAATCTTGCGTTGTTGACACGCATTGTTGAGTAATGAATCTTGCGTTTTTGGCACGCATTGTTAAAGTAGTGAATCTTGCGTTTTTGAGAGGATTGTTAGAGTAGTGAATCTTGCATTGTTGGCACGCATTGTTAGAGTAGTGAATCTTGCGTTGTTGGCACGCATTGTTAGAGTAGTGAATCTTGCGTTGTTGGCACGCATTGTTAGAGTAGTGAATCTTGCGTTGTTGACACGCATTGTTAGAGTAGTGAATCTTGCGTTGTTGGCACGCATTGTTAGAGTAGGGAATCTTGCGTTGTTGGCACGCATTGTTAGAGTAGTGAATCTTGCGTTGTTGACACGCATTGTTAGAGTAGTGAATCTTACGTTGTTGACACGCATTGTGCCGGTATAGTTGACGCCATCGATTTAGGAGATGGATTTTATTAATCAGAACTCCAGAGCGAGTAACTCTTAGCTGCAAGGTCGGTTGTTATCTTAGTCTCAACAAACTGCAGCTGGGATGGGTGAGACATAAGAGTAAACATACATTTCTGATTATCCTAGTGGACTCGGATGGACAGTCATCTCCAGAAACAATGCACATATAACCACTTTTATGGAACTGCAGTAATCTATACAGTTTGTGTGCATGCGTACGAAAAGAGAAGTCCCCGGCACACTGTTTTCGAGATAATTCTAGTTGCCGCTGCATAAACTTTTCCTCTTTACTGTAAAGTATAAAGACAATCTACATATATATATATATATATATATATATATATATATATATATATATATATATATATATATATATATATAAAACTATTCTATAATCAACGGACTGACTAATCATCATAAATCTCCTTAAACCCTGTGTGTAGGTTTCTGTTAATCCTTAGTCAAAAGATAAGACGGAGTTTTACGAAATACGAACATTAAGGGATGTAAAATAGGAGGTAATAATGATCAAAATATACTGGTTTATTTTTTGAACCAGCAGCCATTCATCACCTTAAATTTAAAAGAAAGGCTCCTTTAAAATTGAGTTAAACTGTTCATCTCATCTCTTAGAAGTGTTTATTAAAAAAAAAAAATTCAACTTCATGTAATACATTCAGATAACTTTTGAGGATTTTTTATGCCCCAAAGAGCAGAGAGGAGAGAGAGAGAGGAGATGACAGTTTAAAAAACTTCGCTCAAGTATTTTGAAGTAGCCGACGTAGAGACGTAACATTTAAAATGAAGGTCACTCTCAACAATTTTGATTAAACATTTTCCGATCTTTTAAATACCATCTAAGGAATAGTAAGAAGGCAGAAGGGAATGAAAAATCTCAAGTCCTGCCTCAACGAAAGTTATATCTGGAGACCTTTGGGATCACAGAATACGAATATGATATTATTTTGTCAGAATTTATCCCTCAAATGGTAGATTCGGACTAAAATGGGCGAGAAATTAAATTTGATATCAGAAGTGTTCTCAAGATGAAAATTACGGACAATAAAATTTGTGTGATTTCAACAGGCTATGGCAGATTCAGTACTCTGAATTGTATTTAAAAAAAAAAAAAGCATCGAGTACCGCAGACAAAACACAATTACATAACATATGCATTTAAAGAGGTATGTAAATGTAACAGATTTTCACAGTATGAATTTAGCGAAATCCAAAAATATAATTTCTACATATCTTCAATGAATTTTGTGTTGGAAATTATTATAGTCATCAGGCAATACTTCTAGATTAATAAACAGTCTTTTCTTCTTAATTTAGCAAATGCAGGAGGCGAACGAAAGTCATTTACGGCACTCTCATGAATCGGACTGTACCGTGGTGTGTTTATTAATTAGTGTAATAATGACGATACGAGAGGCGAGTGTGAACATATAAACGACAGACAGCCTTATCGCAATTCATTCTCGCAGTTCTCACAAAACATTGGCTCGCCTACTGGAAACGTCATTCAGGTCACCTGCCAAAATCGGTGTCTCAGACTTATAATTAATCATGGGTTGTCGACACGCATTGCTACAATATAGAATCGTGCTTTTTTGACACGTATTGTTACAGTTTTGAGTGATGTAAGCTTACATACATTTTCGAAGCTTTCAAGCCGGAAACACATTATTGCCACGGCATGTGTTCTCCTGTGAGATCATATAAGTTGGAAGACACGTGCTGTGTCGCTTTGTGTGCACATTATCGCCACCAGTGTTGCCAACTGGACGGAAATTCCGTCAAAATTGACGGAATTTCAACATAGCGGACGGGAAAAGAATGGCTTTGACGGGCGACGGATTTTCTGGCGGAAATTACGATTTACATCGTCTTTTGAGTCTTTTAGCTGCTGTTATTTTTAATTGTTTAATTTTGGGGGGGATTTTACTTTTTCTTTGTGCCGTACCATGTTAAGGAATCACATATTTCAAATTTCCTCGATATCAGGTATATACTTGTTTTTTTTTTTTTTTTTAAGATGGGACATGACAGTTAAGCGGTCGAGCTTGGAACTACAGTGCCATGTTGCCAATATGGACTACCACGCTGCCAGCTGATGGAAGCTAGCAATTGTCGTTAAGATGGCTGACGTTAAAACATTTATTGACAACTAGCCGTACCCGTGCGCTCCGCTGCACCCGTTAGAAATAAATATAAAGTAATTACATAATTAAAATAAGACATTTGATCCAGAGAACATTCGTGTTTGATAGAAGGATAAATCGTTTATTATGTTACATAATTTAAATTGAATTAAAAAATTAAAATGCGATCATTTTGATCCAGAGACCACTCATTTGGTCATAAAAATTAGTTTAGAAATACAGGAAACGAATATACAGAATAGCCTATCAAGTTTTCTGTGCATAAGAAGCTATTTTAATCTTACCTGTCCTCGATTCACTCAGAAGTTACTGTAATAGCATTATAGCATTATGTCCATCTAGAGAAACTACACTTATCAATGGTGAATTAATAATTAATTATACAAATCGGTTAATTTAGCTTCCGATATTACTTCATACAAACACAGAAACATTATCTGTAGGCTATCTTTCATAGTTTTCTCTTGTTGCTGTCCAAGGCCCCTTATAGACGAAGTCATTTGTTTTTTAATTCATTACACGGCCTTAGATGGCAGTTATTTTAATTTTAAAGCTCATTTATCTCATTAAATATCAGTCCTATCAAAGTTTCTCAAGGAATAAAACTTATCGCAAATTATTTTTAAAGAAACTTTTGTTATGTAACATTTTTCACAAAAATCAATAATAAGCGAGATATTTCGATTTACTTAATTCAGGCCCCCTTATAACCCCCCTTTTAAATAATGTATTTTGAATGCCATATGGCCTAAAATCTAAGTTACGACGAACTTAATTTATATTCCAATTTTCATCGAAATCCGTTCAGCCATTATCGCGTGAAAAGGTAACAGACAGACAGGCAGACAGACAGACATACAAACAAAAATTTAAAAAAAGGGATTTTCGGTTTCAGGGTGGTTAATTGTATATGTTAGGACCAATTATTTTTGGAAAATCGAAAATTACCAGAAAAATTTCGGCTACAGATTTATTATTAGTATAGACTGACGTGAAGGTAAGTTTTCAATACAAAATTCGACAGAGAATCAAACACGAAACGTACCAATGCTAACATTGGTACCATAGCAACAGGCCTACCACGCTGTGTAACATTCAGTTGTTTTACCGATCGCAACGCTCCTATCATATCCCATCTTTCAAAAGAACAAGTTAGATGTTGAATTATTGTATTTTAATCAAGATTGGTGAATAAGTTGTGTTAAAATTTGCTTTTTATTTGTATGTAGATATATCGAGTGGGTCTTATTTATTTTTTTAATTTTGACGGAATCTGACGGATTTCCGGGTGTTAGACTGACGGGACTACAATGTATGTGTTGGCAACACTGATCGCCACGCCATGTCACTCCACACTAAACTTACAATCTGTTCAGTCGCTATTTTATTCAGTAGCTTTCTGTAGCAGAGATGGAAGGTGAATGGGTTAGTAGTTCCAGTAGTTCTTCAGAGTTTGAAGAAGACATCGAAAATGCGGCTGCGGCTGTTATCATTCAGAAAAGAAGGTGTCGGAAGTGTGTGCATGACATAACCTTGAAACGGGAGGAATCTGGTGAATTTCATACTTTAAGTAACTAGAAAAAGATCCACAACGTTTTCATATGTACTTTAGAATGAATAAAGAAGAATTTGAATTTATTCACAATCAAATAAAAGAGAAAATACAGAAACAGAACACTCAACATTTTAATTCTCTAGACTCAGTGCCTTGGCAATTAAATGTTGTTCGTCGAGATAGATCGCAAAATTAAGATTAATGTCTACAGTACAGCTGTTGTAGTCATTGTTAATATGCACTTTTATGTGTATGGTCGCATCTACACTGATGTACCTCCTAAAATAATAATAATAATAATAATAATAATAATAATAATAATAATAAAGTAGTAGTAATAATGAGGTTAAGTTGAATCGATGATTTACTTATGGGCTATTCCATATGAAATCGATCAGTAAAAAACCTCGCATTTTTTATACTCATTGTATCACTGTTCTCTACGTACAAAAAAAGTTCCATTGTATTTAGAAATTTTAAGGTCAATTTTCTCTATATTTCGGTCGATTTGAGATGGAATAGCTCTTGGAAATAAGTTAACATACAGTACTCACCGCTTATATTCATCTCTCTTCCTATTTCCTCCCAAGCTTCTTTTCTCATGTTTAAGTCTCTGCAATTGGATGACTTAAAATTATACATAAATTCATATTGCCTTACTTTTTCAATGATATATTCCTCCATAATGAACCTGCACGTGCTCTCAACAATGTCCGGTGCGACAGAAAATCTAAACGTGATGGCACGAGTGCTGCACAAGAGAGGACGTGGCGTGGGAACAGTGTGATTCTAAGCGACGTAAATAAATGGAGGAAACGAATACCACACATTGAATGCAGAATGTGACAGCACAGGAAATCACATTTCGTGCCGTGCCGTGGCAATAATGTGTTTCTACTTTTTTTTTTTTTTTTTTTTTTTTAACCTTGGGGATTTATTGAAGTGAATTTTTAATGGCAGGCAGAGTAACTATCTCATGCCCCCATGTTTTAGATTGCTACCAGTGCACTTCATTAGAACCAGGTACCCAGCTTCGAAGCCGTTAGCCCTGTGAACTTACAATGTATTTATGTTCCCCTATTATCATAATTCAGGGTTTGTATCTAAGAAATTAGCAAGTTCTTTGTGATAGTAGGAGAGAAAGAGTGGGGAAGGGAAGTGGTCCGTGGCCCATTTCTTTTAGGGCTCATCCCGACATTTGTCTCATTGCTCAAGGGAAACCACGGAAAAACCTAGAGCAGGATGAGATGTCGTGCTGACGACAAGCCAATTGGCTATAGTGTGGTCGGAATATGTTCAGGTGGGAGGTTTTGATTTAATCATTATTCAATATACAAATACATTTAAGGTCCATGAAAAAGTGTTAACAATTAGAACAATGCATCTATGCTGCCAATAACGTGATGACCCTGAAACAGAGAAATAACATTATTAGTGCATTAATAGCCTTGTCTGTGTGTAGAGTCAAGTGGTTATTTAGTGTTCAAGTTGGTATTCGTCTTGTACGTTGTCGTTCCAAGCTAGAGGGTGAGTACGCTCTTAGGTCTTTTATGTTTATCTAATGCAGGATTGTAATTTCCTACTGAAGAAATTAGTGGGTTTGTGCTGCTGTACGACTTGGTGTACGTGCAGAAGGCTTGATTTGAAATAAATTCTTGAATTGTCGGAATTTCTAGTTCTTCATGAATCAATCTAACAGGAGTTACTCTACAGGAGTTACTGTAATGAATCTTAAAAGTCTGTTTTGGAAAACTTGTAATTTTTTACGGACTGTAATAGGTGCATGTCCCCAAGCAGGACAAGCATATAGTATTACTGACCTAATTAATGTTTTATATGTGTTTCTACCTTCAGTCCTACGTATTATATACGAATTGTTACAGCAGTTAAATTTACGTATTGTTCATGCATTCCTTGTGCAACATTATTGGAGTAATGATTCCTGCGTTCTACACACGCATTGCGACAGAAATGAAAAGGCATTTTGTGCATGATATGATGAAATAATAGATAGTGCGTTGTGCATTGTTTTTACTGCGTGCTTTTGTGCATGCATTTTTGTTGTTCCGTTCTGAGTGAATCGTACGTCGTTCACAAGCATTGTTACGGCGGTGGATCGTGCGTGACCCACACGCTTTGTTGGGTTCCGAAACTGCGTGTACGCCCCCTTTGCTACAGTCGTGGACCGTGCATTGCACACACATTCCCACAGTAGTGAATGGCACGACGCAATAGCTTTCCTTGCGTCTGCGAGTGAAATGTGGCAACGTGGCTCGGATTCGAATCCGACCCGGTCGCTCGTGGAGAAAGTCATGCAGTGCGGCCTACTTGCTCAGTGTGTCGTGTTTGCCCTCCTTGGCACGTCGTTATGGGCTGTGACGTCACTGTCTCTGGAATAGCTGCGATAAAAATAGTTCACTGGCAAGCGCACACCCGCGCGCCGTGACCAACCTCTCGGCCTCCTTCCTTCCTTGCATCCTTTCTTCCTGTCTCGTGTTTTGCTCCCTCGTTTCGGTTCTTTATTACCTCCTCAACATTCTTCGCATCCATCTGCTTTTCATCCATGCGTCCTTTCTTGTCCTTTTCCTTCATCGTTTACATGGCTTTGCTGAATTGTCAGTTTTGTGTCAAAGTGTCGCTCATTTTTCATTCTGCAGTTTCGTTTTATTTCCTCCATTTCTTTTTTTCCATCCCACGTTTCTCCTTTGTCTTTCTTTCGTTCCTTCTCCTCTCTTTGTGTACATCCTTTTTTTTTTCTTTCGTTCTTTTCTCTTCTTTCTGTTTCTTATTTATTTATTTATTTCGTTCGTTCCTTTCTCTTTATTTTCTTTTCTTTCTTTCTTTCTTTCTTTCTTTCGTATTTCTTTCGTTCTTTTCCTCTTTCTTTTTTTCTTTCTACCTCTCTTTTATTTTCCCCATTTCTAGCTCTCTTTTTTCTTTCTTTCTTTCTTTTATCCTTTCACCCTTTTTATCTCTCATTCTCTCTTCTTTCTTTCTTTATTTTTCTATCTTTTACTCTCTTCCTATCACTCTCTTTTTTGGCTCTCTTTTCTTCCTTTCTATCTATCTATCTATCTATCTATCTATCTATCTATCTATCTATCTATCTAAATTATCTCATTATTATTATTATTATTATTATTATTATTATTATTATTATTATAACTATTATAACTATTTCTTACCAATGTTTATTATTGTCACACTAACATTACTTATCCAACTTTCATTATTTACTTTCATGTTGTTTTATGGTCTAGATATTAATGTAATAACCAGGGAAAGGATTTATATGTAAATACATATTTACTTATAAAGCTAATATAATTTATATTTTGCATTATCTTTATGTTTCACAATGTGTAGGGTTGAAAAATCCTACTTTTATTTTCCATATTTTTCCATATTTTAGAGTTTAGTACATATTTTCGTTAATTTCCATATATTTTCCATATTTCATATAAAACAGTCCATACTATATTAGGTTTAACAATAAAACAAAACAAAATTCCATTAACTTTTAAAAATACATTTCAACAATAGAGATTTAAACACATGTTCAGTAATCCCTTTAACATCAGAGTTATTTGAAAATTAGCAGTCCTATCAACAATGGGAAAGTAAGTTACAAAACTGTATTAATTTAATTTAAAATTTTTAACAGACTTCAGTTGTGCAGCTCAACAGTTAAATGCCAGTCAGAGTACACATAGGTTCAGTTTTGTAAATCACACTATAAAGACGGTAAATATGCCAAAAGTACGTCATTCAGTCAATTTAAAATCAAAACTAACAAGTTACATTTCAGAATTTAAAGAAGATGGTTTATCAACTGACAATAAAATATTATTTTGTAATTTGTGTCAGTGTGCAGTATCATCTACACAAAAGTTCCTGGTGCAACAACACATTACAACTAGTAAACATCAGGCCAACAAACAACTAAATTCCAAGCAGAGACAATTGTTTTTAACACAACCAACAACATCGAATGTAAGATCTGACTTTAACATCGACCTGTGCCGTTCTCTCATCTCTGCTGATATTCCTCTCTACAAACTAAAGAATAAGGTCTTCAGGGAATTCCTTGAAAAATATACTCAACATACAATCCCGGATGAGTCAACACTTAGGAAGACGTATGCTCCATCCATCTACGATGAGACAATACAGAAGATAAGAGATGAAATTAAAGATAGTTCAATTTGGGTTTCCATTGATGAGACTCCCGACAAAGAAGGTAGACTTGTTGGTAATGTAGTTATCGGTTTGTTAAGTGAACAATATTCTGAACGAATTCTTTTACATTGTGATGTTCTAGAAAAGTGCAATAACAAAACTATAGTTAAACTGTTCAACGAAGCTATGGGTATCCTGTGGCCAAAGGGTATTATGTACGATAATGTGTTATTCTTTATTAGCGATGCTGCCCTTATATGGTCAAAGCTGGACAAGCATTATCTGTTGTATATCCTAAATTGACTCATTTTACTTGTGTGGCGCATGCATTTCATCGTGTGGCAGAAGTGGTCAGAGACAATTTCCTAAAGTAGATTTGTTGATTTCATCAGTGAAAAAGTATTTCTCAAAGCTCCCAGTAGAGTTAACGTGTTGAAAGAAATGTACCCTGAAATTCCATTGCCACCAAAGCCAATTTTAACTAGATGGGGTACATGGCTAGAAGCAGTTGAATATTATGCCGAACATATAGACTCTATTAACAATGTTCTCCTTGCATTGGACTCTGAAGATGCAGTCTCAATTGATACTGCGAAAACAGTTACCTGTGACATAAGTGTGAAGAATGACTTAGCTCACATTCAGCATACATTTTCATGCATCATAAAAACGCTCAAAAGTCTCCAAAATAGGCACCTTTCACTATCTGAAAGTTTTGAAATTATAAATAGTACTGTGGAACAACTGAATCGTGGTAGAGGTAAAGTTGCAGATGCAGTAAGAGCTAAGGTGGACACTGTACTTTCAAAAACCCTGGATATGAAGAACTACAAAAGGTTGTTGCTGTGATGAGTGGTGAATCAACAGTGAAGATTAACTTGGACTTATCCCCAGCAGACATTGTGAAATTGAATTATGTACCAGTTACTTCTTGTGACGTCGAACGCTCTTTTAGTCAGTATAAATCTATCCTCAGAGACAATAGAAGAAGATTCACTTTTCAGCACTTGAAAGAAATGTGTGTAACCTATTGTTATGGTAACAGACAATACAAATTGTGTTTTGTTGAAACTACATTGGAAGATAAGGTACGTCCATTATATTTTTTGTTTAGTTTGATTAAAATGTACCAATATTTAACGTACATAGTCATTTTTTTATAATTTTAAGTCCATATTTAATTCCATATTTTGGTAAAAATCCATATTTAATTCCATATTTTGGTAAAATAACTACATATATATTTACATATTTCATATATTTTTAGTCCATATAAATCCGTTCCCTGGTAATAACTATGTAAGCAATTGTATTCAATTAAAATTAGAATCTGGCTGGGCGGAAGAGAAGGCCTACTGGCCTTAGCTCTGCCAGATTAAATAATAGTACAGTATGCAACGAGCCTATAATGAAGGTTATTAAGAAGCGAGTATGGATATTTATGAAACGAGCGCAAGCGAGTTCATAATTTTCATACGAGCTTCTTAATTACCATTATAGGCGAGTTTCATACGACTTTTTAAATAATAGTACAGTATGCAACGAGCCTATAATGAAGGTTATTAAGAAGCGAGTATGGATATTTATGAAACGAGCGCAAGCGAGTTCATAATTTTCATACGAGCTTCTTAATTACCATTATAGGCGAGTTTCATACGACTTTTTATGCTCGACCATATTTCTAACTTAATATTATTAATTTTAATGTATCTGACCTGGAGCAATGTCCCGTATGTTGTGAGATGTGCGCAGACGCGAAAGTATTGGTTTTTTCCGAGGAACAGATGTTTACATTGACCTTCCTAGGCCATAAGAACCTACAGAGATAACATTGAAATAAAATTAGACATTGAAAAACGAGATGACAAATTGAATTTATTTGAATATTATTTACAATTAACGCTAATTATTATAGTAACAGAACATAACCTTCTGCGACAGTATTGGATTTCCAGCCTCCGTGACTTTTCGCTAATTCTCTTTCGATTGCATATCCGAGAATAATCGATACTTGCAGTTTTATAACTGTAGAAAATGACCTGTCATTGGCTGAAAGACCTGACCTTTAATGAGTAGATGTACTTTAATGACATGCATTAAAGGTCTGCTACCAGGTATATAATTGCTACATTTCGGCATGGTCGAGCATAAATAAATTATTATTATTAATTATCTATCTATCTATCTATCTATCTATCTATCTATCTATCTATCTATCTATCTATCTATCTATCTATCTATCTATCTATCTATCTGCTTCCCGTCCACACCTGTGGAGTAACGGTCAGCGCGTCTGGCCGCGAAACCAGGGGGCCCGGGTTCGAATCCCGGTCGGAGTAAGTTACCTGGTTGAGGTTTTTTCCGGGATTTTCCCTCAACCAAATAAGAGCAATGCTGGGTAACTTTCGGTGCTGGATCGCGAATTCATTTCACCGGCATTATCACCTTCATTTCATTCAGACGCTAAATAACCTAGATGTTGATACAGCGTCGCAAAATAACCCAATAAAATAAAAAATAAAATAAAAAACCTATCTAGCTACCTACATATCTATCTATCTATCTATCTATCTATCTATCTATCTATCTATCTATCTATCTATCTATCTATCTATCTATCTATCTATCTATCTATCTATCTATCTATCTATCTATCTACCTACATATCTGTATATCTATTTTTTATTAATTATTTCTATCTCTCTCTTACTTTTTCTGTCTTTTTTTTTTTTCTTTTTCTTTCCTCCTTTGTCTTTCCATCTTTCTCTCGATCTTTTTGCATCCCGCGATATTTATTTGTTTATTTATTTATTTGTTCACTAGCTTAAAATACCAGGCGTTTCTCCCCCAATCTCTATTTTAAGTAAACTGATTGTTACAGTTTTCGGCCTCGACAATGCAACTGTAGAAAACCAATACGCTAAGCTTTCCTCGTCCCTAAAGTTGAATCTTTACATCGAGCTGCAGAAATTATCGCGAAGTATGACTGTGATTGGTTGGAATTCAAAATTCCATTACACTTCATTGGCCGAAAATGGAATGACGTCATATAAACGAAAAGCCACTGGCGTGGCTCAGTCGGTTAAGGCGCTTGCCTGCCGGTCTGAAGTTGCGCTCGGGCGCGGGTTCGATCCCCGCTTGGGCTGATTGCCTGGTTGGGTTCTTTCCGAGGTTTTTCCCAGAAGATTCATTTATAATTGGACAATTACAGCTAGATAATAGCGGGGACAACCAAAATCGTGTAGTATAGCTTCTTTTATTTTTTCTTTATTTGCGAGCGTCTTCTTCTTCTTCTTCTTCTTTTTTTTTCTTTTTACTGTTGTATTTCGCCTTTTATATCATTCTTTCTGTTCATATTTCGTTTGGCTTTCTTTACTCCATAGCTTTCCAGCTTTGTTTCTTTTTGTCTTTGCTCCTAAAGTCGCGACGCTGATATTCCCGGCGTGACTCCTCCTCTTTGCTTACGTCTTAGGAAGTAAAGGCTCTATAAAGTCTAGGTACGTAGTATCGTTCGCCATTTTCGTTCTTTCGTTGCCGAGCTACCAGACGAGGAATCTATTTGCCACACCGTTAAACATTATCTTGTTGTATCTCCTATGATAATAAATCAAACGCACTGTAATTCAGCAAATAATTGAGCGGCAAATAACGTTCTGGTGTGCTTTCTGCGAACGCCAACGAAAGAGCTAAAATGGCGGGCGATTATATTAAGTATTTATCGAGCCTTAGGAAATGCATAACGTCATCATCAGCGAATCACAAGACGCACACGTTTAAATGTAGCCGACCTGCAACATGATTGGCTACCGGAAATAAGAGTGACGGGACTATAGATTTGTTTTGCAAGTTCATTTTGCTCTCGCGCTCTTTCTCTCTTTTCTTACCACCAGCGGCGGCCCGTCCCTATGTGCTACAGTGCTACAACACAGTGATAATTTTTGCTCATATAATGTATTTGTAATACCACAGTATCTGATCTGTCATTTAACAATTTCCCGTGGTTATATTCATGATGCATTAACGACTGTTTAGTCTTAGCTCTTCGCTCTTTGGTGCCTCAGGGGTTCGTTGTGCTACTCTGAACTTCATATGAGAACGTAGACAGTTATGCGCATGTGCGAAGCTGAAATCACTGCTCTGATTGGCTGTTTTTACGCGGGAAAGTGCTGTAGTCAGCTTCAGCACAACACAGCTTGGAGATTGCAAAAGTAAAGCGTAACGAAAGAACGCTTGTTTGTGGAAGAACTCGGAACTATTTACAATGTGTTTTGGTAATCCAATATCAGACTGCTGCTGCCATCTACCTGTAGGCCTATGAGGTTCCTCCTGAATCAGCTAGCAAGCGACGGAAAATGGAATCCCAGAAAATTGAAGCCAAGGAAGTATGTGACTATAATAATTCAGGAAACTACTCACCGTTTCCAGTCTTTAAGCTACCTAGGCGCAACAAAATTGTTAAACAGCAAAATTTTGGAGAATTTTTCGTATAATTTTCGTGAACGCGAACTTGAAGTTGCTGTCACCAGCAGTAGCGGCTGGTGGTCAAAATAATGAGTGTGCTACAATGTCTGTATCGGCCTACTGTATACACTTATATGTATTTATCTTAATTTGAGACTCGCCTAGTGACGAAATATGAAGTCCATACGACGTTCCTTCCTACTGCAGAACTTGACAATTACCCTGGAGTTAAACCCCTCCATCTTGGACATCGTACTCTTTTCTATTGACAGTATTGCAAGAGCAGTGAGACGATCCTGGGACATAGTGTTCTTTAAAAACGTTTTTATGCGTTCAAAGAAAGAAAAACATCTTTCTGGCTCAGCAGTGGTCATTGGTGTTGTAACCAAAATATTTAACAACTTCGATACTTCACAGAATGGATCCTGTGAATTGTTGGAGACTATGTTTTGTAACAATTGAACAGCTCCATCTATATTTCGAAGTCAGGTCTTCCGTATAGAACTCCAAGTTGTGTCTTTAACACTCTTTTGTTCAGTACAGTATAGCTGTTGACAGCAACTTCAAGTTCGCGTTCAGGAAAATTATGCGAAAAATTGTCAAAAAATTTGCTATTTAACAATTTTGTTGCGTCTAGGTAGGTTAAAGACTGAAACGATAAGTAGTTTCCTGAATTATACTGTCACATAATTCCTTGGCTTCTATTTTCTAGACTGACTGATTCAGGAGGAACCTCAAAAACCAGATAGATGGCAGCAGCGGTCGGACACTTGAATTACCAAACAAATTGTGCATAGTTCCGAGTTCTTCCACAAACAAGCAGTCTTTCGTTACGCTTTACTTTTGTAATCTCCAAGCTGTGTTGTGCTGAAGCTGACTACAGCACTTCCCCGCGTAAAAATAGCCAATCAGAGCAGTGATTTCAGCTTCGCACATGCGCATTAATTGTCTACATCCTCTTGTAGAGTTTTGAGTAGCACAACGTACCCCTGAGGGACCAAAGAGTGAAGAGCGAAGACTAAACACTCTGTAACGCGTCATGAACATAACCACGGGAAATTGTCAAATGACAGAGCAAATACTATGGTATTGCAAATACATCATTTGAGCAAAATTATCATTGTGCTGTAGCACTGTAGCACATAGGGAAGGGCCGCCGCTGGTCACCAGCTATATTATACTGAACAAATGAGTGTTAAAGACACAACTTGGAGTTCTATATGGAAAACCCGACTTCCAAAATATAGATGTGTGTTCAGTTGTTACAATACATACCCGTAGTCTCCAAGAATTTACAGGATCCATTCCGTGAAGTAACGAAGTTGTTAAATATTTTGGTTACAACACCAATGGCCACTGCTGAAGCAGAAAGATGTTTTTCTTGCTTGAAATGCATAAAAACGGTTTTTAAGGAACACTATGTCCCAGGATCGTCTCACTGCTCTTGCAATACTTACTTACTTATTGGCTTTTAAGGAACCCGGAGGTTCATTGCCGCCCTCACATAAGCCCGCCATTGGTCCCTATCCTGAGCAAGATTAATCCAGTCTCTACCATCATATCCCACCTCCCTCAAATCCATTTTAATATTATCTTCCCATCTACGTCTCGGCCTCCCCAAAGGTCTTTTTCCCTCCTGCCTCCCAACTAACACTCTATATGCTTTTCTGAATTCGCCCATACGTGCTACATGTCCTGCCCATCTCAAACGTCTGGATTTTATGTTCCTAATTATGTCAGGTGAAGAATACCATGCGTGCAGCTCTGCGTTGTGTAACTTTCTCCATTCTCCTGTAACTTCATCCGTCTTGGCCCCAAATAGTTTCCTAAGAACCTTAATGTCAAACACACTTAATCTCTGTTCCTCTCTCAAAGTGAGAGTCCAAGTTTCACAACCATACAGAACAACCGGTAATATAACTGTTTTATAAATTCTAACTTTCAGATTTTTTGGCAGAAGACTAGATGACAAAAGCTTCTTAACCGAATAATAACACGCATTTCCCATATTTATTCTGCGTTTAATTTCCTCCCGAGTGTCATTTATATTTGTTACTCTTGCTCCAAGATATTTGAATTTTTCCACCTCTTCGAAGGATAAATCTCCAATTTTTATACTTCCATTTCGTACTATATTCTGGTCACGAGACATAATCATATACTTAGTCTTTTCGGAATTTACTTCCAACCCAATCGCTTTACTTGCTTGAACTAGAATTTCCGCGTTTCCCCTAATCGTTTGTGGATTTTCTCCTAACATATTCATGTCATCCGCATAGACAAGAAGCTGATGTGACCCGTTCAATTCCAAACCTTCTGTGTTATCCTGAACTTTCCTAATGGCATACTCTAGAGCGAAGTTAAAAAGTAAAGGTGATAGTGCATCTCCCTGCTTTAGCCCGCAGTGAATTGGAAAAGCATCAGATAGAAACTGGCCTATACGGACTCTGCTGTAAGTTTCACTAAGACACATTTTAATTAATCGAACTAGATTCTTGGGAATACCAAATTCAATAAGAATATTATATAAAACTTCTCTCTTAAATGAGTCATACGCCTTTTTGAAATCTATGAATAACTGATGCACTGTACCCTTATACTCCCATTTTTTCTCCAATATCTGTCGAATACAAAATATCTGATCAATAGTCGATCTATTACGCCTGAAACGACAACTATCAATAGAAAAGAGTATGATGTCCAAGCTGGAGGGTTTAACACCAGGGTAATTGACAAGTTTTGCAGTAGGAAGGAACGTCTTATGGACTTCATATTTCGTCACTAGGCGAGTCTCAAATTAAGATAAATACATATAAATATATATATAGTAGGCAAATATAGAGATTGTAGCACACTCATTATTTTGACCACCAGCCGCTACTGCTTACCACCCTATTTTTTCTTATCCTTATTCCGTCTTACTTCATCTTCCTCCTTCAATTCATGTCTCGTGTTTCCCTTTGTTGGCAGTATTGTTATATTTTCCTGCAGAATGGAGGCGCATCCCGGTCTCGTCGGAACGACCTCTCCGATGTCACAGAAACTGGACACGTCCCGATAATGGACAAAGCAAAAAGTAAACAAAATACTATTTGAAACTTATATTGAAACGGGTCCCAATTAGCAGCTGTACAGTCGCGGCCAGTCATGTCGGAAGCCGTGACCCGTGTAGCGTGACCCGGAGCTGAGGGATCGAATCCAACGTGCGGTTATGTGGTCGGTGCGCACAGCCACCTGTTGGGCATGCTTTGAACCACTCTAATAACTTCTGAACCCGTCACGAAATCGACTCCCCCAAACAGGAATTATTTCATAGATGAAGAAACAAGTTATCGCGTTGCCTTGAGATACAGCTAGAATACTTATTGTCAAAATGTGTTTCATGCATATTCAAACAAAATAACACGCCTTGTAGATACAGTACGGAGATTGAAACAAAAGGTTTTCATTGTGTTGTCGCCATACACGTACGAAGTAACGGTTCTTGTGTAAAGTTACCACGCAGTTTCATACATAAGAACGCGTCTTCAGATATTGATAAAGTATATCTCAAGTAACCTCTCATATTCAAACAGACTTGACCTTTGATATGTTACCTTGTAGATAGAATACGACTTGTCCTAAGTTACCATGCGAATTCAGACAAAAGATCGCTGCTTTAAAAAGTACTGTACAAATACAACACGCCTTGTCCTAAGTACAATACAGATACAATACGCCTTGTCCTAAGTTCAGTAAGATACAGTGTGATTTGTCCTAAGTTACTATACAGATACATTGCGACTTGTAATAAGACTCGATACAGATACGATACGCGTTGTCTTAAGCTGCCATACAAATACAATACGGACTGTCCTAAGTTACCATACAGATACAATACGCTTCGTCCTAAGTTACAATTAGATACAGTGTGATTTATCCTAAGTTACGATACAGATACGATACGCGTTTTCTTAAGCTGCCATTCAGATACAATACGGACTGTCCTAAGTTACCATACAAATACAATACGCTTCGTCCTAATATCAGTGTGATTTATCCTAAGTTACGATACAGATACATTGCGACTTGTAATAAGACTCATACAGATACGATACGCGTTGTCTTAAGCTGCCATTCAAATACAATACGGACTGTCCTAAGTTACCATACAGATACAATACGCCTCGTCCCAAGATACAGTGTGATTTATCCTAAGTTACGATACAGATACATTGCGACTTGTAATAAGACTCGATACAGATACGATACGCGTTGTCTTAAGCTGCCATTCAAATACAATACGGACTGTCCTAAGTTGCCATACAGATACAATACGCTTCGTCCTAAGATACAGTGTGATTTGTCCTAAGTTACTATACAGATACATTGCGACTTGTAATAAGACTCGATACAGATACGATACGCGTTGTCTTAAGCTGCCATTCAAATACAATACGGACTGTCCTAAGTTGCCATACAGATACAATACGCTTCGTCCTAAGATACAGTGTGATTTATCCTAAGTTACGATACAGATACATTGCGACTTGTAATAAGACTCGATACAGATACGATACGCGTTGTCTTAAGCTGCCATTCAAATACAATACGGACTGTCCTAAGTTACCATACAGATACAATACGCCTCGTCCCAAGATATAGTTGATTTATCCTAAGTTACGATACAGATACATTGCGACTTGTAATAAGACTCGATACAGATACGATACGCGTTGTCTTAAGCTGCCATTCAAATACAACACGGACTGTCCTAAGTTGCCATACAGATACAATACGCCTCGTCCTGAGATACAGTGTGATTTATCCTAAGTTACGATACAGATACATTGCGACTTGTAAATAAAACTCGATACAGATACGATACGCGTTGTCTTAAGCTGCCATATAGATACAATACAGATTGTCCTAAGTTACCATACACATACAATACGCCTTGTCCTAAGTTAAAGTAAGATACATTGTGATTTATCCTAAGTTACGATACAGATATATTGCGACTTGTAATAAGAATCGATACAGATACAATACGCGTTGTCTTAAGCTGCCATACAGATACAATACGCCTTGTCCTAAGTTACAATTAGATACATTGTGATTTGTCCTAAGTTACGATACAGATATATTGCGACTTGTAATAAGAATCGACACAGATACAATACGCGTTGTCTTAAGCTGCCATACAGATACAATACGCCTTGTCCTAAGTTACAGTACAATTAGATACATTGTGATTTATCCTAAATTACGATACAGATATATTGTGACTTGTAATAAGAATCGATACAGATACAATACGCGTTGTCTTAAGCTGCCATACAGATACAATACGCCTTGTCCTAAGTTACAGTACAATTAGATACATTGTGATTTATCCTAAGTTACGATACAGATATATTGCGACTTGTAATAAGAATCGATACAGATACAATACGCGTTGTCTTAAGCTGCCATACAGATACAATACAGATTGTCCTAAGTTACCATACAAATACAATACGCCTTGTCCTAAGTTACAATTAGATACATTGTGATTTGTCCTAAGTTACGATACAGATATATTGCGACTTGTAATAAGAATCGATACAGATACAATACGCGTTGTCTTAAGCTGCCATACAGATACAATACGCCTTGTCCTAAGTTACAGTACAATTAGATACATTGTGATTTATCCTAAATTACGATACAGATATATTGTGACTTGTAATAAAAATCGATACAGATACAATACGCGTTGTCTCAAGTTACAGTACAATTAGATACATTGTGATTTATCCTAAGTTATACAGATATATTGCGACTTGTAATAAGACTCGATACAGATACAATACGCCTTGTCCTAAGTTACAATACAATTAGATACATTGTGATTTATCCTAAGTTACGGTACAGATATATTGCGACTTGTAATAAGACTCGATACAGATAAGTACAATACGCGTTGTCTTAAGCTGCCATACAGATACAATACGGATTGTCCTAAGTTACCATACAGATACAATACGCCTTGTCCTAAGTTACAATAAGATATATTGTGATTTATCCTAAGTTACGATACAGATATATTGCGACTTGTAATAAGACTCGATACAGATACAATACGGATTGACCTAAGTTACCATACAGATATAATACCGGTACGCCTTGTCCTAAGTCACAATTTGATACAGTGTGATTTGTCCTAAGACACTATATACTGTAGACACATTGAAACTTGTAATAAGACTCGATGGAACAGAGATTAAGGGTGTTTGAGAAAATATTTGGGGCTAAGAGGGATGAAGTTACAGGAAAATGGAGAAAGTTACACAACACAGAACTGCACGCATTGTATTCTTCATCTAACATAATTAGGAACATTAAATCCAGACGTTTCAGATGGGTAGGGCATGTAGGAAGTATGGGCGAATCCAGAAATGCATATAGAGTGTTAGTTGGGAGACTGGAGGGGAAAAAGACTTTTGGGAGGCTGAGACGTTGATGGGAGGATAATATTAAAATGGATTTGAGAGGGTGGAATATAATGATAGAGACTGGCTGAATCTTGCACAGGATAGGGACCGATAGTGGGCTTATGTGAGGGCGGCAATGAACCTGCGGGTTCCTTAAAAGCCATTTGTAAGTAAGTATTGTCCTAAGCTACCATACAGATTCACAAACACAAAGGGAAACTTTGAAGGAGGAGAATTCGATCCGGTGCTCTGGATTGAATTCGGTGTAGCTCAGTGGTCAGAGCGCTTGGTACGTAGAACCAAGGACCCGGGTTCGATCCCCGGCGCCGGAGCGAATTTTTCTCCTCAAATATTAATACAGATACATGCCTTGTCCTAAGTTACAATACAGATACAGTGTGATTTATCCTAAGATAACATAAGATACAATACACCTTGTCTTAAGTCACAATAAGTGGCAGTGTGGTTTGTCCTAAGTTACGAAACACACATATTGCGACTTGTAATAAGGCTCGACAAAGTATATGATTAAGTCTCGTGACGAGAATATTGTACGAAATGGAAATATAAAAATTGGAAATTTACCTTTTGAAGAGGTGGAGAAGTTCAAATATCTTGGAGCAACAGTAACAAATATAAATGATACTCGGGAGGAAATTAAACACAGAATAAATATGGGAAATGTCTGTTATTATTCGGTTGAGAAGCTTTTATCATCCAGTCTGCTGTCAAATATCTGAATGTTAGAATTTTTTAAAACAATTATATTACCGGTTGTTTTTTTTATGGTTGTGAAACTTGGACTCTCACCTTGAGAGACGAACATAGGTTAAGGGTGTTTGAGAATAAGGTGATTAGGAAAATATTTGGGGCTAAGAGGGATGAAGTTACAGGAGAATGGAGAAAGTTACACAACATAGAACTGCACGCATTGTATTCTTCACCTGACATAATTAGGAACATTAAATCCAGACGTTTCAGATGGGTAGGGCATGTAGCACGTATGGGCGAATCCAGAAATGCATTTAGAGTGTTAGTTGGGAGGCCGGAGGGAAAAGACCTTTAGGGAGGCCGAGACGTAGATGGGAAGATAATATTAAAATGGATTTGAGGGAGGTGGGATATGATGATAGAGACTGGGTTAATTTTGCACAGGATAGGCATTGATGACGGGCTTATGTGAGGGCGGCAATTAATCTCCGGGTTTCTTAAAAACCATTGTTAAATAAGTAAGGGGCCGTTAACAGAAAGAAAACCCAATTTAATTGGAAAACATTTATTGGAACAGACACAGCAATTGTCGAGCTATATTTGAACATATTCCCCACCGGAATTGAGACATTTGTCATATCATGGGATCTACAGAGAAGTGCAGACGGCTGTGAAACGCTGGTTCCGATCCCAGACGGTTGACGTCAACGACACAAGGATACAAAAATTGATTTGATGGTATGAGAAATATGCCAGTTCCATTGGGGGATATGTTGACAAATAGCGCAATAATTGCTGTATCTGTTTCAATAAATCTTTTCATGCAGAGAAGACCACTTTTTGGACGGCTTCGTAATTGCGGTCTAGTTGCCAAAATTTGTATCAGCACTTCTTTTGACATTAACATGGTGGAAGGAAAAAAATTAACTTTTTTATCTGCCTACATCATAATGTTTGCTTGTAAGCTTTCAATTAATTGCTCTACAGATGTTATAATGGCCTGTCTATATCTAAAGCGCACCTCTCTGAGTGGTTCATTTATCTTAGGGAAAAGGTCGTAGTCACAAGGACTAATCTGGAGAATGCGGAGGATGCTCTAGAATTTTCCAGTTCCAACTGTTAACTAAATTAACCACTTTTTCTTTTCTCGGGGAAAGCCCCTCAGGCAAGCACTGCAGCCTTAGGTTTATTGTGCAACCTCCTTATGTTGGAATGTTTGTTGAAGTCCGTTAGGATCGTTCTTCAAGCGCATGATTCACTGCATGGTGCCACCTTATCGATTCAGCCATAGCATCCAGTCCTGACTGGAAATCTGATCCTCCGCCTTCCTGTGATGTTGTTCTGTGGCCTCCTCAGATCGATGGAATCTGCTGCATCCTTAACCGCAACAGCATGTCGATTCCACGACTCACCAAGGGGCCATCTATCCAAGGGCGCTACTCTACCCCGGTCACCCGCAGTCCGCTTACAAACCCCTGCGGCTCCGCTGGGTATGTGCAGCTCCCGCAGACAGATGCTGCCTATAGGCAGATCCTGGAACCACGTCCTCCATGTCCTCCTGGTCAGCCTGTAAACTATTAACCCAGATAACCCCAAAAATTTTTTGTGACTATTACACTCTTACTACGTCATACTACTTTTGACCAATAAAACGGTACGAAAGGACGTATTTCAACCAATCATGGCTGCTTATCGCACAATTTTATCGCGTCCCTAGCATTTGTTTAATTTTATTTGTCCAACATTTGTTTAAATCGCGTCCCTAGTTTGGACGTTTGCCAACATTTGAAACTGCGCTGGTCTGGACGTCAAAATATATATATATATATATAATTACAAACCACTCCAGTCGATGCACAGCAGTTTCAAATGACTCGCATTGGCATTCAAGAACAAGAATTAATAAAAATCACTTATCATACCTATGCATCTTCTGAAATCCGATTTACAAATAAATGAAGAGCACCATTCGGAAATCCTGAATAAGTTGAATACACCATGTAGGCCTAAATCAACGAGTTCCACTTCTATTACGCACACGTCCAATATAACATCAATTGAACCACCAACCACATTCAAATTTGAAAATTGTACATTCAATAATTATTCCTTTTAGAATTATTCATTCGGAAATCCTGAATAAGTTGAATACACCATGTAGGCCTAAATCAACGAGTTCTACTTCTATTACGCAACCTCCAATATAACATCAATTGAACCACCAACCACATTCAAATTTGAAAATTGTACATTCAATAATTATTCCTTTTAAAATTATTCATGTTTATTTTTTATGTCATCGTCGTTAATTAAAACTTTTCTAACACTTGTGTATATATTAGTTAGGTTATGTTATAGCTTCTGCTATATGATATTATGGATAGTCACGTATCAGAGATTGTTTAATATTAAGATTTATTGAAAATCATCTGTCAAGTGACGTTGATTACTGGGATTCGGATAATTGAAGTGGAATGTTGCCTTTTAATAAAAATGAAACTGAATCAACAAAGCCTTCTTGACTAGTAACATTGCCATCGTGTATAATAGATCGAGAACTTCTGGACGAGAAGGCAGTGCTCACTACTGCCATCTAGCATGCATCTAGCGTAATATTTGTAATGTTGAGATGGTACAATAATACATTTGAAGACAGTTGTATTTTCGTAAGTCAATTAATATTTTATTGTATTGGAGTACTTCGTTACTTCTAATCTTTATATGCTTTCTTCTAATCGTGTAATAGTCAATTAAATCCCACTCGAGTGGGATTTTCTCTAGATAAATCAAAACGTCTAGTGAGATTACTGTTGATAAAAATACAGTAGCACATTAGTTACTCTCAAAAATCGGTTAAATGATGTTGAAATAAACTGAAACAAGGAACGTATATTTTCTAAAGCTAATAAATACTACCAACATTATCGCACAACTTATAAAATGTCCCTAACACCAACAGTGACATAATATCCGAAGGCACTGCAACTGTCCTTAAAAAATGACGGTGGGAAAACCTGGGTTAAGATGATTAATGAGTTCCAATTACAGAAAATTGCCCAGCAATTCTGCTTCGAGTGGTTCAGGAAAAACCTCAGAAAAAAAAACCCAATCAGGTAACTTGTCCCAACCAGGATTTGAACTCGGTCCCGCTCGTTTCACGGCCAAGAAGACTTACCGTTACTCCACAGCGGTAGACAGAGTAACCACTTGGGGATGTGCAAACGAGCACCATCGTGAAGGGTATGCAAGAGATTTCTGTGCTTCCGACGCATTGCTGGTAGTAAATGGTGCTCCAAAAAGTGACTAATAGAATGTAGCAGCCACACGCATTCCAATTGCAACAGTATAAATGACTGGTCAACAAAATTAAACATATTTTTTGTTAAAAGATAAAGAATGGGTGATTCTTATAGCATTTTTCGTGCTGATTTCATATCTGTTTTCAGAATTTTTCTATCACCCAAAGGTTTTTGAGTAATTATATGGAATGTACTTCAGACTTTTCTAGTATTAATACCTTGTAACATTTTACTTAAAATCTTATTTATTTACCTAAAATGTGTGTGAAATAGATTTTAGACTATACTTCGCTTGAGAAACATCTCTTTTGAGTGTCCAGCAGTAGTCTGACAGAATATCTAGGCTCCATGTTCGTCGCTCACTATCCGAAGGTTTTGAGGAAAAAAAAAACAGATGAGAATCCAAGAATTTATTTTGAGAGATACATGACACTCCATCACGTTATAGTTCTGAATCAGCTCGCTGACAAGTTCTCTGTAATCATGTGATCTGTGGTTCCTAGAAAGTAACAGTCTGTTGAATGATCCTTAGGTACCCGGCATATCATTGGAACTGGAAAAGGCATATGACAGGATCCTTTTAGCCAACCAGTTAATAGAATCACATGGAGCACAACAGATTTCAGGGGTCCAGTTCGTGTCCTCGTTTATTTTGCAATCAAAAGAACACTCGTAAGCTCTTTTAACTAGTGTAGGAAAATTCAAAGTTAACTAATCACAAACATAACAAAAATTATTTAAGTGATATTTATGCAGTATTTCGAGGTATATTTCACTTTATAAGATACTTTTACCACACTTAAAATTAGGACAAAGAAAACACAGATTATGACACTTATTTCGTGAATGTAAGTTTCAACTCAACTGAGAATTAATACTAAGTCTCAAAGTCTTATGAGGAATAAAATTGATTTTTATGAATTCTGACTTCACAGACAACAATGATCTAATGTTATAGGTCAATTGTTAAAGCAATAAAATGAAATATTTTCCTTGTATTAGCATGTTAAGGACTATACAGGGTGTTTCCGAAGTGTTGTTTCAGGGATGATGGCAAAGGGCACATGTATCAATTTGAGATCAGGAACCATGTTCCGGAAATGACGGAGTCGAAAGTTATAAGCAAAAATAGTTGTGTGAAAATTGAATTGTAATTTGGCACCACGTACCCTCCTTCCCTTAACCTTTGGAGACCACACCTGTGGAGTAACGGTTAGCGCGTCTAGCCGCGAAACCAGGTGGTCCGGGTTCGATTCCCGGTCGGGGCAAGTTATCTGGTTGATGTTTTTTCCCTCAACCCAATATGCGCAAATGCTAAGTAACCTTCGGTGTTGGACCCCGGTCTCATTTCACCGGCATTATCACCTTCACCTCATTAGAGACTCTAAATAACCTGAGATGTTGATAAAGCGTCGTAAAATAACCTACTAAAATAAATAAAAAATCAAGACTTAGGAAGTAACATACACATAAATTCCATAGTAGTACAACTATACTGTACTAAGTGAATGAAACACATCAATTAAAAAAAAGTTATATCACAAAGAAAGAGATTGAGTATGACATGATAAGTTGGAATTGATATTGATGGTATCTTTAGTCCTATAAATGTAATCAATACAGTAATCAAAACAATAGTACAGTACAAAGCAAATTTACTTAGGTATATGTTTTAACTGTAACTAATATTGCATAACAAAACCCTTACCGCATAATGCTTTTAAGGTGATATTGGTGTGCAACTTCCTATCATCAGAATATTAAATTATTTTCTCGAAATCTGCTCGATGTAGATTAACCTAGACTTCACTATCACTAAGCTGCGGATTTATGCCTATATGCCTAATTTAATCCTTAACCTGAAGGCGGAAGATTTTAGGTTACATATCCATTTTAAGACATCGTGAGTATTATATGCGAATTCTATAGTGCCTATAATTGCCTATTTCACTAGTAAATGCCTGTTTACTTATAAAAGCCTAAAAGTTGCCTAAATATCCGTATTATTTATTATAATTGAATTTACTGTCCATTCTATCGACATTTTTTGAATCTGTAATTTATTTCTTTTTTATCTAGCAGAGGGAAGTAATATAAAGATATCGATAATAACTGTGTGTTACGTTTTACTGCCAACAGAGCGCGGAGAAATTCGAATAATTTAAAATCAACCAATAAGAAAAAATGTATTTCGAAAGCTGCATGAATCATTGTGGTAGTTGACTAGGGTAGTTGTTTTAAACTGTGTATCCGTTTTGTAAATTTGTCAATTGAGTATGGAGTTGAGTTTTCTGCTGTAATACGTGAAGTATACCGTGGAGATATGCCAAAGCAAAAGTAATCAGAAGCACTGATTGGAAAATACATCGACATTACTGCGTTCCCACTGGTTTGGTCCCCAGCTGAGATTGGATCCCTGAAGTATTGCCCCATCACGTCATGTGAAGTGAAGGGAGTTTCTCCTAATTTAAGAAAATTCTTACAGACAATAGACATCACTTCTCATTACAATATTTGGTCGAATTTTTAATTATTCGCTGCCATAATGACATTCCTATAGAAAGTCGTGTATAATGCTACGCTATGGTCATGTTAGCCGTTGGGAATTAGAAATTTGTCAGTGCCTTTTAAATGCCTATTTTAGAATTTTGAATGCCTATTTTGCCTGCCTATTTAAACTGTTTTTAGTGCCTAAAAGTCCGCAGCTTGATTATCACATTATCCTGAAGCACTTTACATTTCTTCTGAGGAATTCTGTACGAGCTATTCCATCTCAAATCGACCGAAATATAGAGAACATTGACCTTACAATTTCTAAATACAAAGAAACTTTTTTTGTACGTAGAGAACTGTGTACAATGCTTTGTGCGAAGTTTGAGGCATCAGAACTTCATAGTCTTTAAATTAAAAATATTTAAATTTATCGTATTTTCATGAAATTAGCAACTTTAAACTGTTGTAGCTCCGAAACCCTTTCACCCAATGATCAAAATCTTGGTTTGTTTTGATGCTGAGAAATTAAAGTTTATATTGACATATAAACAGATTTTCTTACTTTTTATGGAAATGAAGAAATTTAGATTTTTCGTCATTAAGACGCCTTTGGTAGGAAAAAATATTTTAAAAATATATAGTTAGATTCCGCATTGAAAGTACAAATAAACATATATTTTTTACTGATGGTATGTTGATAAGAAAGTATAGAAAATATCAAATAAAGAAAATAAATAGTACGCGCGTGAACTAATCAGCTGACTATGAGACGGGAGCTTAGCCGAGACAAGCAAGGCCAGGAGACAAACATGTGATGTGTCGTCTAGCAGTCATGGCTGTGCTAGCTTTATCACAGGTTTTCATAAACACAGGAGTAAAATGACGCCCAACGCTCGTTTATCTTCAGCTCTCGGCCAGTGCGGCAGCGGTACTGCGCCGTTTGCTCTGAGTCTAGGCGTGAAAATCTATTTAATACCCTCGAAACTTATTGCCGTACCACTAAGCAAACAATGCCGAATCCCTCTTAATAATTAGAAAGGTTTTTAATCAATTTATTTTTTTTTTTTTGGAGCATTTTTACAAATGGCCAAAAAGCCTAAAAGTAAGTAAAATCAGATTATCTGTCTCTCTGTATACAATAAAAATAAGGATTACTTCTTACCATAACCTACCAAATGTCAGCTTCAAAATGAGCTCCCGTTGAATGTTCTGCAGTAAATGGTTCCAGAGTTCTGAGCGCTGAAAGAAGCTTGTTTTTATAAAATACGCTAAATTTGTCGCTCAATAATGCGAAAACCGTTTGACTTTCGATAGTATATTTTTGAAAATGCACTCCCCTCAGCACCTTGTATAAGTAGGGAAAAAATTAGAGTATAAAAAATTGCGAGGTTTTTTACTGATCGATTTCTTATGTATAAGAACGCCTCTTGTGATAAATTGCCATGGAAATACAAACAAAACATCTGCCTACGGTGATGCTGCCATAAGTACAAACATCAGAACGTGTCCTGTAAGTGACATACTGCTACAAATGAAGGTGTTACGACATGATGCCGGCCTTCGGAGCGCTTTGTGCCAGCTGTTTGGGAGGTCGTGTTCCCTGCTGCTGGGCAGCGACTGTACGTCCCGACGCTGGGCTCGGGCGCATGAAACCATTTTAATTAACTGAAACGCCACAACGTCACATTCAGTGACGCTGCATCAATAGCTGAGGTTATTTATCGGCATAGCGCTGTGACGTTTGCCAACAATTTCGATTATGCACTGTGGGCAGGGCTGCCAACAGCAGCTGCATTCGGCTCCCTTGAGCAGATCGTCTTCTGTTCTTTCTTTCTTTCTTCCCGCGACTCTCTTTTCATTGAGACTGCTAACTCTGAACAATGCACGATTTCTGCTTTTGTGACGTCAGCAGGATATTAGAGTGAGATATTTGATTTTTATGAGCCCTACAATGTGTTCTGCAAGAAAGGTACCGCTACTCACTGCTTTTATGTGTATTTCTATCCTTTTGTCTGCTCACTGCACGCCTTTATTCTGGTGTTCAACGTAAATGAGAAATAAGACAACAGAATACCGCAGTAAACAGAGTTGTTCTTATGCTGGCTGTAGTGTGAGTGGGGTTCTGTTCATAGGCGGAGATAGAACGATTTCCTTGGGTTGGGGGGGGGGGGCACAATAGGATGATGCAATAAGCTACTGTTATGCGCAGACACGTATTCTTATCGTGAGCGTACGAATGCGTCCACACGCATAAAAAGTCAATTACATGTACGTATACATACACAGTAAAAAATAAACGTTCATTATGCCTTCTGAAACCTATACGAGGTGCGTTTGAAAGTTCGTGGTCTGACACATACAGTGTCTATCAGTCTCATTCGTACAGGTGAAAATATGTAACAACTTTGGTGATGAAAGACACATGAAATGAAAAGTATTACATTTCTCTTTGAAAAGTCTGTTCAGTAGCATTATGAATACAAATAAAACAAAAAGTAAATTCCATATATACCATAAACACGTAAATAAACGAAATTTAACAAAATATATAATTTCTCTACCTGTCATTTATATTCGTACAGTTAGTAACAAAATTAAATAACTATACATAAATAACATAAACAATTACCATTAAGTACGAGAAAAATTCGTACCGGCACCGGGAATCGAACCCAGGACCTCTCAGCTGTGCGCGCTGAGTGCTCTCTAACCAACTGAGCTATGCCTATCCTGGGTTCGATTCCCGGTGCCGGTACGAATTTTTCTCGTACTTAATGGTATAAAAACAAACTGATTAGTCATACTAGTCGAGTAAAATATAATGAGGTGGGCGAGACCTCATTCATATTTAATACATAAACAATTACGTTCTAATACCTAGTTGCATATCCTCTGGCTTTGATCACTGCCTGACATATTCTCTGCATGGAATTTACCAACGTTTTACATTGCTGCGGAGTGAAATTTCGCCATTCTTCCAGCACAACAGTTTTGAGGTGTTCTTTGGACGAAATTGTATTTTTATGTGTATTTTCCTTAAGTCTGGACCACAAATGCTTGATGGGATTCAGATCGGGTGATTGAGGAGGAGTATGGAGTTGTTTCGGGACGTTCCATATCAACCAGTGTTTGTTCATTTCGGCCGTATGTTTGCAGTCGTTGTCTTGATGGAAAATGTAAACAGACGGCAAATCCATTTTACTGCACTTTCCTTGACATTATTTTTCAAGATGTTGTTATAGATTACATTGTCCATAATTGGATCAATTAAGACGACGTTACTCACGCCTTTCGAAGACTTATGCCACCAAATCATTATGACGCCACCTCCATGTTTCACAGTGGGAAGATTGTTATCCACTTTATCGGCCTCATTCTTCTTTTTCCACACTCTATGGGCACCATCGGATCCGAAAAGATTAATCTTGGTCTCATCACTGTCCCAAAATTCTTGCTCCTAATTTACATGAACTTTAGGAAATGTAATTCTTAAAGCTCGATTTTTTCTACTTACAAAGGACCTTTTTCTTATCCTTATACCATGAAATCCATATTTATATAGGACACGTCGCACCGTTGTTACACTAACAGTCTTCCTTGTGGTTTTTGTCATGAGCAGGCTTCGAGACTTTGGACCCGATACAATAAGTTTACTGTGCATGCACTATAGATTGTTGACTCGCTGCAGGTAGATAGAGATGTGTTGAGGTAACAACGTTGCTATTTAGAGTAGAGTACGGTAGTATGGGGAAACACACATACAGTGGCTCCCATTAATATTCGGTTTGACTGGCATGTAAGATTAAAATAAACACACTAGTTATTTTCAAAAAAATTAGTGAAAGTAAAAATGTGCACTATAATAAACTTAAAAGTATACTCTCCGTAATATTACATAGAATTACAACAAAATGAAAAACATCTTCTCTGTTGCATAATAAAAAATTATAAAAATTATTACATTATTTGTGATAGAACATAGTGCCTCATTAATATTCGGTTTGTGCAATTCAATATTTTGTTGAAACCCCTTTTGCCTCAAAACAGCCCTCAAACGCCTTGGCATGCTCCTGGATAACTTCGTAATAAATTGGGGACTAATTTTCCTCCATTCTTCCGTTAATCTCCGTTTCAGTTCTGTCTTGGAAGTGATAGAAATTTGTCTGATATTGCGATTAAGGTTCTTCCACAGAATCTCAATCGGATTTAAATCCGGTGATTGTGCTGGGGTTCGGACTGTTGTATAGAAGCCATAAATGCACTTTTACAGCTGTGTTTAGGATCATTGTCCTGATAGTACTTGAAACTAGCTCTCGCCATTTCATTTTAAATTATTTCTAATAAAGTCCAAATACACATCCTGATCCATTCTTTTTCTATGAAAACAAGTTCACCAACTCCACCTGCAGCCATACAATTCCATACCATGACGTTGCCCACACCGTGTTTCATTGTTCGCAACAGATTCTTTTTTTCCGAGATCTTCATTTTTCTTATGCCACACGTACTGTTGTCCATCCGACCCGAAGACGTTAAATTTGCTTTCATCAGCAAACATCACAACGTCCCACCAGTTTTCCTCTTTATGGACATGTTCCCTTGCGAACTGAAGCCGCCTCCTTTTATTTATTTAATTTATGTAAGGTTTTCTCCTACATACTCTCCCATTAAACCCCTCTTTCCTCAAATCTCTTCGAATTATTTCGGCATCTACCTGCTAGCTAAACTCCTCAAGAACACATGCTGCAAGTTTCGTTGCATTTAGTCGAAGATTTTATTTTATTTTCTTCAGGATGGAATGGTCTTCTCGTTCAGTTAATTTTTTTGGCTGCCCTTTCTGTGGTATGGACTCGATTCTGCCTTCGTTTCTGTCTCTTCCCACTATATCCCCAACTGTATTCTTATTCACACTAATATTTTGGCTATTTTTGTGTATTTTAGCCCCTCTTCGTCATGATATATCACAAAAGTTGTGTTGTTTCCTTTGCGACCGATTTGACGACCTGTAGACTAATCCAACTTCGCCAGGGTTGTGCACAACGTGTAGACAGAATGATTGCACGTTCGCTACTGAACCCTAGAATGATGTCAACGGAAAACGTGCATTACATTGAAAGCAAAGAAATCAAAACCGAATATTAAAGAGAGTGAACTTTGATGGTACTTGCCGATTATTTGTTATTACATCGTGAATATTAAACTTTCGATGTAAATTATTTAACGTTATGTACAAAGTGTTTAAATAATGTATTTTCAAGGAAATGCGGTTCGCTTGAACACAGAACAAAACAACAATAGCAAAATACTGTAAAATCAATCACGAACCGAATATTTATGGGAGCCACTGTATGTACATTCTGAAAGTAAATATACATTACACAGTGACAATGTCAAAAGAATGTGAAAAGCATTTATTCTCCTGTCTTTTATTAACATTTGTGTTTAATTATACATAATGTTAATGGTGGAAATAAACATGTAGCAATTTTTATTTTTTCATTTATCCTATTGATCGTCTTTAGGAAGTGCAGTTACAGTACCGAATTGCAATGTATTACAAGATACATTCTCAGTGCCTCAAACGTAAATCTTCTTCGGTTATCTGCCAAAGTTTGTACTGTAGAAAGCTGCGCTCTACGTCGCATGATGTGATAGGAGCAAAACGAAAAAACCTAACATCATTGCAGTCTCTAAGAGACAGTCCTTTATTCTCGGGTGACTCTATGTCCAGTAATTTGCCGTTTATGTTACACAATGTTCCATATCCGTTATTTTTACATAAAATTGATTTCCACTTCTGTTTCACACGTTCAGAAACCGGTGTACTTGATATCTCATTAATTCTCTGCATCATTTTCTAAATTAATTTGAGGGCTTCCGGCATCTCTTGCTCTGACTTTTCTAACCGTGTAATAGTTTCAAACACAGTTTGTATGAAAACCAAATTATTCGTCAGAACTTTCAAATCCAGAGCGTTTTCCTTTGCGTATTTGTTGGCATTCATTCTACAGTACCCCCACCCACTGTACGCTTTACTACTATACTCAGTACGCCGTTATGCGGATTTCCCACTGAACTGCTCTATTGGGTCCGAAGTCTCGAAGCCTGGTCATGAGAGAACGTGGTTTCGGCACACTTAACCGTGGATTTGATATTATCTGTCTTATTTTGAACCTTTTTTCCCTCTCATTTAGTATTTTTTTTCTCTCTCTTCTGATTTCAGTAAATCCACGGTATTTGAATTTATTAACCACGTATTGTATCGTGGAATGACTCTTGTTTACTATATTGCCTATTTTCCGTAAAGAATAACCTTCAAGAGCCAGTCTAACTATCGTCTCCTTTAGCTGGGCACCGAGTTCCTTTGACTTGCCCATTCTGAACAGAACTGACTGCTGAAGCAAAACAAACCCTAGAGCACGCGGTAATGCACACTCGCTGTTACCATTAAGGCACGGCACCCCCGAATAAGTCAAAATTACTCAAGTGTACGAATATAAATGACATACAGTTTTACTTTCAAAGTAATGTATTTATTAATATTTTTGTTAATTAGAGCTTAAAATAAAAACTGGTTGTAAATTAACGTTCTAAGAAATGGTTTTAAAGCATGGTACACTACTATTAGTATATGAGTATAATTATTTTGTACACAATGTTGCCTCATTAGTTTAAATTAGATATGTGCGAATAAGGATTATAGACACTGTAGATGGCATTTAAAAACGTATCAGCAATACCGCCATTGTTTGCAGCCATTTTACATTACTTCAAGCACGAAAAATCGTGATTTATCTGTCGACTGTATTTTATGCAGTTTAACGGACACTAGGAATTGAATTTTTGTCCTGAAATAGTAAAAATATTTTTTTGTACATAAATAACACTGGTCAACAAGATTAAACATATTTTTTGTTAACCACTCTCCATTCCTAAACACAGAACATCCTTCTACTCTTCATCTTTCACCGTTTCTGCAGCTCATCTCTGGAACTCTCTACCACAACATGTTAGACACTGTCGGACATTGTCTAGTTTCAAAAATAAATTAAAGTTGCACTTTTTCAATTCAGATTCCTTTCAGTTATAAGCCCTTTCATCTGCGATAGTTTTGTAAAAATATAGGCTATATTTTTCCTTATGCTCGACCATGCCGAAATGTAGTAATTATACACCTGGTAGCAGTCCTTTAATGCATGTCATTAAAGTACACCTATTCATTAAAGTTCAGGTTTTCGATTATTCTCGGATATGCAATCAAAAGACGAGGGAAACGCCACGGAGGCTGGAAATCCAATACTGTCGCAGAAGGTTATGTTCTGTTACTATAATAATTAGCGTTAATTGTAAATAATATTCAAATAAATTCAATTTGTCATCTCGTTTTTCAATTCTAAATCACTTTCCAGGTTATACATTATCTGCATTACATCAAGGTCAATGACATTATTGTTCCTCGGAAAAAATCAATATTTTCGCGTCTGCGCACACGTTACAATATTCAAGAGCTATGAACAAGGTAACTTCCGATCTTCTGTCAGATACAAATAAAATGTATACTTCTGAATAATTTAAAGTTAGAAATATGGTCGAGCATAAAAAATCGTATGAAACTTGCCTATATTGTAATTAAGACTCTCGTATAATTATGAAACTCGCTTGCGCTCGTTTCATAAACAAACATACTTGCGTCTTAATTACTATCATTATAGGCTCATTGCATAATGTACTATTTCCTTTCTTTTACCTTTTTGTTCTCTTTATCAACTGATGAATTTATTATCATAACCTTTTATTGTGAATTTTATTTAATTTTCTTTTTCTTTTTCTTTTTCCTTTTTATTATTATTTTGTTACATTACATTTTCTTATATTCTTCCTTACGTTTTCCATATTAACCATTTGAACTAAATGAGTTGCTTTTGCTATATTCCAATGTATTTTACTTTCTTTTTTCTATTATGGTATTATGTTCATGTTGTGTAGTGTCGATTTTATTATGCTATTATTATTTTTTTTAGGTTAGTATTCTGTTTTTTAACTTTTTGTTAAATTTTACCTGCTTGTATACTTTGTTACCTGGTAGAGTGTAAGAGAAGGCCGTATGGCCTTAACCCTGCCAGTATAAATAAAGAATTATTATTATTATTACTATTATTATTATTATGGGTGATCCTTATAGCATTTTTCGTACTGATTTCAGATCTGTTTTAAAATTTTTTCTATCACCCTGGGTTTTTAAGTAAATATACGAAATATACCTCAGACTTTTCTAGTATTGATACCTTGTAACATTTTACTAAAATCATATTTATTTACTTAAAATGTGCGTGAAATATATTTTAGGCTATACTTCGCTTGAGAAACTTCTCTTTTGAGTGTCCAGCAGTAGTCTGGCAGAATATTTGGGCTCCTTTTTTCCTGATAGCGCCTTTCCATTTCAGAAAAATCCGATGAAAACGCTCCCCATGTTCGTCGCTCACTATCCGAAGGTTTTGACGAAATAAAAAATAGATGAGAATCCAAGAAGTTATTTTGAGAAATACATGACACTCCATCACATTATAGTTCTGAATCAGCCACCGGCGTGGCTCAGTCTGTTAAGGCGCTTGCCTGCCGGTCTGAAGTTGCTCTCGGGCGCGGGTTCGATTCCCGCTTGGGCTGATTACCGAGGTTTTCCCCAACCGTAAGGTGAATGCCAGGTAATCTATGGCGAATCCTCGGCCTCATCTCGCCAAATACCATCTCGCTATCACCAATCTTATCGACGCTAAATAATATCGTAGTTGATACAGCGTCGTTAAATAACCAACTAAAAAAACTTCTGAATCAGCTCGCTGACAAGTTCTCTGTAATATTCTGATCTGTGGTTCCTAGAAAGTAACAGTCTGTTGGTCCGATATCATATATCAAAAAAGTAGCCAAAGAACATTATATGCAAGAATGGAACGAAAGATGGGTCAATAGTGATAAGGGAATTCTTACAAAAGAGCTGTATTTTCCAACGGTCTATGATCGTAATAAATGTAAAGTAATAACGCCAAATTTCGTACTGACACAGTTTTTGACTGGGTATGGAAAATTCGGGGAATACTTAAATAGATTCCATATTAAAGACGATGCAGCTTGCATTTGTGGGGAGGAATCTCAAGATGTCAAACATGTATTATATGATTGTCCAGTCTTTTGCCGTGAAAGATACGAGCTTGAGTTGTTACTAAACACTCTAAATTATACATTTACCAAACCGTTAACCAATATACTTACCAACTCCAAATCATTTAAGTATTTCATGTCCTTCTTGAATAGAATATTCGTGAAATTGTAAAATGTTAAATTATTCCTGGGGAAAAAAAAAATCATATTAGTTCTAATCAACTATAATGAAATTGTGAGTCTTCAATTTCGCATACTATAATATTGTACTATTGGTTTTAATTTTTATTTTAATTAGGCATTTGATTTCTAATTTTGAGCCATTTCTTGTAATACCTGATTATTGCCAATTGTTGTTACTAAATAATGTATTTAATTCGTAAATTTTAAGCCATCTCTTAGTATAGCTGTTTATTGCTTCTAAAATAACATGTTTAATAGATATTATATATATTTCTTCCTATAACCATTAGATATAAATATAGAGACATGCCTTGAGGCTTTATGAAACGATCCACTCTTTCATTAAGGTGCATTCTTGTACATAATTCATGTGAATTGTAACCTTGACTACAATTTTCTATGATAATTTTATTATTGTTTATTGCTTATAAAATATATTTTGATACCAACTATAACCCTAATATACCTCAGGGTGAAATAGGGTTTATTAAATTGGATAATAAAAAAAATGAGCCTTAGGTTCCCGGCATATCACTGCAACTGGAAAAGGCATATGACGAGATTCCTTTACCCAACCAAATAGGTTAATAGAATTATATAGAGCACAACAGATTTCAGGGGTCCAGTTCCTGTCCTCATCTATATTGCAATCAAAAGAATACTCTAAGCTCTTTTAACTACTCGTAGCATAGTAAAATTCGCCTGTGTGCTTTCAAAGTTAATTAACCATAAATATTGTTTGTGATTTACACAGTATTTCGAGGTATGTTTCTCTTTTTATAAGATACTTTTACCACACTTAAAATTAGGACAAAGAAACTTTTTTCATGATTGTAGCCGAAGTTCCAACTCAACTGAGAATTAATACTAACTCTCGTAATCTTATGAGGATTGTAATTCATTTTCATGAATTCTGACTTCACAGGCAACAGCGATCTGAAGTTATAGGTAATTTGTTAAAGCAATAAATATTTGAAATATTTTCTTTCCGTTAGGATGTTAAGCACTATATATAGCAATAAAAATAAATCAATTTTTCTAAAATTACAACAAAAAAAAAAATGGTGCGTTGTAGAAAAATTCTGACTTCATTTCTGGAAGAAGCAGATGATATTACATAAGAAACAGCAGAAATTGTACATTTAAAATATCACTGATGACCAGTGTAATTACCTTATACATTTATTCAACATTGTGTCTTATATTTAGCACCCGCGTATTACTTTTAAAGGTCTGGCGACCATTTCTAAAATGCCACACCCACTAAAAATTGCGTTTTCTCAAAACTACGTTTTTGGTCAATAATAAAGTGCCTTGTCTCGTGACCACAATATTGTACGTAATAGAAATATAACAATTGGAGATTTATCATTCGAAGAGGTGGAAAAATTCACATATCTTGGAGCAACAGTAACAAATATAAATGGCACTCGAGAGGAAATTAAACGCAGAATAAATATGGGAAATGCCTGTTATTATTCGGTTGAGAAGCTTTTGTCATATAGTGTGCTGTCAAAAAATCTGGAAGTTAGAATTGAGAGGAACTGAGATTAAGGGTGTTTGAGAATAAGGCTCTTAGGAAAATATTTGGGACTAAGAGGGGTGAGGTTACAGGAGAATGGAGAAAGTTACACAACGCAGAACTGCACGCATTGTATTCTTCACCTGACATAATTAGGAACATTAAATCCAGACATTTGTGATGGACAGGGCATGTAGCAGTTATGGGCGCATCCAGAAATGCATATAGAGTGTTAGTTGGGAGGCCGGAGGGAGAAAGACCTTTAGGGAGGCCGAGACGTACATGGGAGGATAATATTAAAATGGATTTGAGGGAGGTGGGATATGATGATAGAGACTGGATTAATCTTGCTCAGGATAGGGACCAATGCGGACTTATGTGAGGGCGGCAATGAATCTCCGGGTTCCTTAAAGCCATTTGTAGGTAAGTAAGTATATTTATTTTTTTGTCTTTCCAAGAACATCCCCGAGAACAAGATTTTTCTGAAGTGAGGTAATTATGGTCATAAGATTTTAAGTTTTTATAGAACTCCGTAAAATATTATTATTATTATTATTATTATTATTATTATTATTATTATTATTATTATTATTATTATTATTATTAAAATGTAATCTGCTTTACCTACTCGCATTCACCATTTTGTCTCTTTATAGTAGTCCTATCTATTTAGACTAAATAATATTTAGAGATAAATGTATGTTTCTGTCAGCATTTTATGAGGGCAACCAAAAACGTTATAGGGAATTTTCACAGAATCCAAATCTATATTAATAATAAATCTGTAGCCGAAATTTTTCTGGTAATTTTCGATTTTCCAAAAATAATTGGTCCTGACATATATAATTAACCACCCTGAAACCGAAAATCGCTTTTTTGAAATTTTTGTTTGTATGTCTGTCTGTATGTTTGTTACCTTTTCACGCGATAATGGCTGAACGGATTTCGATGAAAATTGGAATATAAATTAAGTTCGTTGTAACTTAGATTTTAAGCTATATGGCATTCAAAATACATTATTTAAAAGGAGGGTTATAAGGGCGCCTGAATTAAATAAATCGAAATATCTGGCTTATTATTGATTTTTGTGAAAAATGTTACATAACAAAAGTTTCTTTAAAAGTGATTTCTGATAAGTTTTATTCTTTGAAAAATTTTGATAGGACTGATATTTAATGAGAAAAATGAGTTTTAAAATTAAAATTACCGCCATCTAAGGCGGTGTATTGAAATAAAGCTATGAAAGATAGCCTACAGACAATGTTTGTGTGTTTTATGAAGTAATATCAGAAGCTAAAGTAACCGATTTGTATAATTAATTATTATTTCATCATTGGAAAGTGTAGTTTCTCTGGATGTACATAATGCTATAATGTTATTACAGTAACTTGTGAGTGAATTGAGGACAGGCAAGATTAAAATAGCCTTTTATGCACAGAAAACTTGATAGGTTATTCTGTATATTCATTTCCTGTATTTCTTAAAATAATGTTTAGGAACATATTCATTTTTATCTCAGAGAATTAACGAACAACTAGAGTGTATTGATTTAGTATGCAGTAATAGTACATTAGCTTAGCAGTCCATTATTTTATAATTCAAATTTTAACTATGCTCAATTGAATCGTGTTAAAATACATAAAATATATATGCAATAAATGCAATGCAAAAAAATTGGGTAATGAGCCAAGCAGATTATGTTGCGCCGTTGTAAAAGCTGTTCCTCCTGAGATTCAAGAGCTTCCACAACAAATTAAAAACTTTCTAATTCGAGTACATCCGTTATCAACACACTTTTTACATAATATAATATAATATAATGTAATGTAAGATAATATAAACATAATAATAAATCTGTAGCCAAAATTTTTCTGTTAATTTTCGCTTTACCAAAAATAATTGGTAATAACAATTAAGAAACATGTTAAAGGAATTGTCATTGCACCAAATGAGTGTCTCTGGATCAAAATGATCGTATTTTAATATTTTAAATACAATTTAAATTAAGTAACATATTAAACGATTTATCCTTCTATCAAACACGAATGTTCCCTGGATCAAACGTCCTATTTTAATTATGTAATTACTTTATATTTATTTCTAACGGGTACAGCGGAGCGCACGGGTACGGCTAGTAAATAATAAATATAATATGTTCTTTCGCTTCTAAATTAACATGGCTCTCAAAGCATCAAAATTATCAAATGTTCAACGATGCAGCTAAGCTCTTCATAACACAAGAGCGGATGAGAATTTATGTCTCTCGTTTAGTTAATTAACCATCGCCGTGACACGGTTGAAATCATTTCTGCGTGACGCACTCATTACCCTCGGATGTTCTCGCTAATGATGAAGAGCCTTAATTATTTTTATATCGTCAGTAGGAATCCAATTTGGATAAGTTGAGCGGCAGAATGTTTTATAATATTGCTCAATTTTAGCTTAATTCTATGTAGAATTTGGTGAGTCTCGTTACGAGTTGATCACTGACAAAATATTTCGCATCAGTTCTGAACAGTACAGTCACGTATATGAAGTGATACAGGTTGAATTACAAATATTTACGAAGAGGTTTAGAGAAGATATTGACCTAGTCAAAAGTTGTCCTCGATACAATTCTAGTCGTTGAATCAAGACGAGGACGACGAATTTAAGGATACCCATGAGTGAAATTTGTAAATCCGAAACTATTCAGTCAATCCTTATGAAATGTTTACCACACATATCCATTGATTGCAATAAAAAACTGACAAAGTTTCATCCTCCTAGGGCAAATAGTTTCTGAGTAATAAAATATTTACTATTTTTTATAACTACGCTACAAAATGCCCCCTGCGTTGTAATTTTATTTGAAATGGTTTGATTTTTTGTCAGGACATCCCCCATGCATATGGTTCTTTAATTTGCTATCAAGTTTCTGTGTAATGTTATTAATTTGACTTGTGGAATTTTTTTTCTTTTGTGATATACATTTTTCACTCATGGGTATCCTTAAATGAAGATGGAATCTTTTACATGGCTTTCGATGTTTATAATGTAACAACTGTACAATTTAAGGGTTTATGATGATCTGATGATGGTTTTTTAAATAACCGAAAACGTTTATCATGAAATGAAATAAAAAATTGTTCTATTATATCAAAATCAGATTAAGTTTATGACGGTCTTTTGTGAAAACATTTGATAAATCAACACAGCTTATCGGATCATGCCATTTCAGTTACCGCCATAGCGTGGAAGGTGAACATCGTGCATTTTGTTGTTGAGCATTTAAAAAAAATGCTGATTGTGATTGTAACGCTGTGGAAATTTCGTACCCATTTTTAGTATGTCGACACGAAAGACTTCCTGATCAGAATGTTCTAGTGCTATGGGTGAGAAATGTCAGACAAAAGGTTCAGATTTCAAACAGAAGTCATCTGGTAGATGTCACAACGTTCGGACTCTCGAGAATATCGCAGCAGTTAGTACTACATCTCCACGACATTCAGCAATTAGGTCTAAACATGCTCTGGTATTGGGAATATCTGATCGGAGTGTCAGACGAATCTTCCACCTACCTCAAGTTCCATCACTACAAAGTTACGGTGGTTCAGGAACTTCGGCAACGTGACTGGCTCAACCGCCAAGTTGCTTGCAGACCATATTGGAGAATGTTGCAGGCGATACTGTTGTGCTCAGTAATAACTAAGCTGATTTTCATTTGTCGGGCTGCGTCAGCAAACAAAACATTCCATATTGATCCCCAGAGAACCCTCGAGAAATGCATCAGCGACTTGCTGTCCTGTTGCACAATTTGAAGGAAGAAGAGGAAGGACGCTCAGTCACTGTTTGAGGAGTGTATAGCTCGAGAGGGCAAGCATTTGGACGATATTTTCTTTAAAACAAAGTGATGCCAAAATGGCAAACACTCTTCTGTAAGATGTTAAAATAAAATTTTGAATAGGATGTATGTTGCTCTTGTTATTTCTGTTTCTAATCTGGGAGATCTCTCTGCTGGACCCTGCACTTATTTTTGCTTTTAAAATGTGATGTACTTACCCACGCTATGCAAGGAGAGGATGGAACTGTCTCCCTTCATTTTTCACACATTTCTTACTTATTAACTTAGCCATGTAAGTGGAATTAAGCTCGTCCGAAAACCTAATGAGATTAGGCTCTATTTCTCCGTCATCTCAGATTCCATTCACAAAAGCTACTCCTAAGTAGAGGATCACCTAGTTTAAGTTCTTGTATCACAGTAATTTTATACTGTTTAATTTGGTAGCCTCTCTTACGGAAGTGTAGGAAATGGCCGTTTGCTGAAGAAGACCTCAAAGAGAATTTTAAACTAATTTTCTAGCCGGTGGCTAATATCATCCAGAATGCCTTCTGTGAGCACTGTACATTGTCTTTTTCGTTCGTCATTGAACACTTCCCCTTTGATGAAATTTATTAACCAAATTGTAGACCATGTTTCTGCGGTTACTGTGCAGTGGTATGCAGACAATAATGTTCAACGGTTGGACTGGCCTGCACGGAGTCCTGATCTCAATCCCATTGAGCACCTTTGAGACAAATTGGACCGGCGATTGAGTTATTGGGAGATTCGGGCAACTTCCATTGTCCAACTGAGTGCCATGTTGCAAGAGGAATGGCGACGCATTCCAGTGGATATCCTGCACAAACTAGTGGAGAACATGCCTGACAGGGTGGCTGCTGTTATAGCAACAAGAGGTGGTACCACGAGGTTCTAAAGAGGCAAAAACAGTGCCCAATTACTGTTTGGTACTAGTACTACTACGATGACATCACAGCCCAACGTCGAGCCTTAGCCTCCTCAATTTTCTTCCTCCAACTGTCCCTGTCCTGTGCTAATCTCCTCCAGGCAGTTGTTCCGAGATAGTCCTGAGAATCGATCGTTACCGCATCTATCCATCTATTTTTGGGTCTTCCAATTGGTCTTTTACCATGTATTTTCCCTTCTAAGATCTTCTTTGGTATTCTGTTCCCTTCCATCCGATAGACATGTCCGGCCCATTCAAGCCTCCTTAATTTGATGAAAGTAACAACATCAAAACTTTTATATAATTTATATAGCTCGTTATTATAACGTATTCTCCACTGCATATTTTCTTGCACTGGTCCAAAAATTCTTCTGAGTATTTTGCGTTCAAATATACCTAGTTTAGCTTCTGTCTCCTTAGATAATGTCCAAGTTTCGCTTGCATAACAGAGAATACTTCTAATAATTGTTTTGTATATTTTAAGTTTTGTTTCCTTGTGCACACAGTTAGATTTCAGTATTGCGCTTAATGCAAAATAGGCCTTATTGGTTACAGTGATTCGACTCTGTACTTCAATTAATTCGTTATTGTTACTTGTCATTACTGTTCCAAGATATTTAAACTTCTCAGTTTCTTCAAACATGTTTATCGTCAGATTGGGAGGGTTGTATATATTCTGTTTATTTCTTATTTGTGTCATCCGTTTGGTTTTACTTGCATTAATTTGCAACCCGATTTTAGCGGCTCCTTGTTCCAGGTCTTTATACACTTCTTCTATTGCTGTCAACGACCGTCCCAGAACATCCAAGTCAACTGCGTATCCTACTATTTGAATACTTTTGTAAAATAAAGTGCTGTTAGTATCTATACCTGTCTGTGTTATCACCCAATGTAAAGCTATACTGTTTGGTAGATGGTGTATATTGAGTACTTGGAATCTTCGTCGCTACAACTGAAAGATGCAATTGGTGTCATTGACTCGCTTCTACAGAAACAAGTATCAGGACCCGTGGGTAAAGCCGTCACATTAAAACTGAAGGAAGTATTGCAGAGGAATCCAGGGCTTGAAAAAATGAAAAATGTTTCCTCCATTCTCAAGAGGGAAAGCTTCAATTGTCAGTTACCGTGGGTACCTGCTGCAATGGCAGCGATGAAATTTGCACCTATGACGTCATGTGCTGTCAAAAGAACCTTTTCCTCCTTCAAATGTATTTTGAGAGACAATAGAAAAAACGTCTCAGTCGAGAGTCTTGAAAAGTATTTCATCATATATTGCAACCAGGAACAGTAGCAGTAAATAAGGTTTTGTTTGTTTGTTACTTTTTAAAATAATTCTTGACCAAGTTTGAACAAATTTAATTCAAAAGTTATGTGTGTACTGTACCTTTTGCCTATTGAAAATTGAAATTTATGTAGTTATATCACGGCAAATTATATTACATAAAATGTTAATTGTTACAATAATTTATTCAAACTACAAAATGTTAAAGGGAAAGAAACAAAAATTCGAATCTATTTTTATTAGTTTGGTTTTTGTAAAGGTCAGTTTCGTGGTCTATGTTGGCTTAATAAATATATATTTATTTTTTAAGAATAACTGCAAGGATACATTTTTAACGATCTGGCAGTTTTTGCAAGCCCTTTCACGGATTGGACATAAAACCTAGAAAACCCTATTTCACCTATTCCAAAAACCTAAAATGTTCTTTTTAAAAATCTAAAAATCCGGTCCCTAGTAATCATTGACCTAGTAGTGTGAAATTCTATAATGCAGAACGATTTCTCCACACTCGTAGCAGTCATTGCACAACACTGAGGAATACGATCTTCAGCTGCAGCTAAACAAAACAATGTGAGCGACTGCCTGGTGGCAGAAATTTGAACCCTCGTCTTAACAAAACATACACGCATAAACTGTTTGAGTTCCTTGTTTGTTCTGAACTGGTTTCATTAACGTAAATTCAGTACTTTACTTGCAATAAACTTTTGTAACTTCTCAAATCTCAACGAAACACGGCGTATTTACGTGATGTTGTCAGTTTTGTTGGTATAATTTAATTTATTCTTCGAGAATTTCCGGACGTGATTTCCTGTGTACCTATAGCAGTAAAGTGAACCAAAGATCTCAATTGAGGGGGTCAGAAGCAAAGGGGTATAAGTGCACTTAAATTATTTGTGAGAAAATGTAGTTGAAAGTACTTAAGATTTCGTATATTCTGTGAATTTTTTTAGTTCAATTTTAATGTGGGATGTGGTTAGGATATATACCTGTCCCTTTGCCGCAAAATTTTTAAATGTTTTAGCTTGCTCTAAAACAGTCATGTCAAAGATCAATTTTTCGAAGATCGGAAAGTGAACCGAGTTCAACACTTATTCTATTGAAAGAGGAAGGGTTGTGTTTATGAATCAAAACCTTTGGTTAAATGAAAAGTTCAGTTGTGAAAAACTTCAAACGGAACGTGAAATTTTATGTCGTTATTTTTATATGGCTTTGTTTAATATTATCTATATTGTCTGTTTAACAAAAGTACAACGACTGATTTATTAATATTGCACTTGTGTTTTAAATCTCAATAACATAATAGAGAGTTAAGAAGGAATATTCAGCAAATTCCATAGTAGTGGATGAAAATTTAATATTTCTAAAGAAAGTGATGTTCCAAAGAAAGAGATTGAGTTTGACATGATAATGTTGGAATTTATATTGATGGTACACTTTGTTTTACAAAAGTAATCAATAAACTAATCAAAACTATATTGAGTACAAAACAAAGTTCTCCAAGGTACTGTATCTGTTTTAAGTGTTTGAACTAATAAACATAATAAAACTCTTATCGACATTATGCTTTTAAGGTGATATTAGCAATACAGTTCATCAGAAAATTAAATTATTTTCAAATCCATTAATAAGCTTAGAGCTGACATTTTTAAACACAATATACGTATCTTTATGTTTATGATGTAACAGTAAAGCCTTTAATTAAGAATTTTGTTATTAAACAATTTCCAATGAAAATTTTCAAAAATTTAAATGCACATATCTTCAGTAATATGTATATTATATATTAGATTTACGAAAATTTTGTAAGGCTACAAAATAAATGCCAATTTTATTTTCTAAACGAAAAGTTGAAAAACTAACTTGGAATCAAAAAATCAAACTTGTGAAAATTAAAACTTAAATTCAATAATGCACTTTAGTTTAAGACAAATAAATCTCAAATTACCATGGATACAGTTTTAAAAGTTCCAAGTTCCTTTATCTATTGAATCAGTGCTGACCATCCCTGAATTAGCTCTGATCTAAGATTAAATGGTTTATAGAATCAGGCTCTCCTGGGCTCTAAATGTTTTAGCATGCCTGCTCTAGATGCACTTAACTCATGTTCTATGATGTCACTTGTACCCCTTTGCTTCTGATACCCTGAATTATCTTATTTGTGCATTAACTAGTTTTGTTTAATCTATTTATGGCCGAAGTTTCGCTTCCATTTAATAAGATTGATTTGAAACTTTTTATTTTATTACGTTTCGTCATTCACTCATATAAAGTCAGTTGTGTAGATCAATTTAGTGACAGAGTTGTTTGCTCAGGGTGTGCCATAGGAGGTTGCACCCGCGATGAGATGAGACGATGGTGGAGATTTTTTTTGGGAAACCGAGCCCCCTGAGAAAACCACTGTGTTACCTGGTCCACGGGCTCACCCAACACAAGTTATAAAACGGGTGTACGTCGGGGATCGACAGGATTATGTCAGTACTCTAGCCACTGGACCACCCTGGCGGCCATTTTGAAAGAAACATAAATCCGTAGACTAATTTAGTGCTAGTTGATATACAGTCCGATCCGTTTTGGTATGGATAATATGAATTTATTATTACTAAGGTATTATGATAGTAGGAAAAATTTCTTGCTGGTTATATTATGATTAAAAGATGGGAGTTTCCATATATGACAATCAACAATGTATAATCTGAAAGGACAAATGAAAATCGTAGATGATTAAAATGGTTACTATAAATCAACAGCGGGCACAATGTGTTCTTTGGTATGCTAAATTTGAGGGTGTTAAAAGGGTTCAAAAAGATTTCGACGTGAGTATGGTGTGCGTAATGTACCTAAATACGATTCCATAATGTTGTATCGAACATTTGTAGAACAAATTCTGTGTTAAAAAAACTTGCAGAAGGTTAAGAGAAATAATCAGATTTTACTAAGACAGCTAACTCTTGGAGGCCCCCAAATGTTAGCAGATCCATCAAAATCTCACCTGAAATTTTGCTTTAACAAGTTTTGTGGGTCCTTTTGTTTAAATAGATAGATAGATAGATAGATAGATAGATAGATTCCATAATGTTAGATAACATAGATAGAACAAGATCTGTGATAGATAGATAGATTAGGGGAAACCTAGATGAGATGGATGGATGGATGGATGGATGGATGATGGATGGATGGATGATGGATGGATGGATGGATGGATGGATGGATGGATGGATGGATGGATGGATGGATGGATGGATTTATTCGTTCCATAATATTCTTACATTTGCTTTATAGCATAGAATAAAGAACATGTCCAATTCTTACGTTTAAATATAAATGCAATACATATAAAATGCAAATATGAAATATGTACAGAATTAATACCTTAATAACAATAATATTTTATACAATGTAATATGTTTACCATTTAATAGTATTAAAATATTTACACAGTGCTGTGAAATGTCAAGAATTCGTCTACAGAATGGAAAGTGTGAGATATTAAGTATTTTTTTAGTTTTACCTTAAATAATGCAGGATTTTGGCTATGATTCTTAATGTCTTCAGGAAGACTATTAAACAGTTTTATCGCCATGTAACATACTCCCCTTTGATAGCACGATAAATTTGATGACGGCTTATGAAAATCATTCTTTCTGCGGGTATTTATACTATGTATGGCTGAGTTAGTTGGAAAATTTTCTTTATTACATAAGAGGAAATTTATTATAGAGTATATGTCTTGATTTGTTAAGGTTAGAATCTCTATTTTTTTAATAATCTACGTGATTCTCTAGCCTTTGCTCCAACTATTATTCTAATGGCTACATTCTAATACATTTTCAATTCACAGAAACCCAGAAACATTGATGATCTGAGAGTAAAAATCACTCAAGCTTTTCAACAAATCACCTCTCTTATGTTACAACGGAGATGGGCTGAATTGTATCACCGTTATGAGTTGTGCAATGGGGGTCATGTTGAGCTCTGAGGAATCTCCCATTTTCCAGTGTTGTATGCACAAAGTTTCAACAAATAAAGTTCAGTAGTAAATGTTTTACGATGTTTTTATTTTATCCTTACCCAAACGGATCACCCTGTACAGTATATTCGCCGAAATGATGTTTAATTATGTAGGCCCCTTAGCTTGTTCGAAAAAATTCATAGCTCCGTCTTCTTCTTGGTCTTCGGCTTTTATAGTACTGATCGATGAAATTGACGTCACTACTTTATATACTTACATTTCACTAATAGACTCGAAGCAAGAACACACATGTAGGCCTAGAAACATTACAGATTCGTTTGCGGTCTACCGAAATCACGTGACAAGCTCCGAATGTTGATACCGTTGACAGTAGACCAGTCTTGCGATGGCGACTAGTACTTCAGAGCGAGAGCTCTTATCAGCCCGCTGCGCGCGCGCGGAGCTCTTTTACCTGTAAACATTGCTAAAGAACACAGCGCATCATGACGGAACGGAAGCGCTTAAAGCTTTCAAGGAAGAGTGGAAGATACAATATTTATGCTTCGAACATGGTGATGAATTCCAGTGTTTGTTGTGTAAAAAAATATCATTTGCAAAAAAAGCAACATAAAACGGCATTATGAGACGCAACATGATTATATATATAGGCATTATTCAGGAGAAGAGAGAAATAAATTGATTTCGGAATTGACATCGAATGTAAATTAATTATATTTGGGTCAGTAGACTGTACCTAGATTCCTTTTATTTCTTTATTTTAAATGTATTGTTGATGTTTTATTTGTTGCTTGTTTCTGGATATTTACTTTTATTAGACTACGTGTTTCTTTAATTTATAAATAATATTTTATCATTGATTGCACTTTAAGTTATACTATTACTAAGCTCAATAAGTTAATTCACTTTTATTCCAATAACTATTTTCAGGATTTTGAGCAAATGTGAACTAAATACACTCAGGGACAAAAAAAAACCGGACACTTTAATATTTGCTGGTATTTTGCAAAATATTATCTTCACAAATACAATATAATGGTAGCCATCTGTTGTTATGGAGACGTGTATAAATTGTTGATTGTTTTTTGTTTTATAACAAGCCATTACAACCAAATATTCCAATTTTGCTTTCGGAGTCTCAGCTATAACAATTTTGTCTCAACCATTTTGTGCTTCATTATCGTTATCATTCGTTATTTCTTTATTATTACATTTTCTGAGTTTAATCAGTTGTAACATTTGTTTTAAAAATAAGATGCGACCTGAAGATGTGGCTCGAGCTGAAGCCCTTTTTACGATGATGGACGCAGTGCACGTTACATTGCAAATGTTATGAATATGGCTAAAAGCACAACCCATGATGCCATAAAAACGGTAATTAGAGACCCTAGAATATACCAGAAGACCAGGTTCACTGCATGTCGTCCAAGAGCTACAAATCCAAATGAAGACAGGTATATGGTGTTGAGAGTTCTTAGAGCGCAACCTGCCAGCTACTAGTGTAGCCCAGCAATTTGTTAACATGCATGGACGCCCAATTTCACGCCAATACAGTTAGAAGGAGGTTGAAAGCAAGTGGACTGATATCAAGTAGACCTGCAACTGGTCCCAGAATTCTCAGGATGCATCGAGTTGAACGACTGCGTTTTGCAAATGATCGCAGGGATTGAGAAATGGACAGTGGAGCTGTGTTCTGTTCACCGATGAGTCCTGTTTCAATCTGTGCTCACCTGATGGACGTGAAAGAGTATGGAGAAGGAGAACGGGAGAACGATTTTCACAGTGTTGCATTTCAAAATGTGCCGTATGGAGGTGGTGGAGTGATGGTTTGGGCAGGAGTGTGTACGGATGCTCGTACAGAGTTGGTTTTTGTTGAAAATGGAAGACTAACAGCTGATAGGTATATAAATGAATGTTTGGCTGATCATGTTGTGCCATTTGGCCAATTTGTAGGCGATAATTTTGTTTTAATGTATGATAATGCACGGCCGCATATTGCCCATGCGGTCGGAGATTATCTCCAAGAAGTGGGAATCCATGTTCTTCCATGGCCAGCAAGGAGTCCAGACATGAACCCAATTGAACACGTGTGGAACATGCTGGGACGGCGTGTTAAGAATAGACACCGAGACCAGAATCGTTACAAGAGTTGAGGCGAGCACTTGGCGAAGAATGGGAACTTATTCCTCAAGAAGACATTGCTAACCAAATTGAGAGCATGCCAAGACGTATGGATGCAGTTATTCAAGGCATAGGGGGTAAAACCCGTTACTAAAAAGAGTTTTTAATGTTTAAGGCACCATAAAATGAAAAAAGAGTTAGAGCAAACGATGCCATAGTTATACGCCCTTTGTAATTTTTTGTAAATTTTCTCATCAGAGATTTTTATTTTTTTCAAATGTTGTGGTATAAGGTGCTAAATGGAACATTATTTTGTTTAAATGGGTTTTGTTTCATTTTGAAATAATTGGCAACAAAATACAAGCAAATATAGATGTGTCCGGTTTTTTTTGTCCCTGAGTGTATTTTGAAAACTTTCATGCAAGGACCCTTTTTTTAGTAACGTTAATATAAAAATATACTTTAAAATATAATTTCAAAACTATTGGACCTAATTGCACCAAATTTTGTACAGATGATATTATTATAGATCTGTTTATATAGTTTAAATTTCACAAATTTTGGCCGAAAATTGTGGAAGTTTTAAAAATCATACATATCCCCTTAAATGATTGACCCCAAAAATTACGATGGCTCTCAATATCTTAATTTAATCAATTTGTTTTTTCGTGTTACGTGCATCTCACAAATCGCTCTAAGAAAAATCATTACATAATCACACAATCATATACTCTATTTCAATCATTACTGTCATTATTTTTTCAACAAATACTCAAAAGTAGACCCTATTAGTTTCTCCTAACCAATGAAGTGAAGTATTTACATAATAAATAATTGCTGTTAACAAGAACATGGTTCACATACAATGTTCCTAAAAACCCTTCCTTTTGCGATTTGTTTATATATGTACATGTATGTGAAATAACTGAGTAATTAGCCCTATTACATAGCCAGAAATTTAGTAACGCAAGTTACTGTAATAATTTCTGCCTTTATTCACTGCATGTACTGTACATCCCTGACGTCTCTAAGTTACTACGCTATATAGCGGATGCACTATGCGCTCGTGATCAAGGTTGAGCTCTTCTACCATGATTGGGAGCTAATATCGTCTCATCCCTGCAGTAGACCAAAAGCACTCTATGCTGTATTTACTCCATGGTCTGCCGTCTACCATCCACGCACGCCCTCTCGTTTAAGAGTTGGAGTGAAGACGGACGGAGCGGCGCACGATTCTGAAACAAGCGGCGTCGCCAATCAATACCCGGGGCCCTGTCGTCGTCATAGCAACGTGGACGTGTGTCGGGTAATGAGGTATATTCATTGTGGGAGTGTTGGCAACAAGTTAATTACTGCGACAAAGCGGCTTTCACACGTTTTGATGCTGTTAATGAATCACAGTTCCGCGTCGAACCTGGAACGCAGTCCATGATTAAAGCATAGCTCTGCTCTTCAAATTGTGTTATTCTTTGTTTTGGAAAGATTTGCCGCCGCATCGTGTGACACCGGCACCAAAGAGTTGCGCTACGTACTCTTCATTTTTTTTTTAGATAGATTTAATTCGCGAAATGACAATACAGCATATACGGGGTGAGTAAAAAGTATGGAACAATGCTCGTCACTTTCTTAGGGGAGAGTTGGGTAGTATCGGACATCGGGTAATATCGGACAGTGCGTTTCTTTCATCTAACACCAGATGGTAGTACCTGAATAAAATGGTTACGTTTCTGTATGCGACATCACAGAAAGACACGACTGTGTGAATTCCAGACTAGAAAACTTAATTTCACGTAAAATATTATCATGGACCCGTATCAAAGGCTTTCGTATGTTCAAATAATTTACTGTAAACTAAAGCTCTCCTTATAAGTCCAGTAACTGCGTCAATAGTTATTGTAGGATCTTCTAAAGCCAAACTGAGGGTCATTACATGTTTGTTTATTTAATAAAATCTCAAAAACCTTTGAGATGGAGGAAATAAAATTAATAAGTCTATAATAATTTCAAGAGAAAATTTGTTCCGGGGCCGGGTATCGATCCTGGGACCTCTGGTTGAACGTACCAGCGCTCTGCCAACTGAGCTACCCGGGAACTCCACCAGACACCGTCTCAACTTTTGCCTTTATATCCACACAACTCGCGTGGCCTGACGAAACGCCAGAGACCCACATCGAGTGCACACAAACTCTGTGTGACTTGAAATTGTGGTTTTCTGTTAACGTACACAGTGACGTATATATTATGCAAATCTAATCTTTCAGGTAAAGCTTCCTCTAAAGCAGATTTGAATAATTTCAAGGGAAAAATTGTTCCGAGGCCGGGTATCTATCCCGGTACCTATGGTTGAACGTACCAGCGCTCTGCCAACTGAGCTACCCGGGAACTCCACCAGACACCGTCTCAACTTTTGCCTTTATATCCACACAACTCGCGTGGGCTGACGAAACGCCAGAGACCCACATCGAGTGCACACAAACTCTGTGTGACTTGAAATTGTGGTTTTCTGTTAACATACACAGTGACGTATATATTATGCAAATCTAATCTTTCAGGTAAAGCTTCCTCTAAAGCAGATTTGAATAATTTCAAGGGAAAAATTGTTCCGGGGCCGGGTATCGATCCCGGTACCTCTGGTTGAACGTACCAGCGCTCTGCCAACTGAGCTACCCGGGAAGTCCACCCCACACCGTCTCAACTTTTGCCTTTATATCCACACAGCTCGCGTGGGCTGACGAAACGCCAGAGACCCACATCGAGTGCACACAAACTGTGTGACTTGAAATTGTGGTTTTCTGTTAACATACACAGTGACGTATATATTATGCAAATCTAATCTTTCAGGTAAAGCTTCCTGTAAAGCATATTTGAATAATTTCAATGTAAAAATTGTTCCGGGGCCGGGTATCGATCCCGGGACCTCTGGTTGAACGTACCAGCGCTCTGCCAACTGAGCTACCCGGGAACTCCACCCGACACCGTCTCAACTTTTGCCTTTATATCCACACAGCTTGCGTGGGCTGACGAAACGCCAGAGACCCACATCGAGTGCACACAAACTCTACACAGTGACGTATATAGTATGCAAATCTAATCTTTCAGATAAAGCTTCCTGTAAAGCAGATTTGAATAATTTCAAGGGAAAAATTGTTCCGGGGCCGGGTATCGATCCCGGGACCTCTGGTTGAACGTACCAGCGCTCTGCCAACTGAGCTACCCGGGAACTCCACCCGGCCCCGGAACAATTTTTCCCTTGAAATTATTCAAATGTGCTTTACAGGAAGCTTTACCTGAAAAAATAGATTTGCATAATAAGTCTATAGTTAAGATATTGATTTTTGGCATTTTTGAACACAGGAATAGCCTTCACAATCTCAAAAACATTAGGCAATATTAGTCTGTTCAAAATTCACATATAAAACAAGCTTCTAGTTTTTGTTTTAGCGTAAATACAAGGCAGGAACTATTATTTAAACATAAAATTATAGATTATACTTCTTGGTAATTGTCTGAGGAGAGAGGAGAGAATGGGCCAAAGGGCCAGTCCTTGAACAGAGGACATAATGATAATGACGAAACTTGCGCTGTGTGACTGCACTTAGCAGCCCCAGATGTTTGGGGAGGCAGAAGGTAGTTTGTGGAGATGGGAAGAGTTTAGAGACGACTGAACGAGGTGGCCTATCTTGTTCAAAACATTTGTGGCGTAGTTACAGACAGGAGTGTAGCGAATAGGTACTTAAAGTAAGAACAAAGGTCCTTTTAAATGTATTTAGCGTAATTTTGGACTGTCGTGCACCGTTTATTTGTAACGATTTCTTTTAATTAGGCTTTTCGACAAAAAATATAATTCTAGCGTTACATGAGACATACAAGGTGGGTGAAAGGAATGGAACAATCTTTCAAGCTTTCCTATTTTCAATTTTATGAAGAAACTCTACAGAGTGTTTAAAATAACATTCAATATTTTGAGAGGTGATAGCATTCATAAAAACACGAGAAAAAAATCTAATAAATATGGATCCTAAAATTAGTATTTTCTGAGATATGAATACTTCCTCAAGAAGTGAACAGTATCATTGTTTCTGTACAATAGAACTTTATGCCTTTATTTTCCAGAAATCACAACTGATCCTACTTGTGTCTTTTAATACAGTTAAGTAGTATTACAATAACTGCAGTAGACTGGACACAATGGGACTTACCATTACAGTAGGATGGAAAAGGAGGTTAAGATGTCCTCAACATTATTCTTGTAGAGCGATTTGGTTTGAAAATTAACATTGAAGTTTCTTTGTGTATACAACGATAAAATCGATAGTCTGATAAGTATAGATGCTGTCTATGGAAAATTTTGATGATGATTTTATTTTTTTTGTTTATTTATTTATTTATTTATTTATTTATTTATTCATTCATTCATTCATTCATTCATTCATTCATTCATATCCACCGCTGTGGAGTAACCGTTACCCTGCTTGGATCGTGAAACGAGCGGATTCTGGTCCAAATCCTGGTACTGTATTAAGGTTTTACCGAAGTTTTCTCTCAACCCATTGAGAGCAAATTCTGGGTAACTTTCGGCACTGGATCCTGAACTCATCTCACTAGCAATATCACTTTCATCTCACTCAGATGCTAGACAACCAGAGCAGTTGAGAAATCGTCGTAAAATTACCTATCTATCTGTCTGTCTCTCTGTCTATCTATCTATCTATCTATCTATCTATCTATCTATCTATCTATCTATCTATCTATCTATCTATCTATCTATCTATCTATCTATCTATCTATCTATCTATCTATCTATCTATCTATCTATCTACCTATCTACCTATCTACCTACCTACCTGTCTGTCTGTCTGTCTGTCTGTGTGTTCGAAAATACGGTACAACAGATTATTGCTTTTGTCTATGTAAGCTTTATTGAATAACTTTCAACGTTATAAGGCAGTTTTCACTACTACCATACCTGTAATGTGGGGATAGCAACTAATAAAAACTCGTGAAATTTTAGATTATTCCAGTTCATTTGAGGTAAAAAAGAATATGTTCTTATATGCATTAGCTTATTGAAATTAAAATCGAAAATAAGTAAAAATCCATGGCGTTACAGCCCTTTGACCAGCCGGCTGATGGCCTCACGTCCACATGCCGAAGCAAAGGTGGACGATTATCCAACCAGAACGGAGGTATCGTGTTGTTAGTACGATGATCCCCCCAGCCGTTTTAGCTGGTTTACGGAACCGGATTTTCGCTACCTATCGTAGCTTCCCAAGTGCATCACGATGCTGGGTAATGTGGGGATACACTGGCCAAAATTTCATGAAAAATTTTTCCCCATGAGGATTGAACCAGTTCGTTTCCGTAACGAGTCCTAGGCGGGATTAGCTTATTAAACGCCACGGCGCGTGAGTCGAAAATAAGTACTGACATCATTATAACATCAAAGTCGTAGTTAGTTTCGTAGTGGCAGTTAATTACAGTTCTGTATTTGTGCAGTAATAATTGAGGCTTTTTAGCACGTCTTCTGTATCTCGAATTTTCGATAACTCGAAATATTATCCATTTCCGAAAGCACTTCGAGATATCGAAGTTCGGCTACGCACTTTAAAGTGCCGACTGTAATATATTCGATGCTGGAAAGACCTCAAGCCAAAATTGTATGTCCAGACCCGCCTTTACTCTGTAATTTTTGGTAAATCACCTTGATAACGAGCTCAGAAGAAGAATGTGAACATGGAACCAACTGCATGTATAATGAGTACTGCTATGAAATGCGGAAGTTGATTGAAAATCGATAATGATTGAGAAGAAGCAGTGACTTGGTTGTAAAGTGCTCGGCAATAGAAACCAACCAACATTTGCGTTATTTGATGGCAACAGACATCATCGACGAAGTGAAACTTTGACGAGAACAGCGAAATACCACAAAAAGACAGTATTTTTCTCCCCCCAAGACTGATTTTTTCTCCCCCAATGGGAGGGCTGAACAACCCCGCCATAAGCTTGAAACGGTGGAACCAAGAAGGTGTATGGCCGTCAAATTACCCATAGTTCATCTCTTTTTCCGGTGTGTTTATCAGCCGTTTTGTCCGTATTATTACGATTACAAATTGTTTCGTGTTGTGAATATTTCAAACGTGTAGTCAAGTTAAGCAGGTGTTTTTCCAAATGGCTGATATTCTGTCTGGCTCAACATGTGAAGAAATGCCAACATCCTTCTTGATAAAAGAAAGATTGTGGAAATGAAATGTTCATTCCATGTCAAGGTTTACAGTCTTACTAATAAAAACTGGACGTTTAACTGTCAAATTACCAGTGAGTTCATCTCTTTTTCCACTACATACGTCGTGTATAACAGTGCAACTGTTACACAGCTACGTCATAGTTTTGTTTCGTTACGAAAGGTTATTATCTGAGGTTCTCTATTGCATCCGGTAATTGTTTGGCGTGTTATCGATAGTACAACTTCTAATCGAAAAGTTCATTTTGGTCAAAGAGTTAAGCTTTTACAGCAATATTATTCTAATAATTCTATGATCTTTTTTTGTTCTTCTGTGCAAGGTAACCATCATCATAAAATGACAGTCGATACGAACAGCTGTTAAATTTTTCGCCAATACAACGCCAAGGGGTTTCTTATATAACTAAGAAAGCAATTCCCATTGTATAGTTACACCCTGTTTATACATCCATAGATTCACGATTTATTAGTAACGTTTTCTTCTCAAATCTGCATAAGTCTCGTATAAAACTATACACGGTTTATTTGTTAATAAATATGCAGAGAAATTTACATTGATATAATAATTTGCTAGTGCTCCTGTTACCTCCACATCCAATCTAAACCGTTTACTTATGACCAAAACCAATAGCAGTAATTTAATACACTAGTACAAATTTTTCTGTCATGGGGATGAAATTATATAATAGGCTTCCCAGTCAATCTTATAAGTTACCAACCAATAGTTTTAAAACTAGATTTTACAATTGGCTTTTAATTAATCCTTTCTACTCTGTAGATGAGTTTCTTAACATAAATTCATAGGAAACTGTTTTTTAATAAATAAAGTTATTTACATTTAGTTACAATTATTACATTAAGAGTGAAGTGTTTTCATTAATTTTAGAGTTTCAAAATGTTTTGTGTTTTCATTCGAATTAAATTTTACTGTTTTCAATTATATGTGTAATTTCAAATGTATGTTTTTTTTATGACGAAGCCTATCACTGTATGTTTAATGGCTTAATGAATTGAAATGAATATTTGGCAATTGACGGTATTTCGCGCTGGATTATGGGGCGTAAAAGGTGTAGTTTGATGTCATATCCGTCGGGCCAATTTCCAGCATATTTGCCTGGAGTACTCCCTCCTTTCTCTTTATTCTCTCAGGCTCTTAACTTGCCGTTATTCACCCCGACAATACGAGCGGTTCATAGATGTCGCTAGTGTGAAGCGTAGACCACTTAATTCGTCAGAGACTACATAGAATGCACCACAGGCGATGAATCTACATTACACTCTTAATTAATGTTTTATAAGTTATTTTACGACGCTTTGACAACTGATGTGGTTATCTAGCGTCTGAATGAGATGAAGGTGATAATTCCAGCGAAATGAGTCCAAGATACAGCGTCAAAAGTTCTCCAGAATTTTGCTCGTAATGAGTTGAGGTAAAACCCTAGAATAAAACCTCTACCCTGAACTGATCCGAACCACGATTTGCACCCGGGCCGCTCGTTTTACGGTCAGGCATGCTGTTACTGCACAGCCGTGGACGTAATGAATGTTGATGATAGAGAATTGTTGGGATGTATCGTAAGGCTTCCCCATAGTCATGACCAGGATTTTGTGTGTCAGTAACCCTGAAGATTGCTGCAGAGTTAGTAGCCGAAAGGTTGGGAAATTTTAAACGACTTCACCCGGCTGATAGGCCGCGAAATCATACTTGTGATATTTTTCTGGATCTTTTGTGATCACCTGGTATGCCAGGCAGAGACTTTGAATATTTCCTCCCGAATGTCCTAAAAGTCCGTTCATTAAATGTAAGAAATGGTAGAAAAAGCCAAAACATTTTTGTCAAAAAACTTTGGACCAGATAGACGGCGTTAAAATTGGAAGCTCTGCAAGCATGTCGCCCTGCTGGATAGAGTTGTTGTCTGCCCATCTGTGCACAGTAGAGGAGGTGCTCAAAGTGAACACCTTTGAACTCTGAGCAGAGCAACAAGCTATTACTATCGAATCCTCTCAAAGCTATCAGGGATAACACGGAGGTATAGAGTTCTCTGCCGCTAGAATACTGTTGTTAGGTCCTAATTATTTATTTACATACCCGTGAAGTCCAGGCTGGCGAGGTCAGGAGATTTTGATGTCCAAGCAGTAGGTCCGCCACGACCAATCCACCGGTCTGGAAAGGCATTGTCCAAAAACGCACGAACATTATGTGTGAAATGTGCTCGATAGCATCTTACTGCAACCGCATGCGTTGCCAGGGGAACGTCCTCCAGTAATGGCGGTGGGTTTCCTGGAGAAGGTGCAGATGGTCGCTGTTGAGATGGACTAGAATTAAGGTAAGGCCTAACCAACGTCTCAGCTGAACAAACAGCATTCTCAATTCTAACGTCGTCTAGTGGGCTATCGGCGTAACGTCGATCCTAATTTGTCGGATAAAAAACATTTGTCTTGGCTTCTTCTACCATCACTTACTTACATATGGCTTTTAAGGAACCCACAGATTCATTGCCACCCTCACATAAGCTCGCCATCGGTCCCTATCCTGTGCAAGATTAATCCAGTCTCTATCATCATACCCCACTTCCTTCAAATCCATTTTAATATTATCCTACCATCTACATCTCGGCCTCCCGAAAGGTCTTTTCCCCTCCAGTCTCCCAACTAACACACTATATGCATTTCTGGATTCGCCTATATGTGCTACATGCCCTGCCCATCTCAAACGTCTGGATTTCTAATTATTTCAGGTGAAGAATACAATGCGTGCAGTTCTGCGTTGTGCAACTTTCTCCATTTTTCCTGTAACTTCATACCTCTTGGCCCCAAATATTTTTCTAAGAACCTTATTTTCAAGCACCTTAATCTCTGTTCCTTTCTCAAAGTGAAAGTCCAAGTTTCACAACCATACAGAAGAACCGATTGTATAACTGTTTTATAAATTCTAACTTTCAGTTTTTTTTTTAGGAGACTAGATGACAAAATCTTTTCAACCGAATAATAACACGCATTTCCCATATTTATTCTGCGTTTAATTTCCTCCCGAGTGTAATTTATATTTGTTACTCTTACTCCAAGATATTTGAATTTTTCCACCTCTTCGAAGGATAAATCTCCAATTTTTATAGTTCCATTTCGTACAATATTCTGGTCACGAGACATAATCATATACTTTGTCTTTTCGGGATTTACTTCCAACCCTTTTTCTTTACTTGCTTCAAGTGGAATTTCCGCGTTTTCCCTAATCGTTTGTGGATTTTCTCCTAACATATTCACGTCATCCGCATAGACAAGAAGCTGATGTAACCCGTTCAATTCCAAACCCTCTCTGTTATCCTGAACTTTCCTAATGGCATATTCTAGAGCGAAGTTAAAAAGTAAAGGTGATAGTGCATCTCCCTGCTTTAGCCCGCAGTGAATTGGAAAAGCATCAGATAGAAACTGGCCTATACGGACTCTGCTGTAAGTTTCACTGAGACACATTTTAATTAATCGAACTAGTTTCTTGGGAATACCAAATTCAATTCACAACCAAATCTATCATCACTTGAAACTTAAATTTAATGCACGTACTTCTGGGACACTCTGCATGTCGTAGCTCTTTTCTACAAGTGACGAACATGAACTGACAAGAGGAAGAGGCTCAGGAAAGATTTACCGCGTCTGACTTGCAAACAGCTTTTGGAACTTGGCATGTCTAGCGTCTCACCAATGAAATTTAATTTCCGTTTCATGTCAATTTTCGTTTATTTCATTGTATTGTATTTGCATTTTTATCAAAGAAGATGTAAGTTTCATGCGTTTGGTTGTATCCGGATATCTTCTCCACTGAAAGAGCCTACTTCCGAGGGAAAGTGAAAGCCGTGCCCGGTATCCATTGTGATGTGTCTAACACGCTTGATTATTCTTTTGTTATACTTAATTACGCTTCCATCCCACATGTTATTCATCATCTAAATTCAATGTGGGAGATAAATGGCCAATAAATTTTGCTTGAAACCCTCTTTTCTTCTTCTTCTTCTTCTTCCTATCATGTATTAAGCCTGGTGTCCTGTTAGGCCCGTAACACACTTGAAGAGTTTTCGCTAGCGAGAAATGTGTTGCGAGAAAGAGGCGAAGAGCCTTCCTCCACTCACTTGTCGATTCTCGCTATCACAGATCACACCTCGCTATGATCATCTATGCACTGCCTTCATGCAGAAAGCATTTTTCTGATTATAGTAATCACTCGTTGGGGGAAATATTACGGGTTATGTACTTACGTATATTGTCGTACTTAAATAATATAACCTGTATGTATACTTTACAAATTACGTACGAACGCTATTTTGAATCTGAGTATTCAGATGATGAGGAAATGAAGTTAGGCATGAACATATTTTGTTAATGAAAAGAAAAAGTAGGCCTGAAATTAAAGCCAGAAATATTTGAAAATCACATTGTATCTTACGAAAATAAGGGCGAGGTTTGGACACTGGTTTCGATTTGAATGATGATACGTTTAGGCGTTATTTCAGGTTGAATGGACCTCAGTTTTTGCCATTCATGATATGATATGTCCTGATTAAAATTATGTAAGCTGTTAAGACATATAGATACATTATTTCAAATGTTCAATTAATGCTATTAAATCTCATCAAAATAAAATATAGCCCTATTTATTTTCAGATAATCTGATATTTGTCTCCAGATTTCTTCTTTAGGTTTCGTGTTTTTATAGTTTTCATCCCGTGTATCATATAAATAGGCCTACGGGTGACATCGTACAAGTTCGATAAGTTTCTGACTGCAATTATCAGCCATCTTTCCTCATTTTCAAATCAAATCAATACAATTCATCACCACCTGTGATATCTTTTTCCACATTCAATCGTCATAAAGAGTATAAATGTCAAACATCTTTGATAAATGTGTCAAGAAAATTCGCTGAGCTACCGATTCCAGCGAGAAACTCGCGCGAGGTTTTTGCTTGAGCGAGAATCTCTTCCAGCGTGTGGACGTCCATTTGAATCCATGCTATCAATTTTTTAATTTCCTCGCAACACATTTCTCGCTGGCGAAAACTCTGCAAGTGTGTTATGGGCCTTGCGGTCTCACTCCATCGTTTCAGCGGACGGCCCAAAGATCTCGTTCCTAAAGGGTGGTAATTTAGTGCATGGTGTGGTATCCTTGTTCTAGACATCCTGAGTATATGAGATTTCCAGTTCTGTCTGTAATTTTGATTATTCTCTAAAACTGGGTCAATACTTAATTCTTTCAAAATATCCAAATTTTTCTTCTTGTCTAATCTAGTACAGCCATCAGTTCTTCTTAAAAACTTAATTTCATTGGCAGTGATTCGGTGTTCATCACATTTACTTATGGTCCAAGCTTCACTTCCATACATGAGAACAAGTCTCACTATTGTTTTATAAGTTTTAATTCTTGTGTGTTTTTGGACGAGAGAAGGTTCGAAAATGTTATTAATGGTATTCATTGCATAGTTAAAGTAATTCAGTTTTGTAGAAATATCTTTTTCTTGTTCATAGCTCAAATGATAACTCAAATATTTAAAACATGAGGCCTGCTCTACAGGTGTATTACTTACAAATGGCTTTTAATGAACCCGAAGGTTCATTGCCGCCCTCACATAAGCCCGCCATCGGTCCCAATACTGTGCAAGATTAATCCAGTCTCCATCATCATTTCCCATCTCCCTCAAATCCATTTTAATATTTTCCTCACATCTACGTCTCGGCCTCTCCAAAGGTATTTTTCCCTCCGGCCTCCCAACTAACACTCTGTATGCATTTCTGGATTCGCCCATACGTGCTACATGCCCTGCCCATCTCAAACGTCTGGATTTAATGTTCCTAATTATGTCAGGTGAAGAATACAATGCGTGAAGTTCTGCGATGTGTAACTTTCTCCATTCTCCTGTAACTTCTTCCCTCTTAGCCCCAGATATTTTCCTAAGAACCTTATTCTCAAACACCCTTAATCTCTGTTCCTCTCTCAAAGTAAGAGTCCAAGTTTTCACAACAATACAGAACAACCGGCAATGTAACGGTTTTATAAATTCTAACTTTCAGATTTTTTGTAAAGGCAAATTTGGTGCGAAGATGATTTTTTCAATTAATCCCATTACTTTAGTTCTATTAATTGAAATTTCCGTTCCGTTGTAATTGGAAAACAGAACGTTGGAGGCCATCTTCAGAATCTGCTAATAATATTACATCATTTGCAAATAGTAATAGATCTAACTTTAAATATCAATTGATGCTCAAATTATCATGTTTTGTTCTTTTCCAGTTTCTAGTCATATGATCCATATATATAAATAGTAATGGGGGATAGACTACAACCTTGTCGAACACCTTGATTAATTGATTTCCACTCAGTTTAGTTGTTTCCATTACTGAGACATAATTTTCACAATATAAATTATAGGTTGCATTTATTAATTGGTTTGGAACATGATCTTCTTTCAGAATTTCAAATAAGTTTTTTCTATTAACTTTATCAAAAGCCTTTTTAAAATCGATAAAAGCCAAATGTGTCTCTTTATTAAACCCTCTTTTGTGTAACGTAATTCTATGTAATGTGCGTCTCTGTCTCTCTCTCTCATGCTCTCTCCGCCCCCCCCTCTCTCTCTCTCTGTCTGTCTTTGTCTCTCTTTCCCTGGGGCCTAGGTTATTGATTACCGATATAACTACTTTTTACATGAATAGCTCTGTATTTAGGTATGTTTTCGATCCAATATTAGGGTGTCATACCAAAAAACGACTCACACATTTTCAGGCTATTTTTCCCGCGACTATACTTCTTAAACTACACAACATATTCCAATGAAGTAAACGGCGATCGACAGACAAAGGATCAATGTATCCAGCGTGACCTTGACTCGGAGCGAGTGACGTCATCTACCGATACGCGGGAAGTGGGAAAATGAGGCTCGGATTGGCGGGTCGCACGGTAGCCGAGACGGTGTAACTCGAGAATGCGAAGCGACAGAACGTTCACAGTGGTCCCAAACGATTTGTAACGAACCAGGCTACGATCTCAATTGAGTAACAATTAGCAGTCGACAAGTTAAATGGGAAAAATTCACAAGTGAAGTTGAGCCGAGAGAGAAAATTCACAATGTCGAGACTTATGCTGAGCAAATGGGAGTAGGCAATTAACCCTTACATCGTGATTTTATAATTTTGCTAGAAGTGTCGGTCACGACCTATTGTTATAATTCTGCTGTAGTTTCCATTTATACGGCAAAGACTACTGTACATTGGTTCTCGTTTTATAACCACTTTTATCAATTGTGTAAATTACTTGGCATTTGTCACATAATACTACGCCACGAGGGTCGGCTCTAAGAGGTTTAAGGAGCGAATATCTTATCCTATCTTGAGAGACGTGTTACCGCATAAAAATTGCGGCTTTGTAGAGCCTTCCCCGATTTTTAGACGTGTGTCAGCACTTTTGTTCCTTGTGATAATAATATCGGCACTTTGATTTCAGAACAAAATTATTTACAGTTATTTTTTATATCAGATTTGTCTCATAATGCAAGGCGAGTACTTAAAGAACGAATTTACACACTTTGTCTTTTTTTTTGTTTGTTTTTGTTTTTTTTTATTCGTTTCTCTTATCTATACTCTAACCAGTTGACGTAAATACCAATATTTTGAATATACCTTTCATAACATCTTGTTTTCCTCATCTTTACAGATCTGTGTCAATGGAATTCTTTTTCACAAAGTATTTAGGGGCTGCAAGACAACAAACATTTATTTAAAATTTATTTATTTATTTCATTTAACCATATCTGATTTAAAATATCACTGACTACATTGTTACTTTTTTCTTTATCATCATCCTGATTGTGCTGTTTTTATTTATTTATTTATCTATCTATTTATCTATTTTTGATTTATTTATTCTATTTATTTAGTTTATTCTGCTCTGTTTATTTCAGTGTTAATTAATTTATCTTTTGTTGTTTATTTGAAAATCTCTTTTATGTAACTGTCATCTAAATCAAATTTATCTTCTTTTATTTATTATTTATTTATTTTTTGAGTGGAAAAAGGCCTCGAACTCTGCCAGAAAATAAATCTTTATTTTATCATTTATTAACTTTAATTTTATATCAGATTTGTCTTTGTGGCGAGTATACAGTTTCGAATACTGCTTGTAGTTTTTTTTTTGTTTTTGTTTTTTTTTTTTTTTTTTTTTTTTCAAATTTTAATTTTATTAGGAGATTCTTAATACAGTTGTCATTTGAAAAGAAAATATTTTGAATATGTTTCTATAACTTTGTTTGTCCAAAAGAGACTGTGACTTCATCTGTTCTTTTTATTCTTTATTTATTTATTTATTTATTTATTTATTTATTTATTATATTTTTGGATCATCAGTCGCATCGATCAACAGAATCTTACTTTCTTTATCATTTATAAATTTTAATTTTGTCTTCTTTGTGTTGCGCGTTGCAGAAGTGCTTTTTCATATGTATCTGTTCCAAATAATATCGCTACCTATTAATTTAATTTCTTCCCATTTTAAACAGCTTGTAAAACTGATGATGGTTGCGCGTCGAAAAAGTGACTTCATCGATTTTATTATTATTATTATTATTATTATTATTATTATTATTATTATTATTATTATCATCCATAAATGACACCATACACACCATAACAAAAAGTGTGTGTCTATATATATATGTGTCCATAAACCCTTTGTTAACCATTACAAAACCCTTTGTTAGGGTTAACAACACAATTGCTCAAAGTGAACTCAGCGTATAGGTAATTAAGTATGGACACTTCGCGCTGGTACCTTTGATGTAGCAGGACTGATTTCAATGACCTTCAAGCCAGCTAGAGCGTAAGATTCTGCTTTCTCCCTAGAGTTGGCGCTGACATCACACCAGCTAGCGGTCGACACAGCGGAAATATAACACATACAATTAATACATCTAGGTACATTATGTACTCAAAAAATAAATTGGATCCATAAAATAATAAATCCGTCATTAATTGTAATGTATAGACTCTAGAGTTTCATTTATAATGAGAGTTGAGACGTTGACCCCAACAACAATTAAAATATGTAATGATTTGATAGCACTGAAAATGTAAAAACAAAACTCTTATGAGAAGTAAAACCATATACCTGTATTATATTATATACAAATATTAAACGAATTCCATACTTAATTTTATAATGTATTATATTATTTTATAATATAATTTATTATATCTGAAATATAAAATAGTACATTATGCAACGAGCTTATAATGAAGGTAATTAAGAAGCGAGTATGGATATTTATGAAACTAGCGGAAGCGAGTTTCATAATTTTCATACGAGCTTCTTAATTACCATTATAGACGAGTTTCATACGACTTTTTATGCTCGACCATATTTCTAACTTGATATTATTAATTTTCTTTGTATCTGACCTTGGCCAATGTCCTGTATGTTGTGAGATGTGCGCAGACGCGAAAGTATTGATTTTTTCCGAGGAACAGATGTTCACAATGACCTTGCTAGGCCATAAGAACCTACAGAGATAACATTAAAAATAAATTAGACATTGAAAAACGAGATGACAAATTGAATTTATTTGAATATTATTTACAATTAATGCTAATTATTATAGTAACAGAACATAACCTTCTGCGACAGTATTGGATTTCCAGCCTCCGTGACTTTTCGCTAATTCTCTTTCGATTGCATATCCGAGAATAATCGATACTTGCGGTTTTATAACGGTAGAAAGCTGACCTGTCATTGGCTGAAAAGTTGTAACCTGAGTCGTCATTGGCTGAAAGACCTGACCTTTAATGAGTAGGTGTACTTTAATGAGGTCCATTAAAGGTCTGCTACCAGGTGTAGCATGGTCGAGCATAAAAATTATTATTAAACTAGTTTGCCACTGAGAAATAAGGAAAAGCTGTTAACTTGAATTTATTTGAAGCAACCTTATTATGCAATAAGGTAGGCGATGTTTGGATCCTGTGTCTCAACTCTATACTCAATTATTATCTTAGCGTATGCTCGATTGCACTAACCTCTAGCGCTTGAAAGTGGAACTAAACGCCGGCGCACAGAGAAACAAAACACAGTGTCCATTCTTTATAATCCCTATTCGCTGGTGACCTCCTCCTGCTTCGATGCATGCCCTGAGCCTGCCTGCCTGCGTTCCATGCTTTGTCGTACTCTGTGCAAATGTCCTGGTGTGTTACGGATTTGATCAAATTTGCTACCGTATTCCCTTCTGCTAGGCCATAAATGTAGTGCAGATCCGTCATTCCTCTCACTGAATACATCTTGTGATGTGATGAAGGTTGCTATGAATAACACACAACAGAACAAAAGACGATCAGACAAAACAAAACAAATGTCATGACCAACTGTAATGAAGAAAATGGAAAAAATGCAAGTTTGAGGTGAATTACATAATCAGGGGTCATTAGAGGAAATTCCTTTCATAACTCCCTAACGAAGGGTTTGCGGATCCATGCTCATATGAGCTTTTTGTTATCTTTTGGTGTCAGGAATACACCTCCACATTTATGGACACATATATAAATACATCCAGTATATTTTTATTTTATTAGGTTATTTTACGACGCTGTATCAACATTTCAGGTTATTTAGCGTCTGAATGAGATGAAGGTGATAATGCCGGTTAAATGAGTCCGGGGTCCAGCACCGAAAGTTACCCAGCATTTGCTCATATTGGGTTGAGGGAAAACCCCGGAAAAAATCTCAACCAGGTAACTTGCACCGATCAGGATTCGAACCCGGGCCACCTGGTTTCGCGGCCAGACGCGCTGACCGTTACTCCACAGGTGTGGACTACATCCAGTATATTCTAATGTGTTGTTTTGTAGGATAGTTTTATGTTGTTTGGCGCAACATTCTTGATAACCGAATAAAATAACGTCATTGCTGATGGTCACACATATTCAAGGTTGAGTAAATTCACGCTCACGTAGGTTCCATCGGCTGGCACATTGTGCTGCCATCGTAATACGAGAGCTGTTCATAAAGTTACATCCGTTACGCAATTACAAGTACAGCACATTTTATTATAACAACTTGTAGCTACCGTCTTACACTACTTTTCGAAATAGTCGCCCTTCAAATTGGGACACTAATCATATCTTTTAACCAGCTTTGAAGTCCCCTCTGCATAGGACTCTGCTGCCTAGGACTTTAACCACTCTTCAGCACTACTTTTCAGCTTTTCATCTTAATCAAATCGCTGAGAAGCAAACCACTTCTTCATGTGCGTGAAGATATGGATGTCGCTGTGGGCCAAATCCGGGCTGTACGGGGGTAGATCGAACACTTCCCTCTTGAACTGCTGGAGAAGTTACTGAGTGCGAGAGGCAGTATGGGGGCGGACGTTTTCGTTCAAAAACAAAGTTCACGATACATTTCTGACGCCTTTATGTTTTCGGTAGCAGATATACGAGGCGCATCCAGAAAGTAAGTTTCCCCATTTTTTTTCCCTTGAAAGTAAACGTAATTAGCCGTGTCAATTACGCATGCGTAACAGAACTATGACATATCAATCATATGCCAGCCGGACAGGTCCGGCCTGGTGCCATTAGCGTGGCAGCGGTGATCCGAAATGGAAGCTCTTATTCCTTCTCCCGCCGCCTGCGAGGTTCGGTCGGCGATAAAGTTCTTTAATGCACGAAGCATTGCGCCAATTGAAATTCATCGGCAGCTCTGTCAGATCTGTGGTCCGAACATCATGAGTAAGCAGATGGTGCGTCGCTGGTGTAGGCAGTTTTCCGAAGGTCGTCAAAGTGTCCATGATGAAGAGCGCAGTGGGCAACCGTCCCTCATCAATGATGATCGTGTTGTGCGGCACTGCATCATGGAGAACCGTCGCTTCACGATTACGGAGCTGAGCAGCCATTTTCCGCAGATATCGCGATCCTTGTTGCATGAGATTGTCACTAAGCACCTGCTGTTCAAAAATGTGTGTGCCAGGTGGGTGCCGAAAAACCTGACACCCGAACACAAAATGCAACGTTTAGGAGCAGCACTGACATTTCTGCAACGGTATCACGATGACGGCGACGAGTTCCTCGACAGGATCGTAACGGGCGATGAGACTTGGATTTCGCACTTCACCCCGGAAACCAAGCAGCAGCAGTCAATGCTTTGGCGGCATAGTGGATCTCCGGTCAGGACGAAATTCAAACAGACGCTGTCGGTACGGGAAGTGATGTGCACGGTGTTCTGGGACAGGAAGGGCATTCTGCTCATTGACTTCCTTCCAAGAGGTGAACAGTGAACGCTGACCGTTACTGTGAAACACTGTGAAAATTGCGACGTGAATAAGAGGCGTGGAATGCTTACTGCAGGTGTTGTGCTCCTCCATGACAATGCTCGTCCACATACGACTCGGCGCACAGCAGTTGTTTTGACGGAACTTGGCTGAGAGTTGTTTGATCAGCCACCCTACAGTCCTGATCTTGCTCCCAGCGATTTTCACGTTTTCTTGCACCTCAAGAAATTCCTGTCCTCCAGTGACCGTTTTGGCAACGACGAAGAGCTGAAGACGTCTGTCACACGCTGGTTCCATTCACAGGCGGCAGAGTTCTACGACAGAGGGATACAAAAGTTGATCCTACGATACGACAAATGTCTCAATTCTGATGGTGGCTATGTTGAAACATTGCTGTACCTGTTGCCAATAAATGTTTTCCTGAAAGTGTGTGTTCTTTAAATAAAATAGGGAAACTTACTTTCTGGATGCGCCTCGTATCACTGCTCACATTTCACATTTGGCGGGATTTTCTGTTGCAGCACTAATTTTGAATGACAGACGAACAGCAGCACGATCTTCTCTCTCTTCTTCCAACTTAATGGCACTCATAATATTATTAGGTCACCGGTAACAGATACATTGTGAAGGGTAAATGTTTCTGTCATTGTTAGTAGCATGCCGGAGACAGGAGTAGCGCTGCTGAGGGTGAGAGTAAGTGTAGACAAACTTTGGCGGAGTTGAACAGTTGCTCTGCGTTTCATATTTATCTGAGATCTGCCTTGACATCTTACAATAACTATTATTCTTTATGGTGATGTAGCAACTGGCTGGGAGACTGGGAGATCCTGGGTTCAGTCCCTGGTGGTGACGGGATTTTGACATAATACTATAATGATGGATGAGTGGAACAGAGAAAAATTCTCTCCGACACCGGGATTTGAACCCGGGTTTTCAGCTCTACGTGCTGACGCTCTATCCACTAAGTCACACCGGATTCCCATCCCGATGCCGGATTGAATCCTCTTAGTATAAGTTCCACCTCTTGGGTTCCCTCTAGTGGCCTACCCTCATGCACTGCGTTATTGTTGTATGACAGTGGTACAATGTCCATACATGTGCAGAGGTGCACCCAAGAGCTGGAACTGAAACTGAGAGAATTCAATCCGACATCGAAATGGGAATCCGGTGTGGCTTAGTGGATAGAGCGTCAGCACGTAGAGCTGAAAACCCAGGTTCAAATCCCGGTGCCGGAGAGAATTTTTCTCTGTTCCATTCATCCATCATCATATGATGACGCAGAATTTCTGCACGGAAAAATCATATGTACTTCGGTAGGTTGTAATAATATAGCACTGTAAGTTTCTCCTCATCAGATAGGGGGAGTATAACTTCGGAATAGACCGTCACTATAAACGCAACCCTGTTACCCTATCTTCCTTATATTCGCCTCATTGTATTCCCCGTGTTCTCTATGTATTCCCCTTATTTTCCATTTATTCCACTTGCTCCTTGTATTCTCCTTGTCCTCATTATGTTCCACTTGTTCTCCTTGCATTCCAATTCTGATATTTACATTTCCCTTCTTGTCCTTCTATTCCCCTTGTTCTATTTGTATTCCCCTTGTTCTCTTTATATTCCCCTTTTTGTCCTTCTATTCCCCTTGTTCTCTTTGTACTCCCCTTGTTCTCTTTGTATTCCCCTTTTTATCCTTCTATTCCCCTTGTTCTCTTTGTAATCCCCTTGTTCTCTTTATATTCCCCTTGTCCTCTTTGTATTCCCCTTGTTCTCTTTATATTCCTCTTTTTATCCTTCTATTCCCCTTGTTCTCTTTATATTCCCCTTCTCTTTATATTCCCCTTGTTCTCTTTATATTCCCCTTTTTGTCCTTCTATTCCCCTTGTTCTCTTTGTACTCCCCTTGTTCTCTTTGTATTCCCCTTTTTATCCTTCTATTCCCCTTGTTCTCTTTGTAATCCTCTTGTTCTCTTTATATTCCCCTTTTTCTCTTTGTATTCCCCTTGTTCTCTTTATATTCCTCTTTTTGTCCTTCTATTCCCCTTGTCCTCTCTGTATCCCCGTTGTTCTCTTTATATTCCCCTTTTTATCCTTCTATTCCCATTGTTCTCTTTATATTTTCCTTTTCATCCTTTTATTCCCCTTGTTCTCTTTGTATTCCCCTTGTTCTCTTTGTATTCCCCTTGTTCTCTTTGTATTCCCCTTGTTCTCTTTATATTCCCCTTTTTATCCTATTATTCCCCTTGTTCTCTTTATATTTCCCTTTTCATCCTTCTATTCCCCTTGTTCTCTTTGTATTCCCTTTGTTCTCTTTGTATTCCCCTTGTTCTCTTTGTATTCCCCTTGTTCTCTTTATATTCCCCTTTTTATCCTTCTATTCCCCTTGTTCTCTTTATATTTCCCTTTTCATCCTTCTATTCCCCTTGTTCTCTTTGTATTCCCCTTGTTCTCTTTGTATTCCCCTTGTTCTCTTTGTATTCCCCTTTTTATCCTTCTATTCCCCTTGTTCTCTTTATATTTCCCTTTTCATCCTTCTATTCCCCTTGTTCTCTTCGTATTACCCTTTTTATCATTCTATTCCCCTTGTTCTCTTTATATTCTCCTTGTTCTCTTCGTATTCCCCTTTTTATCCTTCTATTCCCCTTGTTCTCTTTATATTCCCCTTGTTCTCTTTATATTCCCCTTGTTCTCTTTATATTCCCCTTGTTCTCTTTGTACTCCCCTTGTTTTCTTTGTATTCCCCTTTTTATCCTTCTATTCCCCTTGTCCTCTTTGTATTCCCCTTGTTCTCTTTATATTCCCCTTGTTCTCTTTATATTCCCCTTTTTGTCCTTCTATTCCCCTTGTCCTCTTTGTATTCCCGTTGTTCTCTTTATATTCCCCTTTTTATCCTCCTATTCCCCTTGTTCTCTTTACATTTCCCTTTTTATCCTTCTATTCCCCTTGTTCTCTTTACATTTCCCTTTTTATTCTTCTGTCCCCCTGTTCTCTTTGTATTCCCCTTGTTCTCTTTACATTTCCCTTTTTATCCCTCTATTCCCCTTGTTCTCTTTGTACTCCCCTTGTTCTCTTTGTATTCCCCTTTTTATCCTTCTATTCCCCTTGTCCTCTTTGTATTCCCGTTGTTCTCTTTATATTCCCCTTTTTATCCTTCTATTCCCCTTGTTCTCTTTGTATTCCCCTTGTTCTCTTTACATTTCCCTTTTTATCCTTCTATTCCCCTTGTTCTCTTTGTATTCCCCTTGTTCTCTTTACATTTCCCTTTTTATCATTCTGTCCCCCTGTTCTCTTTGTGTTCCCCTTGTTCTCTTTACATTTCCCTTTTTCTCCCTCTATTCTCCTTGTACTCCCCTTGTTCTCTTTGTATTCCCCTTTTTATCCTTCTATTCCCCTTGTCCTCTTTGTATTCCCGTTGTTCTCTTTATATTCCCCTTGTTCTCTTTGTATTCCCCTTGTTCTCTTTGTATTCCCCTTGTTCTCTTTGTTTCCCCCTTGTTCTTCTTTATCTCCATTGTTATTTTCGTATTTCCTTTGTTGTCGTCTTCCCCTTATTACCCCGTATTCCCCTTGCTTTCCTTGTCCTGACGTAATACTGTGTAAAGATATGCAGCATGGTAAAGCCACGCACTTGTCGTTGTCTATATCTGCAGAATTGAAGACATTATTACAAAAGCAGCCCTAGTCATTTTAATGAAATTGAGTTAAGGACACACTTCCTAATATTTCAAATGTTTATAGACTCCAAAAATGACACATGCCAGGTGCAATAGCCACAAGGATAAACACCAGTTGTACTGAAACAGCTGACATGTGTTGTTTTATTTATTTTTATTACTCTCCTGAAAAATAGCAATTTTGACAAGGGTTGTTTTTGTAATAATGTCTTCAATTGCTCTGGAGTGCACTCAACCTCCTGTTAAATTGACTCCCGGAGCGTGGTACCGACCACACAATCTCGTACTAGTGCCGAGATCGTGAAATTTGGAGCTCTACTTCCATGCCCTCCATGCGTCTTCATCCTATCTGATCTAAGCTCTTAGAACTATCAATTTGGTCCATACTGCGTCCCCCCACGGGGATTAACCGGCAACTCGGTGTCACGTATAAATTTGCATACTTCGGCTGGTTCAAAGCCCCAGGAGGCACAGAGAAGTTCTCAAGGTATGTGCACCTGGCTGCAGCAGGATATGTGAAGAAGATTCTTCATTCTACCGTGGGATCATCAGAGATGTGCATGACTTGAGGCAACATTGCTCTGTCAGAATCTCTATCGCAAAATGTCTGCTGGTAACGAACCAGCAGAACGTTTTCTCTGCCATAATTTTGTAAAAATATAGGCTATATATTTCTTTCTCCTTCCTTTCCCATTTTTGTTCTCTTTATCAGATGATGGATTTATTATCATAGCCTTTTTATCGTGAATTTTATTTAATTTTCGTATTTCTTTTCTTTTTTATTATTATCTTATTATTATTATTATTATTATTATTATTATTATTATTATTATTATTATTATTATATTACATTGATATATTATTCCTTACGTTTTCCATATTAACCATTTGTACTAAATGAGTTGCTTTCACAATATTCCAATTGTATTTTACATTCCTTTTTTTCTATTATGGTATTATTTTCAATCCAGACGTTTGAGATGGGCGGGGCATGTAGCACATATGGACGAATCCAGAAATGCATATAGAGTGTTAGTTGGGAGACCAGAGGGAAAAAGACCTTTAGGGAGTCCGAGACGTAGAAAAAAAATGTTATGGTTTATTTAACGACGCTCGCAACTGCAGAGGTTATATCAGCGTCGCCGGATGTGCCGGAATTTTGTTCCGCAGGAGTTCTTTTACATGCCAGTAAATCTACTGACATGAGCCTGTCGCATTTAAGCACACTTAAATGCCATCGACCTGGCCCAGGATCGAACCCGCAACCTTGGGCATAGAAGGCCAGCGCTATACCAACTCGCCAACCAGATCGACTCGAGACGTAGATGGGAGGATAATATTAAAATGGATTTAAGGGAGGTGGGATATGATGATAGAGATTGGATTAATCTTGCATAGGATAGGGACCGATGGCGGGCTTATGTGAGGGCGGTAATGAACCTTCGGGTTCCTTAAAAGCCATTTGTTAGTAAGTATGGTATTATTTTCATGTTGTTTAGTGTCGATATTTATTATGCTATTATTTTTTTTTTCTTTTGTAATATGTTAGTACCGGTATTCTGTTCTTTAACTTTTCGTTAAATTTTAACTGCTTGTATACTTTGTGACCAGGGGACTGTTTCTCAAAAATACTAGTCTAGTAGTTCACCAGATACTAGTTACCAGAGTATATTTCACCAGCTGTAGTAGATTCTGTTTCTCAAACTATTTCACCAGTCTAGTAACTTGTGACAATATTTTACTAGGCACATGATCTTTTTCACTAGTCAGCTGATTGAGTTCATTTGGTACGTATTGTTATTTGAGGTTAGAAAGCTAAGTTATTTGTGTTTTGATTTTGATTTCTTTTTTCGGTTGAAATTCCATCAATTGAAAGCAAATTAACTATGCTCAATATATTTAAAAATAAAAGGATATATTATTTGGTGCTTTTTCAAGCATATTAACAAAATATTATAAAGTAAACGAATGGACAAAATTTTTGTAATGTTTTAGGCTATGGAACTGGTACCTCAGAACAAAGATTATGCATACATTACGGACACTTACTAGACCAACATTAAGAAAGCAACTTTGATAAGTACCAATTCAAGTTCACAGTATCATAATATGAACATATTATGTAGTTAGTAGGTCTACTGTCTACTGCGACATAAATGTCACTTACGACTTGATGAAAAATTCGCTATTTTTTTTTTTTTTTCAGTTTACATTTGATCTTTTCATAAATTAGTGTAGTTTTATATTTAATTTGTAGGCTGAAGTTGACAATGTCAGAAGAACTGGCAGTAGAGGAGGAAAGCCAGCAAAAATTACTGCAATTGGTATTAAATTATTAGGAAAAAATAATCTGCATGTGTTGCTGGTCTAGGACAGAAAGACCAGCGTTGGAAAATAATCAACATCCCGATTTGTAGAGCAATTTGTATTTGAAGCTTTGCTGATAATGCGTGACTTCTGTTTGTTTGTCTTGTTATGGCAGGTCCCACTATATTTAACAACTCTTCAAACTTTTCAGCACTTTACCTAACTGTTCATTATATTTAAACAATGCTCCTGTAAAGGAATAATAATTGTTCTTTCTCGATATATATTAGCTCTTCTCACAACAACTTCATCATCACTCAATCGGAATCACTAAACCACATATTAAAAAAATAACTACAATATTTTCTTTCATTATCTGAGAAAGGTTGTCACTGGTAACTGATAATATAGAAATCACCAGTCTTTAGAGTCTTGTAGAAATATTCCTATTGAATACTAGTATAATCAACTAGATTAGCTTTTGAGAAACAGAATAACTTATGAACTAGTGAAATCAACCAATATTACTAGTCTGTGAACTGGTAACTACTACTTTACCCTTGTAGTTTCTAGAAACACAGACTTGTAAAATAAACAAATATTACTACTGTACAGACTAGTATTACTAGTCCGTGAGTTTTGAGAAACAGGCCCCTGGTAGAGTGTAAGAGAAGGCCCTATGGCCTTAACTCTGCCAGTATAAATAAAGAATTATTATTATTATTATTATTATTATTATTATTATTATTATTATTATTATTATTCAAAGAAAATTTATTTCCCTTTGCTCTTATAGATTTTTACCTAATTCTGATGATTATAATTATGAGATTAACTGCAAATATTTTAATTGCTGTAGTTTATTTACCAGACGTCAAGATCTTGATTACTTATTTTTTTTGTAAAGTTCTTAAGGGTAATATTGATTGTGAATCTTTCCTAAGCAATATCGGTCTTCGTATTCCTGCTAAGGGTTTAAGATATCATAAAATGTTTTATAATAGAAATTCTAAATCTCTGTCTCCGGTCTGCAGATGTATAAAATATGCTAATTTGCATGGATCAAGCTTGGATCCATTTAATGTGTAGTATATATTTTGAAGTTTTATATCAGTTTTCATTTATATCTTTTGTTTAAATATGTATTTTAATATTATTCTCGCTCATTATGCTATGTAGTTTAGTCATCCATTTTATCCCGTCCATTCATTGTCATTATTGTCGTTGTATTATAATCTTGTATATCTTTGTAATATTATTTTATATGATTCCATTCCTCATTCATGATTCCATTATTTCATTTGTAATTATCATTTTAATTAATTGCCATTAGTTTAATTATTTCTTTGTACTTTTATTGTAAATTATTGCTAATGTTTTTGTTACATTGTTTGTGCTGAACTGTAATTGGCCTCTGGCTGTTGTACAGCACATTAAATATAAGTAAATAAATAAATTATTATTATTATTATTATTATTATTATTATTATTATTATTATTATTATTAATTATTATTAACGTAACGGAAAGCAACTAATTTTATACAACTGAGAATGAATTTAATTTTATAACCTCCGTTAATAATTGTTACGAAAATTCAGTGTTGAATATGTAGTGTTTAAATTGTGGCAATAGGTTTCCCCCCCCCCCCAGAAATGTAGGGGAGAGTCGGGTAGTATCGGACATCGGGTAATGTCGGACAGTGAGTTTCTTTCATCTACCACACGGGATAGTACCTGATTGACATGGTTACGTTTCTGTGATGTCGCATAGAGAAACGTAACCATGTCATTCAGGTACTACCATATGGTGGTAGATGAAAGAAACGCATTGTCCGATATTACCCGATGTCCGATACTCTACCCGACTCTCCCCTATATTTTTAAGTACCAGGTCGCAAAATGGACCCATGCCTTTTACAAGATGTATGTAACTTAATACATGATTCAATATAAAAAATATAATTTACATTCAACACTTTCACCAGGAGTGAAGTGTTTTACAAGAAATCACTCGTACATTAAAGACTAGAAATTACTAAACTATTGAGCAGTGGATTTGGATGTGTTTTTACAGATTGTATAAATTTGGTTCTGGCATTTTGAATATAATCACTAAATAGCATTATATTTAGTGACTCATATAGTTGAGAATTACTGATGTCATAGTCTGCTCCCGTGATTGTCCTACACACTGATCTTTGTATTCCGTCCAGTAGTTTAATATGACGTCTATGTGTATTTGACCAGACTTCGCAAGCATATAGTATGTATAAACGGATCAGACAAGTGTATAATAAAACTTTGACTTTAAGAGAGATGCGACTTTTGAAAAGAGGATACAGCAGCATGAAACATTCAAAAGCTCTGTCTCTGATTAAACCTGTATGTTGTCTGTAAGTCAGTCTTCTATCAAGATAAACGCCGAGATATTTTGCAGCCGAATTGAAAGGTATGTTTTGTTGTTGAACTGTGAGTTCTTCTGGTAAGTGTGGAAATCTTTTAGTGAAAACCACCGCCTGTGATTTAGTTCCATTAATCTTTATTCGCCATTTTGTTGACCATTGAGTAAGTAAATCAAGAGCTGCTTGCATTTGTTGACAGGCGAAAATAATATTATAATGTCTTGTATAGAGAACTGTGTCATCTGCATAGAGCATATGTAAGCATTAAGGTTTCTTTGGTAGATCTTGTACGTAAATGAAGTACAAAGTAGGTCCCAGAACTGATCCTTGAGGAATCCCAGCTTCAATGACTCGAGAACTTGAAAGTGATGATCCACTTCGAACTCTGAAGGTTCTGTTGTATAGGTATTTAGAAATAAATTGAATGTAAACATTAGGTATGTTAAGTTTAAGAAGTTTATATAATAACCCATCGTGCCAAACTGTGGCAATAGGATGCGAAACTTATTGACTTTACCGTTTCAAAAACTAGTAGTACACCAAGTGGCGAAAGTCAACTACAATCATAAGACATCCCTCTCTTCTTTTTTTAATTGGTTTATTTTACTATGCTTTATCAACTGCGATGTTTATCTAGCATCAGAATGAGATAAATTGATAATGCCAGTGAAATGAGTCTAAAGTCCGGCACCGAAAGTTACCCAGCATTTGCTCTTAATGGGTTGAGGAAAAACCCCGGGAAAAACCTCAAGCGGGTAACTTGTTCTAACGAGGATTTGAACCTGGACCCACTCGTTCCACGGTCAGATATGTTAACCGTTACTCCACAGCGATGGACTTCCCCTCTTCTGGAACTGTTGTTTAGTCAACTGTCCGAAGAAAAATCTGAACCCCACAATTGATAGCAACAAGGCACCACTTATAAGGCAACTAAGCCAGGAGATAATGGGATAAGATGGCCGGTTCCTTTCCCCCCTCCATTGCATAAATCGCCGACTAGCTACATATTACAATATTTTTTTTACTTGGTTATTTAACGACGCTGTATCAAATACGAGGTTATTTAGCGTCGATGAGATTGGTGATGGTGAGATGATATTTGGCGAGATGAGACCGAGGATTCGCCACAGGTTACCTGACATTTGCCTTACGGTTGGGAAAAACCTAGGAAAAACCCCAACCAAGTAATCAGCCCAAGCGGGAATCGAACCCGCGCCCGAGCGCAACTCCTGATCGGTAAGCAAGCGCCTTAGCCGACCGAGCTACGCCGGTGGCTATATTACACTATGCAAATCAAGATTTCAGGTATAACTCCCTGTAGAGTTGATTTGAATAATTTCGAGGGAAAAATTGTTCCGGAGCCGGGTATCGAACCCGGGGCCTTTGGTTTAACGTACCAACGCTCTACCACTGAGCTACCCGGGAACTCTAACCGACACCGATCCAATTTCTCCCTCTATATCCACAGACCTCAAAGTGGGCTGACAACCGTCAAGCAACCAACTTCGAGTGCACACTAACTCCGTGTGACTTAAATTGTGGTTTTCTGTTAACGAATAGTGACGTGTATTATGCAAATCAAGATTTCAGGTATAACTCCCTGTAAAGTTGATTTGAATAATTTCGAGGGAAAAATTGTTCCGGAGCCGGGTCGATACCCGGTCCCCAAACAATTTTTCCCTTGAAATTATTCAAATCTGCTTTACAGGAAGCTTTACCTGAAAGACTAGATTTGCATAAATTTGATGAATTTGTTTTCTAATAGTCTGTTTTCTAATAGCACATTATTTTGTATATGTTTCGTATATTGTAATATACACTTCGAGATGTATAGTTTAAAATGTATATATCATATGGTATATAATATTTTGCAGTCCGCCGAATATAGATTGGAATGAATACAAGGATTATTTAATTTACACTGTTTAATGTACACTCTACGACACAAAAAATTACCGATCTCCTTTAGCCTGACTTTCTCTGAAAGTCTACTTCGGGTAGCGCCTGGTTCACACGTCTAGGAAAAGGATGTTTATTTTGCACCTAATTAACCCTATTATTATAAATTATTTACAAACTCTTCCGGTCTTACTAATAAAAACTCTTATACAGACAATAACTGTCTTATATTTATACAATGAGTAGCTCGTTTATACGTCGTGTGTAAATTCCTTACTAATAATCACTACATACGTCGTGTATAACAGTACAACTGTTAACATAGCTACGTCATAGTTTCGTCATTACTTCGTTACGAAAGGTAATAGAATAACTGAGGTTCTTTATTGCATCCGATAGTGCGCGCTAGTGTGCCGCGCTAAGTATCGATAGTACAACTGGGCCTGATCGATTACCACACTATATTTTGGTCAGAGAGTACAGTTACAGCAACATAATTCTAATTATTCTGTGCTCTTTGGTTTGTTCTTCTGTGGTTACAAGGCAACCATCATCATAAAAATAATGACAATCGATACGAACAGCTGTTAGAGGGGCGGCCATTTTTTGCTCTATATACAACGCTTAAACAGGGGGTTTCCATTGCTTATGGAAGGGTTATGAGTAAAGTTTTCTGTCCTAACTCTGCATAAGTCTCGTATGAAAATTACACACGGTTTATTAGTAAGACTGTTATTGTATAAACAGACACAAAGAACAACAAACACACAAACCAAAAGAAAAACAGCGGAGTCTTGCACTCGTATCTTCTCTTTTACTATATCGCCACGTTACCCCTAGGCTATGGGTTTCCAGGTAACAGTTACGTGCTCTTAAGAGTCATTTGAAACGTTGACAACATATTATTGGAACTCTCTGGCTGCATAAAACATTCGTTCGCGTGAGAAACTAATCTCTCACGAAAGCGCACGAAGTTTTCCGAACGGAACTGAGCCTATGGCTGCCTGTCATAATTTATGTCTAAAATGACACGAGTTATCACTGGTTGGTTACATACAAACGCTGCTAGATGATCATACGTAATAATTAGAGCCCGGATTTTATGTAATTACATATTTTAATGCTACATATTTATGCACTAATAAAAGACAAATGTTGATGAGATAGACAAGTAGGAATCTTGTCCATATATTTTATTTTACTTTTTTTTACATACTTACTTACTTACTTGCTTTTAAGGTACCCGAAGATTCATTGCCGCCCTCACATAAGCCCGCCATCGGTCCCTATCCTATGCAAGATTAATCCAGTCCCTATCATCATATCCCACCTCCCTCAAATCCATTTTAATATTATCCTCCCATCTACGTCTCGGCCTCCCCAAAGGTCTTTTTCCCTCCGGTCTCCCAACTAACACTCTATATGCATTCCTGGATTCGCCCATACGTGCTACAACTTTTTTTTACATATTTGGTATAATAATTTATTACATATTTCACACCATACTACATAATTTTACATATTTTAACAATATTGCAGAATATATAATAAATAATAATAATAAATAATAATAATAATAATAATAATAATAAATAATAATAATAAAAGAGTAAATGATTTGAACCCGGGTTTTCAGCTCTACGTGCTGACAATATCCACTAAGCCACACCGGGGCGTCGGAAGAATCGTCTCAGTTTTAAGTTCCAACTCTAGTGGGCCCTTTTTCCGGAGAATGCATACTCGTAACGATTCTTCAAATCAGTTTTACTTCATATATATTATTTTAATGTTATACCTTTCATCAATGAGTTTCTGTTGGAAATATGATTTGTAACAACAATATATATGATTCTTCATAGTCCCCCACAAAGTCGCTTGAAAATTTTGAACAACAATGCTATAGTCCCGTCGCTCTAATTTCCGGCAGCCAATCGCGTTGCAGGTCGGCTACATTTAAACCTGTGCGTCTTGTGATTCGCTGATGAAGACGTTATTAATTTCTTAAGGCTCGATAAATACTTAATGTAATCGCCCGCCATTTTGGCTCTTTCGTTGGCGTTCGCAGAAAGCACACGAAGACGTTATTTGCCGCTCAATTATTTGCTGAATTACAGTGCGTTTGATTTATTATCATAGGAGCTACGAAATGATAATGTTTAACGGTGTGGCAAATAGATTCCTCGTAAGGTAGCTCGGCAACGAAAGAACAAAAATTGCGAACTATGCTACCTACCTAGACTTTATAGAGCCTTCACTTCCTAAGACGTAAGCAAAGAGGAGGAGTCACGCCGGGAATAACAGCGTCGCGACTATAGTAAACCTGTTTATTTTGATATAATATAGGCCCTTTATCCATAGACAATGTTAATGCATGAAAAACTGCCCTCCAAGACTGGATCTTCAATCAGCGTCTCGAGTTCCATCGGAGAAAAGTAAAGTTAAGGATGTCAGAGACTTATTCTCATATGTAAAAGAGGAAAGCCGCCCATTTGAATACTTACTATGAAGAGTGTACTTATATAAACAACATACAACATTTATCCGAAAATACTTTTTTGTCGCTTTGTGAGTAAACATTAAAAGTTAAAAAAAAAGTATCAGTAAAAGTGGTTTCTTTTTAAAAGTAGTTTCCAATGGTGCCTTCAATGACCCATGTTCTCATTTGAAATTTTGAAGTTGACCACAGGTACTTCTACTACTTCCGGTTTGTTACGGGAAATTGTACTACCACCAATCGATTCTTAACATAGGTTTTGGTTATCAAAATTATTTATGAACAACCAGTATCGTATAGTTTTCAAGAAAAAAGACTGATACGGGTGGTCTGAAACACCCGGTATATATTTGAACTATATATATAATGTGAACTGGTAATGGAAATTACGGGAAAACGGCTGAACGGATTTTAATAAATGACCCCTCATTTTGAAGCTTGGAACCCAAAGTTTTTCAGAAAAATAGTAATTTTTAGTGAAATGTCAATTTTCCTACATCTTTTTCCTATTTTCCAAAATGCATCTGTCGTCAATTTTGAGGAATAGGTAATGGCCATTTTCAGAACAAAACAAAACACACTACAATAAACAATATCACACGAAGGCTATGACCTGCAGGATTGCTAACTTATTTAGAGTTCAGATGGCTGACATAATGCCAATATGTCGAGCTTCATTTGTGGAACTTTTTGTGAACGTTTCTGTAATATTGGTTATTAAAAGCTTCAAGACTTAGCCTACTAAAAAAGAAGATTCTCTGGTGTGTAATTTTCTGAGTACTGCTGTCTGTGTATTGAATATTAAAAACTACAAAACTTAAGAATGTTTGATGACATTATTACCATTAAAAATAAAAGATTATTATAGTGAATGCCATGATGTATTTGTCACCAATTATACAGATTAATGCTTTATTGATGATATGAAAGTGAAACCTTTTGGGGTTATATAAGCAGGCGTAGAGAATATCTGAAGTTAGATCTTCATTTCAATAATATTTACTAAGTGACGGTTATATAGTAGTCTGTACAAAACTTACGTAAGATAACAATATTGTTATTAAAGTGAAATATTTTTATAGTTATTAGTCAAGTGATATGGGTCTTTCCCATATATTTAATGGCGGTATGGTATAGATATTTAAAGCTGAAAGTTAGAATTTATAAAACAGTTATGCTACCGGTTGTTCTTTATGGTTGTGACATTTGGATTTTCACTTTGAGAGAGGAACAGAGGTTAAGAGTGTTCGAAAATAAGTTGCTTAGGAAAATCTTTGTGGCTAACAGGGATGAAGTCATAGGAGAATGGAGAAAGTTACACAACACAGAACTACACGCATTGTATTCTTCACCTAACATAATTAGGAACATTAAATCCAGACATTTGAGATGTAGCATGTATGGCTTAATCTAGAAATGGTATAGAGTGTTAATTGGAAGACCTGAAGGGAAAAGACCTTGAGGGAGGGAGACGTAGATGGGAGGATAATATTAAAATCGATTTGAGAAAGGTGGGATATGATGGTAGAGACTGGATTAATCTTGCTTAGGATAGGGACTTCTTCATTGAAAATAAATTCGAAAAATTCCCTGATGAATTGTAATGAATTTAGTTTGTAGCATATGCTGCACAAGCCACTAGTATATACAGGGACATCATTTTATTTTTACTAACATTTTTAATATTAACCTGGCTATACCTTTAGAGAACCGGAAACACAGATTGCTATCCCCTTCCACGACTGGAGTTCGATGTTACTGGCGTAATATACAAACGAATCACTTTAAGGGTATAGGAGGGAAGAAAAGTAGTTCATCCCTTTACGTAAACTAGGAAATATCGCGATTTTGAGTTTGATAACTTTCATTAGGTTTTTGTTTAATCAAAATACAGTACAGTATTAACAATGAGTGTTTTTACTCACGAACTGAGCTGTCCATGTGGACCGTATTCATTATGCAGTGTATATTATACTGTCTACAGCACATTAGCGTACAATATAGAGAATGAAGTTAAACTGAAATATAATCATAATATGGATATTTAAACACATTTTTTAAAATGGTGGCCGTTCATTTCGATACAGGCTCCAGTTCTTTTGTGCATGTTATCACACTGTAAACTATTGTACTTAATTCCAATTACCAGGTTCGTACTTCGTATCAGTAACTCATGTTGAAATAATTCTGTACCTACTCTACAAAAGAGTACCTTACGTACTGTAAATTCAATCTCCACTTCTGCCTGATCCGCACAGATAAAATTACTCAGACAAGCTATCTACTGTCCGTCCAAGTGGTTATGCCGCATAATCGTAGAAAGGGGGGAAATCACGTGACAGTTAATTACTTAACGAGGCCCTTTTATTTAAGTTATTTTAAACAGTTGTATAATATTACGTAAACGTCAATTCCTAACAGAAATTAATGTTTTCAGAAAAGAGCTAAGACAGCCCAGCTTTTACAGAGGGGGAACAGAAGGAGGTGGGGAAATCGGGATGCGACGTAGGCAAACGGATAGTACCTGTGCGAAAATATGATTCAATATTGAAAGCTCTTTCGTCACTGAAAAACGCGAACATATTTCTGGAACGCAGTATACTCACCAACTCAGTAGTGCTTACTATATGCGGCCTTGGTTCTGTGTGGAGGACAATTGGAAGTTTATTAGTAGAAGGGGTGGGGTGAAGTACATTCAAAAACTCAGGTACAATAAAATGATGTTCCTGTATGTGTGTGTGTGTTATTTTTACTTCCATTTTTATTGTACCTGAGTTTTTGAATTTACTTCACTCCCACCCCTTCTACTAGTAAACTTCCAACCGTTCACAATACAGAGCCGAGGGCGCGTAAGCAGTACTGAGTGAGTACAGTACGTTCCAGAAATATGTTCGTTTTTTCCAGTGACGAAAGAGCTTTCAATATTGAATCATATTTTCGCACAGGTACTGTCGTCCGTTTGCATACGTCGCATCCCGGTTTCCTCCACCTGCTTCTGTTCGCCCTCTGTTAAGTCTAGTAGCTGGGCTGTCTTAGCTCTTTTCTGAAAACATTAATTTCTGTTAGGAATTGACGTCTACGTAATATTACACAAGTATTTAAAATAACTTAAATAAAAGGATCTCGTTAAGTAATTAACTGTCACGTGATTTCCTCCTCCCTTTCTACGGCCCTGCGACAAAACCACTTGAACGGACAGTAGATAGCATTTCTGAGTAATTTTATCTTTTCGGATCGGGCAGAAGTGAAGATTGAATTTACAGTACGTAAGGTACTCTTTTATAGAGTAGGTATAGAATTATTTCAACATGAGTTACTCGTACGAAGGACGAAACTGATAATTGGAATTACGTACAAATAGTCCATAGTGCGATAATATGCACAAAAGAACTGAAGCCTGTATCGAAATGAACGGCCACCATTTTCAAAAATGTGTTTAAATATCCATATTATGATTATTTTGCAATTAAACTTCATTCTCTATATTGTACGCTAATGTGCTGTAGACAGTATAATATACACTGCATAATGAATACGTTCGCATGGATAGCTCAATTGGTGAGTAAAAACACTAAGTGTTAATACTGTACTGTATTTTGATTAAACAAAAATCGTAATGAAAATTACCAAACTCAAAATTGCGATATTTCCTAGTTTACGTAAACGGATGAACTACTTTTCTTCCCTCCTATACCTACTCCAGTCATGGAAGGGGTAGCAAACGGTGTTTCCTGTTTCAATCGTTAATAGAAAGGTATAGCCAGATTAATATTAAAAATGTTAGTAAAAATAAAATGATGTCCCTGTATATACACACTAATTTTTATTTAACCCTATTTATAGACACTCTGCATCGCCATATAAACGCCTTGTATGTCGTGGGATAAATTTACTGAAGTCAGTCTGTGGGCTATAAATGAGAAGATGGCGTGTCTCGTAGCTTTCCCTCCGGAATGTCGGATCTTCTTTCAGTGCGTCGCTGCTTCTGCTGTGTAGTGTGCACTTGGGCCGTTCTTTCACCAACAGCGGGTGTCCGGCTGTGATTCTGGTTCTCGTCAAACGGTATCGTCACGTCAGCTGCAAGTGGGTCGCATCTGCACGCTCTGATTTCCGGTCCGGTAAATTTCCCGCGTGTTCTTGAAACTTCGCTGAGGCCTTTGCAGCGAGAGAAATTTAATTAAGAAAGCCAAGTCTAGCTGCCACGCTCAGAGCACAGAGGCTTCCTTGCTTCTGTTTCTCTGATTCATGCAGGACGCGTTTTTGTGTGTCTGTTGCCATCCTACTTGCTCTGGTTCAACACAGCTCGGTTTCGTGTCAGGCTCGCCCACCAGTGACTCATTCATACCTTGTTGACCGTTACATCCGATAGTCACAGTTCAAATTCTGCCAAGGGCTAGAATAAAATAGAATGTTTTATTTTCGCTGGCAGATTTAAGGCCATAAGGCCTTCTCTTCCACTCATCCAGCCTTAATCAATGTAATACATATTTAAATTACGAATATTTACACTACACTTAAAAGATTCTCCAGTAATATTCTTCAATTAAGTTTTAACGACTAGTAAATGTTATTTAAATTTAGATAAACCTATAAGATAAAGTAGTAACTTAATTTATGAGCTAATGTAATTCAACCAATCATAATTAACTAGCTGTACCCGTGCGCTCCGCTGCACTTGTTAGAAATAAATATAAAGTAATTACATAATTAAAATAGGACATCTGGTTCAGGGAACATTCGTGTTTGATAGAAGGATAAATCGTTTAATATGTTACTTAATTTAAATTCTATTTAAATAATTAAAATGAGATCATTTTGGTCCAGAGACACTCATTTATGTATGTATTTATTTACACTGCAAGTGGGCAAGCATCCGGTGGCAGTGGTATATATAATATTAACAATACACAATAAAATGATAACCAATACACAATAAAATTTACAATACACAATACAATTTTACAACACATATACAATTTTACACACAATACAATAATAATACACAATACAATTTAACACAATAATAATAAAACATAAAATAAAATACCTAATTTTACAATACAACCTACATAATTATCTATAGGTCCTACATAAGTTTCAATAATCTTTCACTTTACTCTCATCTCATTCTCTGTAGTGGCACTATGACGCATTTCACTGACACTTTAGCACACATTTCACTGACACTGTAACACATTTCACTGACACTATAGAACACATTTCATTGACGCTATAAATTATCACTGATCGGAACTGTTCACTGCACTGTAAAACCATAACTTCACTGACTCACCTCGCTTCACTGATACAACAGTTCAAATAAGTCAAATAATTATACCCTTATGCATACTTATAAACAGAACTACATTTAAACTAAACATTTCTAGTCTAAGGCCCTCTTACACGCTAGTTTTAAATAATTTACAATTCAAACCAAGGAAGTAAACTCGTCAGCCTAGATAAATACATGTCACCTTAAAAAAAATTAAATGTTGAATGTCACCTTAATTTTAATGTTCACTTTATATACAACTTTTTAAATTATTCTTGAATCTCCTTAAGGAAGAACAGCCCTCAATGACCGCTGCAGGTAGGTCATTCCAATCATTTATAGTTCTATTTAAAAATGAGAATTTACCTACATCCGTTTTCTGTTTCCTACATTTGATTTTAAAATCATGATCGTTCCTACCATAGTACGTTGGCTTTTCTAACCGAGCCGTTATGTCTACCCATGCTTTCTGACCTAGATGTGGTCTATACAATGATGTTATTCTAGTTTTCCTACGTCTGTTTTCCAAAGTTTCCCATTTAAGTTCTTTTATCGTATCGTTTCCATCTTCTCTTTTACCTTTAACAAATTTAGCTGCCCTATACTGGATTCTTTCTAAGGAATTTATCTGGTATATTCTATAGGGATCCCAACATGTAGTTCCGTATTCCATTAACGGTCGCACTAACGTTAGATATGCTATTTCCCTTGATTTGGGGCTAGCCTTTCTCAAGATTCTCATAATAATAAAGTGAAGTGCCCTCTATGCTTTACCCGTAACATTATCAACATGCTCTCCCCAAGAAAGTTTGGAGTTTAAATACACTCCTAGGTATTTACAACATTGTTCTTGCGGAATTACAACACCACTGAATTCGTAATTAAGACTAGTTTCCTCTCGGGTTTTACAAAATGTTATAGATTTACTTTTAGAACCATTTATTTTCATCCTATGCTTTAACGCCCAGTTATAAATTTTATTCAAGTCTGTTTGAATAGCATCTACATCTGAATTATTTCTAATCTTTCTATAGATAATGCAGTCGTTTGCAAATAGCCTCATATTTGATGTAATATTCTGGCATAGGTCATTTACGTATATTATAAAGAGTAATGGACCCAGAACGCTGCCCTGTGGCACCCCTGAACTTATATTTCCATATTTCATTTGGTGCAATGACAATTCCTTTAACATGTTTCTTAATTGTTATTACATGCAACCATAGTTTAATGAAGATTGACATCATTTAGATTTAATGTGTATATTTTATTTTACTTGTTATAGGTTTCCATTGAATTATGGTAATAACTTAATTTTAACCCTTGTTTTCTACGTATTCAGTAAATGGCGCTTGGCCCACTATGGTTCTGAACCCTTCAAATAACTTAAATTATATTATATAATATTACATATTATATTATATTATATTATATTATATTATATTATATTATATTATATTATATTATATTATATTATATTATATTATATCATATCATATCATATCATATCATATCATATCATATCATATCATATCATATCATATCATATCATATCATATTATATTATATTATATTATATTATATTATATTATATTATATTATATTATATTATATTATATTTTATAAAAAGTGTGTTGATAACGCGGATGAACTCCGATAAGTAAGTTTTCAATTTATGGGGGCTCTTGAATCTCAGGAGGAACAACTTTTACAATAGCGCAACATTATCTGCTTGGCTCATTACCCAATTTTTTTGCATTGCATTTAATGCATATGTATTTTAACACGATTCAATTGAGCATAGTTAAAATTTGGATTATAAAATAATGGACTGCTAAAAGATTCTCCAGTAATATTCTTCAATTAAGTTATAACTAGTACAGGGACATCATTTTATTTTTACTAACATTTCTAATATTAACCTGGCTATACCTTTTGATTAACGATTAAGAACCGGAAACACCGTTTGCTAACCCCTTTCCACTATTGGAGTTCGATGATACTGGCGTAAAATACAAACAAATCACTTTACTAGGTATAGAAGGGAAGAAAATTAGTTCATCCATTTACGTAAACTATGAAATATCGCGATTTGAGTTTGATAATTTTCGTTAGGTTTTTCTTTAATCAAAATACAGTACAGTATTAACAATAAGTGTTTTTACTCACGAATTGAGCTATCCATTCGGACGTATTCATTATGCAGTATATATTATACTGTTACAGCACATTAGCGTACAATATAAAGAATGAAGTTAAATTGAAAAATAATCATAATATGGATATTTAAACACAATTTTGAAAATGGTGGCCATTCATTTCGATACAGGCTTCAGTTATTTTTTTTTTTTTGCATATTATCGCACTATAGACTATTGTACGTAATTCCAATTACCAGTTTTGTCCTTCGTACTAGTAACTCATGTTGAAATAATTCTGTACCTGCTCTATAAAAAAATTACCTTACGTACTTAAATTCAGTCTTCACTTCTGCCCTGATCCGAAAAGATAAAATTACTCAGACATGCTAGCCTATCTACTGTCCGTCCAAGTGGTTTTGTCGCAGGGTCGTAGAAAGTGGAAAATCACCTGACATTTAATTAATTAATGAGGCCCTTTCATTTAAGTTATTTCAAACAGTTGTATAATATTACGTAGACGTCCAATTTCTAACAGAAATTAATGTTTTCAGAAAAGAGCTAAGACAGCCCAGCTACTAGCCTTTACAGAGGGGCGAGCAGAAGCAGGTGGGGGAAACCGGGATGCGACGTAGGCAAACGGACGACAGTACCTGTGCTAGATTATAATTCAATATTGAAAGTTCTTTCGTCACAGGTAAACGCGAACATATTTCTGGAACGTACTATACTCACTATTTCAGTACTGTTTGTGTTTGCTATGACCATAAGGCGACTTTGACTGTATACGCTTGGTTCTATTTGGAGAACGCTTGGAAGTTTGCTAGTAGAGGGGGTGGGAGTGAAGTACATTCAAAAACTTAGGTACAATAAAAATTGAAGTAAAAATAAAATGATGTCCGTGTATATGTTATTTAAATTTAGATAAACCTATAAGATAAAGTAATAACTTAATTTGAGCAAATTTAATTCAATCAATTATAATTAATTTGAGATGGCCAGTAAAATGATGAGAATTAATTTAATATAAGTTTACTAGAACTATGTTATAGGGAGAAAAAAATATAAATCTAAAATATATTTACATAATGAGAATGTTAATGTAATGAAATTTTGCCATTAGAGGTTTTGTACTATATTTAGAGAAATTAATGATAATAATAAGAATGGACAGATGTTAGTTTCATTTAATTAACAAATATTAATCAGTAATTAATCTGTTAAGTTAGAATTTATGTAATTTTGACCAAAATGAAGTTATTGTCCAACAACCCCTTACAACAACCCCTTACATCACTCGGAAGCGAGTTCCAATTTCTAGCAACTGAAACTGTATAGGATGAAGAATATAAAGATGTCTTGTGATGGTATAATGAGTAAACTGTTATGATGAGACCTGGTACTTAGCTGATGATATGCGGATAAATTTTGTAAACGAGAAGCCAAATAGATTGGGGTAGCGGTGCGCAGAATTTGAAATAAGAGAATGCAGGGCTCGTCGATCACTTAGCCTTAGCCAAGACAGAGTTTGGAAAGACGGGGAAACATGATCATACTTACGAAAATTGCAAATATAACGGACACACGCATTATGCACACGTTGTAGCCTGCTGCTCAAATTTGCATTTAGGTTACTTAATATAATATCGCAGTAGTCGAAGTGTGGCGTCACGAGTGTTTGTACAAGGATTAATTTTAATTTATCAGGAAGAAAGTGCTTCAGTCGCTTTAATGAGTGAATAATGGAAAATATTTTTTTGGAAGTGTGATTCACTTGTTCATTCCATTCCAGGTGACAATCCATATAAATGCCAAGGTTCTTCACAGTCGAACTGTATGGAATAGTAGTATTATTTACAATTATCGGTGGCAAATTTTGTTTGTCACACTTCGATCTTTGATGTTCTATTAAGATAGCCAGCGATTTACTTGCATTTTCGACCGTATCGATATTGAATTTAAGTCATCATGGATTTTTTAATGGAGGAAAGTAAATCCGACAGACCATGGCATAGATTTTTTGCATGTGTGAGAACGTTGTGATTAAAATGTTCTCCCTTTTTAAACGTTTCTTCAGCTTATTGATTTTTCTGAGTTATATAATTGAAGACGTCCCTGCAATAAGGATGTACCCAACAAAAATAATTCATGTTTCAGGATTAAAGAAAATAATTCCAGGGGCATATTTCATTAGCCTAATTGATTTGATTTAATTTCTTCCTGAAACCACTACAGGTTGCCATCGACAAAGAGTACCATGATACAATAGAGTAAATGCCTTGAGGCTTAGTGATACATTGTTGTTAGAGTGAAAAATAAACAATTTGAATTATATTGAAACACATGATATTAAACGAAGTAACGTCAAGGAGATGCGAATTAGTCATGGTCCATATGTATGATGCCTGAAAATAGCTATTGAGCCTTTGAGTGCTGCAATTGTTAGATCTCTTAAAATATATGCAGGCCAAAAGATATACAGAAGTCGACTAGGAACCGGGGTATGGTCCCACGGGCTCCTATCATTAGTCCCGTAATGACGATGGATTCCAGATGGTATTTGTCCTTATAAAAACTGATGGAAGGTTCATATATATTCCTTTTTTCCTCGTGTACTTCTTCTGGCTGGTGTTCGTGCAATTCGAATCTCACAATAGGGTCTATGATGTAACCTTCAAGAGAGGGAGGTTTAAATGCAATTATGTCGATTCTTCGATTACTGCCCTCACTGGATATGCCGTGTACTTCTTCATATACTGAATAACCTTTGTTCCTTAAGGCAGTTGCTATTATAGATCTTACTGTATGATGATGCGTATTTCGTAGAAGTTCACCGTACTATCACATTTGACTAATCAAGGATAAAAGTTTATTCAATATTTTATTGTTATAAATAAGTGCTTTAAAATTTCTTTTTTCCACCTTAATCACATATTTCAAGAATTTAATCTCACGTCCTTTTTCTGGAGAAGTCTTCAATTGTACTAATATTACTAGTATTATACATTTTCTCTCATTTAGCATTTTTAAGCCTATTGATCAGATTTTTTGTATTCGACAGATAATGGAGAAAAAATGGGAGTATAAGGGTACAGTACTTCAGTTATTCATAGATTTCAAAAAGGCATATGACTCGGTTAAGAGGGAAGTATTATATGATATTCTTATTGAATTTGGTATTCCCAAGAAACTAGTTCGATTAATTAAAATGTGTCTCAGTGAAACATACAGCAGAGTCCGTATAGGTCAGTTTCTATCTGATGCTTTTCCAATTCACTGCGGGCTAAAGCAGGGAGATGCACTATCACCTTTACTTTTTAACTTCACTCTAGAATATGCCATTAGGAAAGTTCAGGATAACAGGCAGGGTTTGGAATTGAACGGGTTACATCAGCTTCTTGTCTATGCAGATGACGTGAATATGTTAGGAGAAAATACACAAACGGTTAGGGAAAACACGGCAATTTTACTTGAAGCAAGTAAAGCGATCGGTTTGGAAGTAAATCCCGAAAAGACAAAGTATATGATTATGTCTCGTGACCAGAATATTGTACCAAATGGAAATATAAAAATTAGAGATTTATCCTTCGAAGAGGTGGAAAAATTCAAATATCTTGGAGCAACGGAAACAAATATAAATGATACTCGGTAGGAAATTAAACGCAGAATAAATATGGGAAATGCGTGTTATTATTCGGTTGAGAAGCTCTTATCATCCAGTCTGCTGTCCAAAAATCTGAAAGTTAGAATTTATAAAACAGTTATATTACCGGTTGTTCTTTAGGTTGTGAAACTTGGACTCTCACTCTGAGAGAGGAACATAGGTTAAGCGTGTTTGAGAATAAGGTGCTTAGGAAAATATTTGGGGCTAAGCGGGATGAAGTTACAGGAGAATGGAGAAAGTTACACAACACAGAACTGCACGCATTGTATTCTTCACCTGACATAATTAGGAGCTTAAAATCCAGACGTTTGAGATTGGCAGGGCATGTAGCACGTATGGGCGAATCCAGAAATGCATATAGAGTGTTAGTTGGGAGACCGGAGGGAAAAAGACCTTTAGGGAGGCCGAGACGTAGGTGGGAGGATAATATTAAAATGGATTTGAGGGAGGTGGGGTATGATGATAGAGACTGGATTAATCTTGCACAGGATAGGGACCGATGGCGGGCTTATGTGAGGGCGGCAATGAACCTTCGGGTTCCTTAAAAGCCATTTGTAAGTAAGTATTGATTTTGGTCAGTTTTGTAATTTATTGTACTGAAGTACCTAATTCTTCTTCAGTACTCTTCCCTTATTAAGCATTTTGTTTTAGTTTATTGAGTTTGGTAAGTTTTGTAAGTTTCCTGAAAATTCATCCCCTTTTTCAATTGATCTTGCTAAATTTTATAATTGCACTCATAAAATTATAGTCTATTTCTTGAAAATGTTACCCTTAAAATACATTTTTTGAACTTATTAATTTTGTTTATTTTGTTAAGTCTTATAATGTTATTGATTACATTATAAATTTTCCTGAATGATTTACCCTTATTAGATAATTCTGTGCGCTTTTTAATTTACCAGATTTTATAGTTCTACTTGTTTTATCATAAATATTTTCCATAAGAAGCAATTTTTTTTAGATTATTGATTTTGCAAAGTTTTGTTGTACTGATATATTTATAGATTTTGTTTAATAATTTTCCCTTACTAAGTAGTTCTTTTACTTTATTGATTTTGCTAAGTTTTATTATATTGATGTATTTATAAATTTTCCTGAGTACTTTCCCCTTATTAGGTAATTGCTTTAGTTTTTGATTTTGCAAAACTTTATATACTGTACGTGTATTTGTACTGACTATTACACTCTTATTACGTCATACTACTTTTGACCAGTAAAACGGTACGAAAGGACGTATTTCAACCAATCATGGCTGCTTATCGCACAATTTTATCGCGTCCCTAGCATTTGTTTAATTTTATCGCGTCCCTAGCATTTGTTTAATTTTATCGCGTCCCTAGCATTTGTTTCTTTGTTTGCCAACATTTGAAACTGCGCTGGTCTGGACGTCAAAAATATATATAAAATTACAAACCACTCCAGTCGATGCACAGCAGTTTCAAATATGACTCGCATTGGCATTCAAGAACAAGAATTAATAAAAATCACTGATCATACCTATGCATCTTCAGAAATACGATTTACAAATAAATGAAGAGCACCATTCGGAAATTCTGAATAAGTTGAATACACCATGTAGACCTAAATCAACGAGTTCCACTTCTATTATGCACACGTCCAATATAACATCAATTGTACCACCAACCACATTCAAATTTGAAAATTGTACATTCAATAATTATTCCTTTTAAAATTATTCATTTTTATTTTTTATGTCATCGCCGTTAATTAAAACTTTTCTAACACTTGTGTATATTAGTTAGGTTATGTTATAGCTTCTGCTCTGAGAGGATAAAAAGAACTTCTGCTATATGATATTATGGATAGTCACGTATCAGAGATTGTTTAATATTAAGATTTATTGAATAGTAATCATTACAGTGTCTGTATAAAGACACTACTGCTATCTAGCATGCATCTAGCGTAATATTTGTAATGTTGAGATGGTACAATAATACATTTGAAGACAGTTGTATTTTCGTAAGTCAATTAATATTTTATTGTATTGGAGTACTTCGTTGCTTCTAATCTTTATATACTTTCTTCTAATCGTGTAATAGTCAATTAAATCCCACTCGAGTTTTGATTTTCTCTAGATAAATCAAAACGTCTAGTGAGATTACTGTTGATAAATTTATACATTTCCACGAAAATTTTCCCCTCGTCAAGCAATTTATATGAAAATTAATACTATATTGTATACTGTACTGTATAAAATCTTCATTAACATCATCAATCATCATGTCTATTCATTTTTATAATATTCAATGTATATTATTTATTTTCAATAAATTTTTATCGTTTTGATAGCTACCACATTTTGTCGTAGAATATTCTTTTTTAAAATTCCATTATGTATTTTATTAACATTAATTTACATTTTCTTTTTTGTTCATTTGAATTGATTAGGATGCCGTTATTTTAAATCCAAGATTTGGACGGCTATCATTTCGATGATATTCTCACTTTTATTTATTTAATTTAAGCCCCATAAATTAAGAAAGAATTGATTTCACATAATTCAACTAAGGTATCCACAGTGACATACATTTTGCAAAGTCTTTCAATGTTACTGATATAACTATAAAGGTTCTTGACATTTTCCCCTTATTAAATAATTCTTTTAGCTTCTTAATTTACAAAGTTTCGTAATTATACTAATATAATTATAATTTTTCTCTTCACGAAGCAATTTTTTTTTTTAACTTTTCTATTTGCAAAGTTATCTTGGACTGATTTTTTTACTTGATTATCTAACGACGCTGGATCAAGTACGAGGTATTTAGCGTTGATAGGATTGGTAATAGCAAGATGATATTTGGCGTGATGAGGCCGGGAATTCGCCATACATTACCTGTCATTTGTCTTATTGTTGAAGAAAACCTCGGAAAAGACCCAACTAGGTAATCAGCCCAAGCGGGAATCGAACCCGCGCCCGAACGCAACCCCGAATCGACAGGCATGCGCCTTAGACGACAGAACTACGCCGGTGGGTTCTTGTACTGATATAGTTATAAATTTTCATTAATATTTTCCTCCTATTAAATTATTATTTTTTTTTTTTAGTTTAATTGATTTTGCTGAGTTTTTATTGTGCTGATATATACATCATCAAGCAATTTATATGAAAATTAGTACTGCATTTTGATTTTATTTATTCAATTTAAGTCGATCCATAAATTAAAGAAGGAATTCATTTCACATAAATTAATTGAGGTATTCCACAGTGTGAGGCAAAATTTTGAACTGGATCTGAATAGTATGTTTATGTAGTGTGTACCGATGTATTACAAAACATAATTCTTGAATTTTGCTGTGTTTTGTTTGCTTTATTGAGCACAAACAACAGCATCAAAGGTTTTATTGTCATACGTGTGTATCATTTGATTCCTGTGTAATAAATTGTAAAGGTTTCACTAACCTCTCTGAAATAGAAGTGCAAATATTCCATTTAAATATGACACAGCTTTTACTACAAAATTAAATTAGCCTGTAGCCTTAAGGAATTTTTTTCGCTTATAGATTATAATTGTACTGATACAATTACTGTTATTACTCGCCCTGCAGATAGTTTTGTTATAAATTAATCAGTAGCTCCTTCTCACTTCACACCATCCCACTATGCAGCACGCCCTGTTAAACCAGCTCACAATGCAGCTATATCTCTAGTTACAGAATTCCACCATACAGGTTTTTCTTGTGTGACACCAGTTCACTTTGCAGCTGGTTCTCTTACCACATCAGTTCACCATGCATCTAGTTCTCTTGTCACATGAGTTCACCATGCATCTAGTTCTCTTGTCACATCAGTTCACCATGCATCTAGTTCTCTTGTCACATGAGTTCACCATGCATCTAGTTCTCTTGTCACATCAGTTCACCATGTATTTAGTTCTCTTGTCACATGAGTTCACCATGAAACTATTTCTCTTCTCACATCAGTTCACCATGCATCTAGTTTTGTTGTCACATCAGTTCACCATGCATCTAGTTCTCTTGTCACATGAGTTCACCATGCATCTATTTCTCTTCTCACATCAGTTCACCATGCATCTAGTTCTCTTGTCACATGAGTTCACCATGCATCTATTTCTCATCTCACATCAGTCCACCATGCATCTAGTTCTCTTGTCACATCAGTTCACCATTTAGTTCTCTTGTCATCAGTTCAGTTCTCTTGTCAGTTCATTTAGTTCTCTTGTCAGTTCACCATGCATTTAGTTCTCTTGTCATATCAGTTCACCATGCATTTAGTTCTCTTGTCACATCAGTTCACCATGCATTTAGCTCTCTTGTCAGTAATTCTCTTGTCATATCAGTTCACCATGCATTTAGTTCTCTTGTCACATCAGTTCACCATGCATCTAGTTCTCTTGTCACATCAGTTCACCATGCATCTAGTTCTCTTGACATCAGTTCACTATACATCTAGTTCTCTTGTCACATCAGTTCACCACGCAAATGGTTCTCTTGTCACATCAGTTCACCATACATCTAGTTCTCTTGTCACGTCAGTTCACCATGCATCTAGTTCTCTTGTCACACCAGTTCACCATGCCACTAGTACTCTTGTTACATCAGTTCACCATGCAAATGGTTCTCTTGTCACATCAGTTCACCATATATCTAGTTCTGTTGTCACATCAGTTCACCATGCCACTAGTTCTTGTTACATCAGTTCACCATCATCTAGTTCTCTTGTCACGTCAGTTCATACATCTAGTTCTGTTGTCACATCAGTTCTGCTTGTTGTTACACATCAGTTCACCATGCATCTAGTTCTCTTCTCACATCAGTTCACCATGAATCTAGTTCTCTTCTCACATCAGTTCTGTTGTCACCATTCACCATGCATCTAGTTCTCTTCTCACATCAGTTCACCATGCATCTAGTTCTCTTCTCATGTCAGTTCACCATGCATCTAGTTCTCTTCTCAGTTCATTCTCAGTTCACCATGCATCTATTTCTCTCTTCTCACGTCAGTTCACCATGCATCTAGTTCTCTTCTCACGTCAGTTCACCATGCATCTCTTCTCACGTCAGTTCACCATGCATCTAGTTCTCTTCTCACGTCAGTTCACCATGCATCTAGTTCTCTTCTCACGTCAGTTCACCATGCATCTAGTTCTCTTCTCACATCAGTTCACCACGCATCTAGTTCTCTTCTCACGTCAGTTCACCACGCATCTAGTTCTCTTCTCACGTCAGTTCACCACGCATCTAGTTCTCTTCTCACGTCAGTTCACCACGCATCTAGTTCTCTTCTCACGTCAGTTCACCACGCATCTAGTTCTCTTCTCACGTCAGTTCACCACGCATCTAGTTCTCTTCTCACGTCAGTTCACCACGCATCTAGTTCTCTTCTCACGTCAGTTCACCACGCATCTAGTTCTCTTCTCACGTCAGTTCACCACGCATCTAGTTCTCTTCTCACATCAGTTCACCACGCATCTAGTTCTCTTCTCACATCAGTTCACCACGCATCTAGTTCTCTTCTCACATCAGTTCACCACGCATCTAGTTCTCTTCTCACATCAGTTCACCACGCATCTAGTTCTCTTCTCACGTCAGTTCACCACGCATCTAGTTCTCTTCTCATCAGTTCACCAGTTCTCTTCTCACGTCAGTTCACGCATCTAGTTCTCTTCTCACGTCAGTTCACCACGCATCTAGTTCTCTTCTCACATCAGTTCACCACGCATCTAGTTCTCTTCTCACATCAGTTCACCACGCATCTAGTTCTCTTCTCATCAGTTCACCACGCATCTAGTTCTCTTCTCACATCAGTTCACCACGCATCTAGTTCTCTTCTCACGTCAGTTCACCACGCATCTAGTTCTCTTCTCACGTCAGTTCACCACGCATCTAGTTCTCTTCTCACGTCAGTTCACCACGCATCTCTTCTCAGTTTCTCTTTCTCTTCTCACATCAGTTCACCACGCATCTAGTTCTCTTCTCACATCAGTTCACCACGCATCTAGTTCACCACAGCATCTAGTTCTCTTCTCACGTCAGTTCACCACGCATCTCTTCTCGTCAGTTCACCACGCATCTAGTTCTCTTCTCATCAGTTCACCACGCATCTAGTTCTCTTCTCACATCAGTTCACCACGCATCTAGTTCTCTTCTCACGTCAGTTCACCACGCATCTAGTTCTCTTCTCACGTCAGTTCACCACGCATCTAGTTCTCTTCTCACGTCAGTTCACCACGCATCTAGTTCTCTTCTCACGTCAGTTCACCACGCATCTAGTTCTCTTCTCACATCAGTTCACCACGCACATAGTTCTCTTCTCACGTCAGTTCACCACGCATCTAGTTCTGTTGTCACATCACTTCACCATGTATCTAGTTCCCTTGTCACATTTCCCGATACAACTTGATATTTTCTTTGCGTACTGCTCAGTGTGAACAGATCTCGGCGTCGCGATGTGAACCGGTCGCAAGTGAATAATTCATTGCGGGTAGCCTACCTCTGAGGGTGTTTGTGTTTACGCTTCATGCAAATTCATCTCGGAGTCCCTGTGTGGACGTGTAGCACGCAACCACAATGCTTTGAGAGTTTCAATTTCCCCTACGAAATGAGAAGGCGGCGTCACGTCGAGACTGTCTTCTGTTCGTTTACTTGTCAATACACATCGATGTGACATTTACAGATCGATTTATCGATGCCTGATGACGTCAGCCCCGTGCGTACTACATTCCCCACCTTATGAAGACGAGATCGAGCTGAACTTGGCATTAGACTCATAAGAAGAATTGAATATAATGGAAGCGGAGGATATTGTGCGGGAACAGGTACAACAAAGACACGGAGCTTTATCCGGTCTGGTTCTTTTTGTTTATTTTTTCAGCCATCAATCTATCCCTATGGTTGCTTCCCTTCTTTTTCTTGCATTTTTGTTCCTTCGTTTAATTCTTCCATCCCCCTCTTGTTTCCATCATTCTGTACTTGTTTTTCTTGCATTATTTTTCATCATCATTTCGTTTTATTTTATTTTCTCTATATATTTTCTTATTTCTTTGTCAGTTTCCTCCTCTTCTCGTTTTTTTCTTCCATCTTTTCATTCATTTTTCCATCATTTTTGTTATCATTTCCCTCCTTTTTGTGGTTTTCCTCATTTCTTACTTTCCATCATTTTATCTCCTTCCGTTAATACATACTGCCATTAATTATTTTAGGCCTTGAATATCTGAACCAGAGTAACGGATTTGAGCCGCACATCTGGACGGCACAATGTTTTTGGGCCAATTACCCTCAATTGAGTTTCGGACTTGAGCCACTTTCTAACAGGCAGGCAAGACGCTTGTAGAAACATTTTAATTTGTTAAGTTGGCAGTAAAGTTAGGTAACACAACTTCCCGTCTCACTTTTTTAAGGAGGATGATGGGTGAAATTTCTATTTTTTACATTTTTCAAGCTAATCGATTTATAAATTAGTCGCGGTCCATATATCGTTACTAGGGTGCGGATGTTGATGACCTAAAAATCTACTTAAAATGATCATTAAAATGCCCTTAAACTAATAGAAAAATGTCATAATATTAAAAGAAAATGACATTTAAATATTATTCACCGTACTCACACCACAATTTCTTAAAAATTAGTCACCTTGTTTCAATGACTGCTCTGCAAATATCTGAGAGAGGAGGCAACTTCGTTGAATTTGGCTAAGATGAAGAAGAAGGGCGTGCAACAAAAAGAAGGTTTTAAGAGAAAACTATAGATTTTGATGAGTGTTTACATTGTGTTTAAATCAGGTGGTCCATGTCAGTGCCTTCATTCTCCGTCTCCTCCTTCCGCTATTCACTTTTGTTACCAGACCTTCCAGATGAGGGAGTGTGAATGACAAAACAAATTGTGGGCGCAGTGTGCATTCTTGCAATCTTTGTGTTAAAAATACTGTCTACTACAGTAGATATCCCTTCCGCACCATGTTGGGGACACAACGTCCTGTCCAGGACACAGTGAAAGTTTCCCCCCTTCCAAACATAAATTCTAAAGACACCCTAGTACCGACAAAAAAAAAAACAGTAGCGGTCAAAGTCCTCACTTAAACTAAGTTGCTGTCAAGCATTTTATATTACTTCCGTTGTGTGAAGTGAAGCCTTCAGTGGAATGAGGGATGGACTTTAGAGTCTGTTCCAGACTATAAAACTCAAACTTCACTGTTATTCTGTAGGTAATTACTACTGATCTATTTGGTTAGAAAATGATTTAACAGACCTATCGGTAAAGTAGAAAGTAAAATGCATTCCAAATTATCTAAAAGTTCTTCAAAGTATTAAAAATGACCAGAAAAGTGCGGAATAAATACAAAAATGACCTATCAGTTCAAAAACTTCAAAAATTGAATATAAGAAATTACTTTTTTACGTTTTTTTTTTTTTTTACAATTTATTGATCGATCAGCGCATTTAGCGCTATACAGATCATTTCTAAAAAATATAAATACAATACATGACACTGAATTGAGGGCAGCCTAGATTGGGCTCCTCAATGAACAAAAATAATTGTTAATAAATAATTATTTACATAGGTTGGTGTGATGATAAATTTAATCATTTCTTGCTTTTTTACGTTGATATTAGTCTAACATAGAAAGGATTTCTATAGGAGTAGGCATCGTCCTAATGTGTGAAAAATATCATTTTTCATCAATATCCGCCCTCTAATCATTTCGTATTCCATCGATTATTTCAGCATTCGAGCTAGCGCACCTTTAATATGTATTGTTTTTTTTTTTTTTTTTTTTTTTTGACTAAAATTTTTCCCTGATATAAAGGATTCATCCTGGTTTTTTTTTTTTTGTTATAAAAATCGAAAAATATATATATATATGTTCATTACGCGAGTTAATACGGTAACTGTAGCTTTAAAGTCATTATATTTTGAAATATAAATGAATGAAGTCCATCTGATTGAGGTTCTGGCTGATATGTATGCCTACCTCTATTATCAGGCAGTACATCTCTCTTGACGAGTCGACCTGGTTGGCTTTGGTAGGTTCTGGGTTGCTGATCCCGGGCCAGGTCGATATTTAAGTGCCGACAGGCTCATGTCAGTAGATTTACTGGCATGTAAAAGAACTCCTGCGGGACAAAATTCCGGCACATCCGGCGACGCTGATATAACCTCTGCAGTTGCGAGCGTCGTTAAATAAAACATAACATAACATTCTCTTGACGATATGTGTCAGAGGAAGAACAATTGTTTGTATGCATCTGAAGTCTGACTAGTGTAATATGTAGCTATGCAATGGAAGGAGAAAGAAATTGGCCAACCTACCCCATTATATCCTGGCTTAATTGCCTCATGAGTGACGCGGTATCACAGGGTGCGAATTAACGGAGGGATGGGGGGATTGCCCCCCCTCTGTTGGAAAGTTATCCCCTTCTAATAAATTCATATTAACATCCCTGCCAGGGATAACTTCTATCCCCCCTCACAAAATATAATTGTTTTAATACGAGTATATGTACTTTATAAAGTACAAAGTAAGCAAAGAAAATTGTATTGATGTATTATCATCACCGGCAAGCTGACAACAATCAATAACTTAGGAATTACATATCTTACCTTAAGCCTGCTCATCGATATAATTATTATTATTATGATCAAGATGCAAGACAAGCAACTCAGTGCAACCAAGCGTTGAGCCGTATCGAATGAGGATAGTAGTAATTTTATGTGTGGTATTCCCTATCTAGGATTCTATCCCCCTCTCTCATCAGAAATCTTAATTCGCACCCTGTTCACTTATGAAGTTATGAAAGTTGGCTAAACAACTCATTCAAAAATAGCTTGAATTGCTGTCTATTTATTTCATTTGCCATGACTAGAGACTGGATTTTAAAGGGAAAATTTTTCATCAGAAAATTACAAAAAAAAGGGTAAGTTATAGCCAAAAAAGAACTTGAAAAAGGACTCAAATTAACCCGTTTCGCGATACATGGTTTTCAAAAGTTGTGCAAGACAAAAAGTTACAGAACATTCAAAGTTGGATACAATTTAAAATGTGAAAGATACCATCTAACAAAATGCAAGAATAACAATATTAAATGAATACGCTTCATCAAACAAGATCTCAAATGTCTTAAGTGTTCATTGTTATTTTATTACATTCAATTATTATTCATTATTATTATTATTTATTAATTATTTACTTGAAGCAAGTAGAGCGATCAGTTTGGAAGTAAATCCCGAAAACACTAAGTCTCGCCAGAATCTTTGAATGCAAATATAAAAATTGAATTTATCTTTAAAAATAAATATCTTGGAGAAAATAACTATAAATGACATCAACTTAAACCAGAATAAATGTGGGAAATGCGTGTTATTTTCTTTTTATCATCCAGAACTGTCTAAATTAGCATTTATAAAACAGTTTATTAGTTTTTGTATGGTTGTGAAACTGGAATCAGAAGAAGAACGGTTCATTTATTTTCGAATTGCTCAGGAAAATATTTGGGGCTAAGCGATGAAGTTACAGGAGAATGGACAAAGTTAAAACACAGAACTGCACGCATTGTATTCTTCACCTGAATAATTAGGAACATTAAATGACGTTTGAGATGGGCGATATTCTGTCAAAGAAGGGACTAAAATTTAAGAGATGTTTTTAAAAAGGGGAAGAAAGGTGGGGTAATATGGACTAAAAAATAGGGGGCGGGCTTAAAAAACCACATAATTTGGTCGGTGGAAGATAGTTTTGAACATGGTAATTAATATCCTGGATTTGAAAAAGGACTAATGAACAGTTTGACTTCATGTATACATGACATTTTGTTTATCTCAAATTAACATAAAGAAAGTCATGTGGAACTCAGCGCGTCTGGCCGCGATTGTACGACAAGTTACCTAAGAGAACAACAGTTACGCAAATGCTGACCTTCGGCCCCCATTTCACCGGCCAATTCAATTCGACGCTAAATAACACAAATGTCAAAAATAAAAACATAAGGCGGTTTTGATATAGTCAAAAAGTCGAACTCTGCGATTTTACATCGAACTTTTCTGTTGATTTTTATTGCGAACATTCAAAGTTTTATTTGATTTCAACATTTAAATTGATTCTGCCTTTTGAATGCAGAATATCTTTATAAACAGAAAATGACCGTTCAACATCAACTGAAACCAAAGGTGAAAATTTTCTTTTATCCTGAACTTAAATTTTATTTTTTCACTGTCTTCAGAAGAAAAACGGTATTTATTTTATTATTGTAAATATTTTACCGCTTTTATTACTATTAGAGGAGGGAAACGACCACTTTATTGGAGGCATTATTATACTGTTTCATTGCTTATTATTATTAAAAGACGGAACATTTTAACATTTAACGATTTATTATTATTAATTATTATTTTGATTATTATTTTACAAGACTAAACATTAGCAATAATATCCAGGACTATTAAAATGATTGCTATGTTTGGCTCAACATTAATTTGTATATTTTGAGCAATTGTTTTCTATAATCAACATTAATAAAGGCAGATTCTATATGTTTCATTATTTTTGGTTACTGATAAATAAAAATTATGATATTATTATTTAATTATTATTAATTATTATTATTTCTAAAACATTTCTTTATTATTAATAATAGTCTTTTTGCAAACAAATTCATTTCTAAACACTCTTACTAGACTAATTTCTTTTGTGATATTTTGTACGAGATCACCCGAGCATTTGCAGAGCATTTCTGCATTCCGCTAATGAGCTATATATTCAAGAAAAAAATATATAAAATTACCATTTGCAATGTACAAAAAGACCAAAATAAGAGATGTTTTTAAAAAGGGGAATAAAAAAATTTGAAGATAGTTTTGAATTGAATTAATTATTTCATGTTTCGTGTTGGAATAAAAAAAAATAGATTTTCTTTAAAATCCGGTCTCTAGTCATAACAACAATGGTGAAGCAATTGAAAGAGAAGTTTCTGCGAAAATACTCCATTCTTTGATTAACAAAACTGTATTATTATTTTTATATGCAGTATTACTTAACAAAGTTAGAGGGCTTTCAAATCTTTCGTGATTGTATAGCCGTACGTATAGTACGTAAAACAGAAATTGGTTCTGACACTTAAATAAACGTTTGTAATTGAAATCTCGTATAGGGTACGATATTTGAAGCAACGTCATTGAAAGTAGGAGTGTTTTCCATCCGGTTCACAGCATCTGGCATCGTCTTCCGGTTCCCAATCTGAACTTTCCACAATTATTCTATTGACCATCTTCCGGTCTCCTTTCAGCCATTGCCTTGCAGCTATTGTGGCCTCTAATTACACCCGCCCTGCTTTCTTCATTGAGATTTCTAGCTCGTATACACAGGATGTTCAGAAAACACCGCCCAAATAACACAAGATGCGACAAGAGGGAAACTAGAATAGTAACGTACTCTCCTGCCCCGTCTGTGGCTGGTCTGCCATCCAGGCGGCTCGGGTTCGATCCTCGGCGAGGTCGTGATGGAAATTGTCGTGAACAAAGACGTTGCAGACGTTTTTCTCGGGGCACTTCCGCTTCACACTTCCATTCCACAAACATCCCGGTATGGCAGAGTTGCGCCCCGCGGTCAATTGGGAGGCCTAGGCATGGCATAATTGCGCCCCGAAGAAATCAGGTAGCAGAAGGGACATGGCATAGTTGCGCCCCGAAGAAATCAGATAGCAGAATGGACATGGCATAGTTGCGCCCCGATGGCCATAGTACACACGAAAGTGATTGTCATAATATAAAAAAATTACTTACAAATATTGGCTGCCGGGTAGCTCAGTTGGTAGAGCAGCTGGCTACGGACTGGAAGGTCCGGGGTTCGATCCCCGGTGGCGACAGGATTTTTTCTCGTTGCCAAACTTTCAGAACGGCCCCGAGGTTCACTCAGCCTCCTATAAAATTGAGTACCGGGTCTTTCCCGGGGGTAAAAAGCGGCCAGAGCGTGGTGCCGACCACACCATCTAGTGCCGAGGTCATGGAAAGCGTGGGGCTCTACCCCCCAAGTGCCTTCATGGCATGTTACGGGGATACCTTTACCTTTTACCTTACAAATATTACAGTGATAGCTGCATTGAAATCAGGTAGACCTAACATATGATCAATTTTACTATTTAAAATAACACTTTTTTTTATCGCTCACACACAATAAATGAACTGCATCTTTTGTTTGTACATCGATATCTTAACCCTACGATACAGGGTTTCGAAAATTGAAACTTAGAACCATTGTGAATTATTAACTCTTTACCCTTTTCACTAAACTTAACATTCGTTTTAAATTAACCTCACTATACGCCACAGACGGTGTGAAAATCATTAATAAAATGTCAAAGACTGCTAAGCCCCCATATTCCAACGGCTCACTCATTTGAATATGTCAGTTAATAAAGTCCTGCCAACTTCATGGTGTTCATTTTAACGGTAGGCTATCGATAATCATTGCATAAACAGTCAGTTAATAAAGTCCTGCCAACTTCATGGTGTTCATTTTAACGGTAGGCTATCGATAATCACTGCATAAACAGTAGAAAAACAATTAATAAAATCCTGTTTCATTTTCATTTTAACGGTAGGCTATCGATAATCACTGCGTAAACAGTAGAAAAACAGTTAATAAAATACTGCCAACTTCATGGTGTTCATTTTAACGGTAGGCTATCGATAATCACTGCATAAACAGTAGAAAAACAGTTAATAAAGTGCTGCCAACTGCATGGTGTTCATTTTAACGGTAGGCTATCGATAATCACTGCATAAACAGTAGAAAAACAGTTAATAAAATACTGTCAACTTCATGGTGTTCATTTTAACGGTATCGATAATGAATATTAAATCGCATAAGAAATCAATAAGGTTGGTTGATTACGAGGCTCGAGTTCCCGTAATATCTTTTTCTCTACCTATTTCATCGGGGCGCAACTATGCCATGTCCCTTTTCTCTACCTGATGGGAATGGGGCGCAACTATGCCCACAAAACAGGGACCCTTTTTTATCTGCTGCATTTTATCTGACCGTGGGGCGCAACTATGCCCTGCCCAAACATTCTCCACCTCCCTTTTATTTCACCAGTCATCTGCAAAGCTCAGTTTTTGGTCACATTCAACACAATTTAGGTAAGACGGACGATATGTGTAAGTACAAGGTGGGTCAGTGAAACGGAATGATTTCAAGGCCCAGAAAAAGAATGAAAAGTTACTATTATATCAATTTAATGAGTAGAAATGACAAGCACATGAATAACCATTAGGTATGCGACAAGAAAAAAAAATATTTCTTAAAAATTACGTCAGCCAAGTGACCTCCATTGAAGCACACACATTCTTCGAGTCTGGCCACGAACTGTTGCATAACCTCTCTCAGCATATTGACAGGTAAGCAGCGACCTCTTCTTGTATACGTTGTTTTAGGGCTGGAATTGTTCTGGGTGAACTGCCCCCAAACACCTTCGTTTTGAGGTGTCCCCATAGGAAGAAATCACATACCGTGAAATCAGGTGACCTAGGCGGCCAAGCGATATCCCCTTTCCGAGAAATGACGCGGCCCGGGAACAAAGCATTCGAAATTCTTGCGGTGTGGCTTGTTGCTCCGTCCTGTTGAAACAGTGTGTTTTCATTCACTTGAAAATAGGTGAGTTGTGGTGTAAACAAGTTCTGTATCATTTCAACATATCGCACTGAATTAACAGTCACTGCATTTCCGGCCTCATTCTCAAAAAAGAATGGGCCGATTATTCCAGTTGATGAAACTGCACACCATACCGTTACCTTTTGGGCATGGAGAGGTTTCTCATGACCATTGAAACCAATTAATTGCAGTTTGCAGTAACGATGAGCATCATTTAACAAAACATGGTAGTGACAAACAACTTGCTTACTGGGGAACGCAGAGTTAATGACATCACCGCCTAAGGAATCATAAATTGTAAAGTAAGTAGTTAGAGAATAGACTGTTATATTCATTCTCACCCTCTTCATATTCTTTCCGTTTGACTGGCCCGTCTTGTACTTTCGTGTCTTTTGTGTATCATATAATATGCAGGTACAGTTGATTCACACAATCAACTGTAAACAGTGCTGTCTGTAAATGTTTGAGATACCAAATAATTTATCGTATGATTTTATGGTGATTATTTTACCCCGATTTCGGTGATTGTAATGGTTTAATTTCGTGAAAATTTCATTAAAAGACAAACAATTTCGGCCATATTTCGTACCTCAAAGAAACTTAAAAAACAATACAATAACACTTTTTTTTAATTCTGCAAATAGCGTGAAAAACCGAGTAAGTCCAGTCTTGGTGAGAATGGGTTATCAGCAAGTTTTATGGCGTGGCAAATGGGAAGTCGAATACGAATTATTGTAGGCGATAAAGCTTGAAATGAAACCAATTTATGAAACTAATAGTTTCAAATACAAATAAACACATGAAACAAACGAAAAAAACCTACTTTTCTTAATTTTTCAACATTATTTCTCCGATGCTTTAAGTGATCTTAACGCGTATGATATGTTCATACCTGCACAAATACCTTTCAGCACTACACTCATTTCGCTGTCAACTCACTCACTGCACTGGAACTACGACACATTTCACTGACACTATCCTGATTTCACTAACGCTTGAAAAACATTTCACTGTTCAAATACTTTGCACTGCCACTATAAACTATGAAACTTCACTGACAGAAACACATTTCACTGACACAACATACTTCACACTTCACTGACACAACACACTTCTTCACTGATACAACACTTCAAATAAAATATCAGTTACACCCTTTAAATAGTGTGTATAATACACTACCGTGTATAAGCAAAGTCCTTAAGCATATTTTTAAATACATTTTTGGTTATTAGTAAAGCTTTTATTAAGTCTGCAGGTAAAGCATTCCAGTCCCTGATAGTACGATTGAGAAAAGAAAACTTTCCAGTGTCCGTCCTCTGTCTTCTTTCCCTCAATTTATATACATTAAAACTTGTTCAAAGCGGAATCGCATGAGACCGAAAATTTCCCGATTTAGACAAGTTTCCGCATTATAGAAAAATTATCAATTACGAATAAATTGTACTGTATTTTACATTTTGTCACAGCTATGGGTTTTTCAAGGGGGTCATAACATTGCACTTTTCCCTCCTTAAAATATGTATATTAATTTGGAATGATTTTAGCGGACTGTGTACGTTGGTTTTACCGCTTCCAATTGGTGAAACACAACGTTCATTTTCATCATCAGCATCTATATACATAATTTGAACTGGTAATGGAAATTACGGGAAAACGGCTGAACGGATTTTAATGAATGACCCGTCATTTTGAAGCTTGGCATCCAAGGATTTTCAGAAAAATAGCAACTTTCAGTGAAGAGTTAGTTTTCCTACATAATTTTCCTATTTTCCAAAATCCATCTTTCGTCAGTTTTGAGAACTAATTGCATTTCAGAATAAAACAAAACACACACTACAATAAACAATAGGCTATTACACGAAGGCCATGATTTGCAGAATTGCTGACATATTTAAAGTTCAAATTCAATTGATTATTAAAAACTTTAAGACTTAATAAAAATAATTTACAGGTGTGATTCTGCGGTGTGTAATTTTCTGAGTACATCTGTGAATTGGATATTAAAATCTACAAAACGTGTGGTGGCTTGATGACATTATTACCATTAGAAATGAAATATTATTATAGTTAATGTCATGGTATGACTATTTTTCATTAATTTTATACATATTAATGCCATGTTGATGATGTGAAAGTGAAACGTTTTGGGGTTATATAAGTAGATGTAGAGATTATCTTAAATTAGATCTTCATTTCTGTAATTTACTGAGTGGCGGCTATTTTATATACATAAACTACAAAATTTACGTAAGATAATAATATTGTTATTAAAAATCAAATATTTTTATAGTTATTAATCAGTGGGGTTGGGTCTTTTTCATATACTTAAAGTGGTGTGCTGTAGATATTTATATGGGTCATTCTTTTCAGTATTGGCTCGAAAGAGCGCAAAAATTACAGTTCCTAAGGAAAGATCAAAATTTTGTAGTCTCCCGGTCATTTCAGCAAGATCTCTTAGCAGGATAAAATGATTTTACCCTCTACATTTTAAGCTATACATCCAGCAGCTATACCAGGATGCTATGTATATTGTTCGAAAGCATAGCGAACTCGACTTCTATTAACTTTCATCTACAAACCACAATGACTTGAAATAGCTATTGCTTTACTTCCACATGAAAAAAACCACTGATCGTGCTGACAATGTTACTTGCGTTTTCGCGTTGGAACTCAAAAATTGAAGGTGAATAGGTTCAAGAAAAATTACTTGGCACAAAAAAAAACATTCAGAGGGAATATACATCATTATTATGGAAGGAAATAACTTTCAAAATGTCTGGAATTCATTGAAAATAAATCTGAAAAATGTTTATTTGTACGTCTAATGAACTCAGTTTGCAGAATTTGCTGCATAACCCACTAGTTATCTATATTTCAAGACAGGGACTCCCTAGTATACCAGATGATATCAACTTATACTACTCTTCAACTAATTCCAACAAAAAATTTAGTTTCAACTCTAAAGCGAAGAAAAGTAACTAGCCGCTTCTGAAAGTAACGTGTTGCAACCTCGCCTTCGTTATTCTTTCATGTACCAATACGTTACACTTGCTCCAACCTGGACACACAGCCTACTACCCCTTTCACTGGCTAAAACATCAGTGAGCGAACAATAACAGAGTATGCAGGCTTTGGAATTGATCTACATGTATGTACCAAACTCATGAACTATCTGGTAATGTTTGCTTTCAAATACAGAACTTCAAGAATTTCCGTTCGTTGATATGAAAGCTACCCCTGCTAACTACAGCCCTTCAGTAAATTGCTCCAAGTGCGTTTCAAAATAACACAGTATGTTAATAGAGCCTATTTCAACGTATGCATGCGAAACCTAGTGATCCAAAAGCTGTGTTAAGACGTGGGTTCGATTCTAGTTTGGGTTGATTACCCGTCTGATTTTTTCCGGGTTTTTTCCGACTGTAAGACGAATGTTAGGTCAGTACGTGACAAATCCTCGGATTGATATCGTTAAACACCATTTCGGTGTCGATTCAATCGACGTTAAATAACATAGTAGTTGATGCACCGTCGTTAACCAACGAAAAACCGTAACGGTCACCATATTTTAATGGACGAACCGCATACTAGCAGGCATCGGTACTTGGTTTTCAGCGATTCACAGAGAAAATTTTATCTTGCTGGTGAATATCGTACGTGACCCTGAGCCATATCGAGGGCTTAGATACGTACCTCCTATCTACGAATATGGCCATTTAGTTTAATTACATTATTATTTAGATTTACTATATTATTATTATTATTATTATTATTATTATTATTATTATTATTATTATCATTATTATTATTATTATTATTATTACTTATTTATTTATTGGTTTTTAAGGAACCCGGGGGTTCATTGCCGCCCTCACATAAGCCCGCCATTGGTCCCTATCCTGAGCAAGATTAATCCAGTCTCTGTCATCATATCCCACCTCCCTCAAATCCATTTTAGTATTATCTTCCCATCAACGTCTCGGCCTCCCCAAAGGTCTTTTTCCCTCCGGCCTCCTAACCAACATTCTGTATGCATTTCTGGATTCTCCCATACGTGCTAGATGCCCTGCCCATCTCAAACATCTGGATTTAATGTTCCTAATTATGTCGGGTGAAGAATACAATGCGTGCCGTTCTGCATTGTGTAACTTTCTCCATTCTCTTGTAACTTCATCCCCCTTAGCCCCAAATATTTTCCTAAGCACCTTATTCCCAAGCACCCTTAACATTTGTTCCTCTCTCAAAGTGAGATCCAAGTTTCACAACCATAAAGAACAACCGTAATATAACTGTTTTATAAATTCCAACTTTCAGATTTTTTGACAGCAGACTGGATGATAAAAGCTTCTCAACCGAATAATAACAGGCATTTCTCATATTTATTCTGTGTTTAATTTCCTCACGAGTATCATTTAGCCTATATTTGTTACTGTTGCTCCCAGGTATTTGAATTTTTCCACCTCCTCAAAAGATAACTTTCCAAATTTTTATATTTCCATTTCGTACAATATTCTCGTCACGCTTAGAGTACACCCCAAGTATTTGAAACTGTCCACTTTTTTATTATTATTATTATTATTATTATTATTATTATTATTATTATTATTATCATTATCATTATCATTATCATTATCATTATCATCTTCACGAAATTGGACAGTTAACTAATATTTTGTCCTGGAATAGAAGATCTTGCAAAGCCTAGGCATATGAAAAAAGTTTGTTTAGAGAAAAATTAATTTTTAAACCATTTTTTTTTATTCGCCTGCAAATTTACAGATACGAAGTATCACGTCTTAGCCATCGATATGTTTATGAAATGAAATGAAGGAGATTAGAATGAAGCTGAGGGATGCGAAAGAACCCTTGAGAGAAAATGCATCGTTCTTTCTTGTAGGCTTCACCAAAGGATCATTTCACTGAACTTCAGAGGTTAAATCGCAGCGTGGAATAACCCCTCCTCTAGCAAGGTTCGCAATTATGGAAATTAACAGGAACTTTCTTTTGGTTTCTTTGTTTGTTTCCCCCCCCCTTTTTTATATATGCAATTGCAGTGCTGAAATATACAGGGCTTTCATTTCGAAACTTCCCAGTCTAAATAACTAATTATTTAAATTGGATTCAATTTAAACAAAAAAAAAAAACACGTTAATGTAGACAATCAGGGGGAAGTCTGAAACCAGGCTTAATTGCATTTTAGATTTCACCCCCATCCCCTGCCACCCCTACTTCGAAATTTCAAATGGCACCCTTATATTTTTATACTTAAATGTGAAAGAATATTCAATTGTTTATAAACCTCATTCATTTGTTTTTGCATCTTTTGTTTTCTATCGTCGCCTGACAACCTGGATTGTTGTTATTGTTGATTAGAGCTGAAGAGAATAAAGCTACAAAAACGTATTTAGCATTTTTTTATGTAATAGTTGTGTTTGTGTATTAAATTATTTTAAAATGGTGTTCAAGGTTCGAGATTTATCCTTCGAAAAGTTGGAAAAATTCAAATATCTAAGAGCAACAGTAAGAAATATAAATGACACTCGGGTAGAAATGAAACTCAGAATAAATATGGGAAATGCGTGTTATTATTCGGTTGAGAAGCTTTTGCCATCTAGTCTGCTGTCAAAAAATCTGGAAGTTAGAATTTATAAAACAGTTATATTACCGGTTGTTCTGTATGGTTGTGAATCTTGGACTCTCACTTTGAGAGAGGAACAGAGATTAAGGGTGTATGAGAATAAGGTTGTTAGGAAAATATTTGGGGCTAAGAGGGATGAAGTTACAGGAGAATGGAGAAAGTTACACAACGCAGAACTGCATGCATTGTATTCTTCACCTGACATAATTAGGAACATTTAATCCAGACGTTTGAGATGGGCAGGGCATGTAGCACGTATGGGCGAATCCAGAAATGCATATAGAGTGTTAGTTGGGTGGTAGGAGGGAAAAAGACCTTTGGGGAGGCCGAGACGTAAACGGGGGATAATATTCAAATGGATTTGAGGGAGGTGGGATATGATGATAGAGACTGGATTAATCTTGCACAGGATAGGGACCAATGGCGGGCTTATGTGAGAGCGGCAATGAATCTGCAGGTTCCTTAAAAGCCATTTGTAACCCTTCAAGAGAGAAAATAAATTATCGCTATTGATTAAATTTAGAAAATTACACTAAATAGGCTGTGTTTTAATCCTACAGTCAACAGATAATAACAATAATTAACTATAATTAGCTGTTATAAGACGCATAGTTTTCGAAAACTACGGATTTGCGAAATACTGTTTTGAAGCTGATATAAAAGAAGATTTTATGTCTCAAGTCCTTTCTGGTAAAAATATCATAAATTTAAACTCGCGAAATAACGCGAAATTTTTGTTTTTAGCATGAATTAGTTAGACATTAGTGCTTTTTAATAGAGAATTAGAATTTATATACGAAATTTTAACTTAAAATACTCAAGAGATATACATACTAGGTTCAAAAAGTTCCCGGAATTTGCTAGCATCATAGAAACAACGTACCTTAAACACTATTCTACAGCATTTCCTTCAAAATAGTTGCCTTCCGCAACAACACACTTTTGCCAACGCGTTTCCTGGAAGCAGGCCTGGAAGCCATTTTGTGAAACCCGTCTTAGTGCTCTCGTCGCGTTTGCGATAACCTCTTCAGCATTGAATGTCCTTTCAGATGACTTTTCAGACGGGAAACAGAAAGTAATCAGGTGGTGAGAGATCAAAGTATGGTGGGTGATCCAAAGCAGTTATGTTGTTGGCAAGAAAATTCTTTACAATAATTGCGCGATGAGCAGGTGCATTGTCATGCATAAGGAACCAGTTGTTTTCTACCCACTTTTCTGGACGTTTCCTTCTCACTGCGTCCCAGAGGCGACGGAGGTTTCTACGTACAATTCTTTCGTTACAGTACGACCTTCTGGAATGAACTCATGGTGCATGAGACCCTGAGAGTCGAAGAAAACTTCCAACATAACTTTGCTTTAAGTGAGCTTAAATGCGACAGGCTCATGTTAGTAGATTTACTGGCATGAAAAAGAACTCCTGCGGGACAAAATTCCGGCACATCCGGTGATGCTGATATAACCTCTGCAGTTGCGAGCGTCGTTAAATAAAACATCTTTAAAATAACTTTGCCTTTGATTGTCCCTAGTTTTTGCTTCCGAGGAGATGTTTTTCGATTTCCAGATGACTGTCGTTTTGGGTCGTATAGCACCAGTTTCATTTTTTTAAGACATCACCATCTTCATCAGCCATACTGATCATGTCCCCAGCAAAACACAGAACTTGATGTTTATATTCTGTACATAATTACAAAATACGAACAAACGAAACACTATGATAAACAATTGCCTACAACTCAAAACCAATAATTGCCATTATCAACAAACTTTAAGGAAATGACATCATGAATGTTACCAACAAAACAAATGTATAATATCCCTTGTTATATATTAATACGAAAAATGGTAGTAAAATTCCGGGAACTTTTTGAACCTAGTAGGAGCGACATAAATACATATGTGTATAAATAGAATCAACTCTGGTGAAACTAAGTTTCCTTCGTGCTGTACTGTTGGCAATGATTGGAGTTAGTTGGATTCATGATTTTGTTTTAATTGATACTGGAATATTCTTAAAAATCTTAAGCGAATGAAACATATGTTTTACATAGATATTTATGTACAAAATTTTGAATTTAATAATCAAACTTTATTTCAATACGAAATTTTAAATCTAAATCTCAAACCTTATTTTAATATAGAATTTTTTATCTAATATTCAAACCCAATTTCAATATGGGAGCGGTGTATCGAAGAAAACCACGCTATTTGGATGATCTGGAAGCAACAACATCCGATTTGATCATCAGTGTTCAACACAAAACTTTTTACAGGCGGCAGTAGCGAACGTACCAGCCCCTTAAAGAAATGTGCCGAGAATGCTGGGGTTTATGTGGAAATTTAACAATATGTCATACAAAACCTCAAGGAGTGATGTTTCTAATAATATTGGTTTTTAAAAGTTGTTTAGCAAGTAAAGTCCCGCGCCGTGGCGTCGCGGTCTAAGGCATCCTGCCTAGGACTCGCGTTACGGAATGCGCGCTGGTTCGAATCCTCATGGGGGAAGAAATTTTCTCATGAAATTTCGGCCAGTGTATGGGACCGGTGCCCACCCAGCATCGTGATGCACAAGCTTATAGGTAGCGAAATCCGGTTACGCAAACCAGCTATAACGGCTGGGGGGCTCATCGTGCTAACCACACGATACCTCCATTCTGGTTGGATGATCGTCCACCTCTGCTTCGGCATGTGGCCGTGAGGTCAGCAGCCGGCTGGTAGGTCTTGGCCCTTCATGGGCTGTAGCGCCACGGATTATTATTATTATTATTATTATTATTATTATTATTATTATTATTATTATTAGCAAGTAAAGAAGTTGCATTGATTAAAAATTGGGAATGATTTGTCGGACACGTGGTACGTTACGCAATCTCAATTTTGTAGTCACTGACATTTATTTACCAAAATTTCTTTTAATAACACCATTTAACTAGTATTTCTGCTGTTTTGTATAAGCGTCTTTCGTAGCTTCATATATTATATAACCAAGGTAGTTAAATTGAAATAGAGTACTTGTTCTGTTATGGAACTTTCAATTTCAATAAATACGTACCAGTATTCTGATTAGTTTCACTAGTCAGCGACGTATGCAGTGGAGGAAGAAAGAAACTGGTTACCCTACTCCTTTATCTCCTGGTTTAGTTGTCTCATGAGTGATGCCCTGTTTGTGTCACTTATAAGCAAGCTTAGAGACTTTAGACCCGATAGATGAAAACAGTGCGATTTCAAGTTGGATAGCAGGACTGTAGTGGGTTGGGGCAGTGATGGTAGCGACCTACCTGTCGTCCCATGTGCTTTATTTACTCTGTCATACTCGTAAGGCAGGGAGAGGACGTGCTGTTCTGACAATAAAAACAGTCCTGTGCACCTAGTTCACTTCATCAGAAGAGAGGACAGGAGATAGCTAGTAATCTAGTTTTGATCTGTGCATGTATGTGAATAGTCTAAGAATATAATTATGCGATATTCTGTGACATAAAAGACATGCTAGCAGGGAAGAAGTCTACGGACACTGCTGGGGTAGTGAAGATAGATTTCAACGACTTAGTGTTTTTTCGTTTTGCATTCATTACATCATCCACACCTGTGGAGTAACGGTTAGCGCGTCTGGCCGCGAAACCAGGTGGCCCGGGTTCGATTGCCTGTCGGGGCAAGTTACCTGCTTGAGGTTTTTTCCGGGCTTTTCCCTCAACCCAATATGAACAAATGCTGGATAACTTTCGGTGCTGGACCCCGGACTCATATCACTGGCATTATCATCTTCATCTCACTCACACGCTTAATCACCTAAGATGTTGATAAAGCGTCGTAAAATAACCTACTAAAATAAATCCATTACATCATGTGATGTAGAGCGGAGCTTCTCCCAATATAAACTTTGTCTTGCCGACTACCGAAGAAAGTTTAGTTTTGAGACCTTCAAAATGTGTGTTGTAGTAGGCTACATTGTAACAGTACCATGTGTTGTACTTTATAAGTTGTGTATATTGTGTAGAATTATTATGTTGAGTAAGTATTGCACTTGTGCTTATGACAGAAGCCGAAAGGAAATGCATATTAATTAATTTTGAAAATTTCGCATGATAGGTTTTTTATTTTAACCTATGTAGAGATTAATTTTTTGATCCTATAGAATTTTTCTCCTCTAACAATCATTTTATTTAATGTTTGATACATTAGTTGCCTTTTTTTAGAACGTCACTGTACAGCACCAGCAGACTGGACTGAACTTGGTTTCATGTATACATGTCTCTACTTCTGCCGACTCCCATCCCCCTCTAACACAATGAAAAAGCTGCCTATAGTATGGACGTAGTAAACTTATTCTATCGGGTCCAAAATCTCGATGTCTGCTTATTAGGTTCCAACCTGTCTTTGAATAGTTGACTGAACAATAGGCCTACATACGCAAGTTTCACGGTTTTCGTTTGTACACACTTTTTTTAAACCTAAATTAGTTTTTTCTCATAACACGATCATTAAAAATTCTATTTATTATCAGTATTTAGAAGAAGAATACTTGATAATTGTAATCTTAAGTGTTCAAAAATCACTTACATCATCATCTTCAAGGTTTAGGCCTGGTGGCCTGTTCCTTCCTCTTGGAAAGTGTCCCTCCATCTATTGCGGGGTCTTCCGACATTCCTCCTTCCTTCCGGTCTGTAGTTCAGTATTTTTTTTTTTTGGGAATCTGTCTTCATTCATCCTTAAAATATGTTCTTTCCAGTTTTTCTTTTGTCTTGCTAATCTGTCGTTTAAGTTGAAAATTCCCAGTTCCGTCCTCATGTTTGTACTTCTTTTCTGGTCCAATAGAGTGTATCCTGCCACTGATCTAAAAAATCTCATCTCTGCAGCCTCTATCTTTCTCCTTTCTGATCGAGTCAGTACTCAGTTTTCGCTGCCATACATAAGAACAGGGACTTACAAAAATGAAAAATTAATCAAGAAAGAGTTGTGTCACTGTAGCCCGTAAGTGTTGGCCAGAATCATTGAAGTTTTCTTTGAAAAACACTTGGCCATATCAGAATGACTACTGAAGATTATCTTTAAGATGATTGTGTGTTTGTAATATGAAGTTTGAGAAGTTCTTTTTAGCCAGGTTTTTAGCTATAGCACTTTTTACAGCATACTGTACTTTATATTTATATGTTGAAATACTAGAAGCATCATTACCCATACATAAGCCTACAGAACTCAAAGAGCTCAGAGCATCAGCAACTTTAACCTGTCCCCTCTGGCTTCGCAGTCAGGCGCAATGGACGTGCCCACTTCATTACGTGGTATGAGGTTTCTAGTATGATGCTTTCTGAATCGAACGCCTAGAGCTTCGGCTTTCCACATCGGAAACACGGGTTCAGATCACGTGAAGTCCAAATGTAATTTCTAATTGTGGCAAGTCCTGTTAGGATACATCCGTCTCCTCTGTCATCGCCTGAATTTTTCGTTTTCATCGATAAAAACAAAAAAATATGTGTACAAAGTCATAATGTCCCTTTGTTGTGCCCACGAATATTATGATGGACGGCATACGCAACAATTAACAGCAGAATGAAAAGATGTCAGGCACACAAAAGCTTTCAGTGATGACAGTTTGATTGGTCGTGCACCAGAATTTCTCAATTGTCACAATATGGATTGGTATTAACTCTTCGCATTATTTTAGATTTTGATGGATGGCATTGAAATTTAGATATCATTTCTACCACAAAATCCAAGAGACCCGAGTTCCATCCCCTGTAGATAAGTGCAGAGAGTGTATGTGTATCCTCGGTTGTCTATGTGTCTTCATCAGGAACTGGATATCTTTCACAAGGACTGAATGTGTCACTTGTGTATCTATCTTTATCAGGAACTGGATGTCCTTTATGTTTAACATATTTCCCTCAGGGACGTACATCCCTTGCTTATTTATCTTCATCAAAACTGGATCTATAACCTTGCTGTTCTATATATCTGCCACCGGGACTGGATGTACGACCTTTCTGCACTACATATATCCCACAGGGACTGAATATATGTCCTTTTGTGTTCTACACATCTCTCGCGGGAGCGGATGTATGATATTCGTTGTTCTACGTATCTCCTACGGGGACTGGATGTTTTATCCTCTGTATACTATATATTTTCCACAGGAATTAGATCTATGATCTTTGTATTCTGCTTATCTTCCAAAGAGACTGGATCTATTCTTATGACCTTTGTGTACTACATATCTCCTAGAGGGATTGGATGTATGACTTTCTATTCTACTCATCTCCCACCGCGACTGGATTTTGACTTTTGTATTCTGCATATCTCCCGCAAGGACTGAATGTATGACCTTTGTATTCTACATATCTTCTACAGAGATTGGATCTATTCCTATGACCTTTGTGTATTACATATCTCCTACAGGGACGGGATGTATGATCTTTCTGTTTTACATATCTTCCGCAGTGACTGGATGTATGACCTTTGTATTATACATATCTTCTACAGAGATTAGATCTATTCCTATGACCTTTGTGTACTACGTATCTCCTGCAGGAACGGGATGTATGATCTTTCTGTTTTACATATCTTCCGCAGTGACTGGATGTATGACCTTTGTGTTATACATATCTTCTACAGAGATTAGATCTATTCCTATGACCTTTGTGTACTATATATCTCCTGCAGGGACGGGATGTATGATCTTTCTGTTTTACATATCTTTCACAGTGACTGGATGTATGACCTTTGTATTCTACATATCTTCTACAGAGATTAGATCTATTCCTATGACCTTTGTGTACTATATATCTCCTGCAGGGACGGGATGTATGATCTTTCTGTTTTACATATCTTTCACAGTGACTGGATGTATAACCTTTGTATTCTACATATCTCCTACAGGGACGGGATTTATGATCTTTCTGTTTTACATATCTTCCACAGTGACTGGATGTATGACCTTTGTATTCTACATATCTTCTGCAGAGATTGGATCTTTTCCTATGACCTTTGTGTACTACATATCTCCTATAGGGACGGGATGTATGATCTTTCTGTTTTACATCTTCCTCAGTGACTGGATGTATGACCTTTGTATTATACATATCTTCTACAGAGATTAGATCTGTTCCTATGACCTTTGCGTACTATATATCTCCTGCAGGGACGGGATGTATGATCTTTCTGTTTTACATATCTTTCACAGTGACTGGATGTATGACCTTTGTATTCTACATATCTCCTACAGGGTCGGGATGTATGATCTTTCTGTTTTACATATCTTCCACAGTGACTGGAAGTATGACCTTTGTATTCTACATATCTTCTACAGGAACGGGATGTATGATCTTTCTGTTTTACATATCTCCCACAGAGACTGGAAGTATGACCTTTGTATTCTACATATCTTCTACAGAGACTGGATCTATTCCTATGACCTTTGTGTACTACGTATCTCCTACAGGGACGGGATGTATGATTTTTCTGTTTTACATATCTCCCACAGGGACTGGAAGTATGACCTTTGTATTCTACATATCTTCTACAGAGAGTGGATCTACTCATGTGACCTTATAATACATATCTCCTACTGGGACTGGATTTATGACTTTTTTGTTCTACCTACCACCCACAGGGACTGATGTTTGATTTTTCTGTTTTACATATTATATACTACAGAACTGCATATAGGATCTTTGTGTTCTAAATATCTTGCACACAAGATACGCTCTCTCAGAATATCAACATTAAGTACAGAAGTTGCATAATACTAAGGACTTAAAATGTCCCCAGAGATAAAAATCCATTGAATTTTAATCTGGCGATCGGGCAGGCCATTCAGTGGATCCCTCTCAGACTAAAGTGAGCTAGAGTGCCATCATGTAGCTTATTCGGTGAATAACGTTCAGAGCTACATCATCCATTAAATAGTGCAATTTGAGAAATTGCCGATATCTAGCTTCTTTCATTTGTAAGAAATTGGGACCAATAAGATGACAGTCAAACAAAGGAACCAAATCTCGTGATCTGTTCTAAAGAAAAATTGCGACATGAAAGCAATTTGAGTTGACCACTCTTCAGGAGTCATTTTAAAGACAAACATCTCAATAACTCTGAATCTAATAATTTTCAGGACCGTGTTAGATGAAAGTTGTTCAATGTTTTGTTAGAAATATGTCGCAAAAATTTATACTAATTTGCAAACACCCGGTATATGGAGGTTCATATATGTATTTTTAATTATCGAACACTACGAACGTTGAAGTTATAAACCACTCTGAAAAAAAAAAAACGAAGTCACAAACACGTGCTCTTCCAGGCTTCGTGACAATCGTATTGTTACAAAATATCCTGGAGTAACTTTGAATGCGGAAATGAATGTGTCAGCAGCATTACCAGTTTGTTAGTTTGGAACTGTGCTGCCGAGCGACTGTTGAAAAATATGGTGTGTCAGTATGTTTCGTAGTTTATTATGTCAGCCAGTAATTTTGTCTAATTAAGCGTGCGTAAAAGCAGATAAGTTGGAATTTTTCATAAATCAGATGAAGTTAGGGAAACATATGCTTTGAAAGTAAATGTTACCGTGGTTTATATATAGGCTATAATTGCCTTATATTCAATAAATTGTCAGGGCCTTAAATATCCAAAGACATGAGTTAATATTCAAGGGAATATAGACTACAGTTTATTTTTCTTCTCTTTCTGTGTTAGGCCTTTCGCCAATTATTAAGGTTCTCATCTTTTTTCCCTTCTTGGTCGGAAATCTTAAATTCCTGTCTAATATCACCGTTCTGTCTTTTGATCTCATTTCTGCCATTATGTTCGTATTTATTGGTAGCTACCCATGTTTCACTTCTGTGCAGTGGTTTTGAAAGTGTTATATTAGGATAGGGTAGTAACTTACAAAACTGATCTTATTTCACTAGATTTATTACAGAGAAGAATAATTAAAATATGTCTGAAAAAAGCTATTGATTATCCTACCGAAAAATTGTGTATAGAATTTAAAGTCTTGAAAATATATCAAATTCATATCAGTGCATTATTGGGTTTTATACATAAAATTACACATATTTCAGACCATATACTCACAAACACAAAACCAAAGACATACTGTAGATACAATACGTTCGTTTGAACCCAAGTGTTTGATGAGCTCTGCTTTCAATCATAGTAGTAATGTTGGCCCTAGAATTTATTACAAATTAATTAAGAAATATCCACATCTATTTAACTCAAGCAGTCTTTACATTTTAAAGTGTATATAAGCGCTTTATTATTAGTGAATATTGATATTAAAGATGTTACTTATTGTAATGTATCTACATTTAATCTCACTATAGGTTTTAATTTATCTAGAGAAAATCAAAACTCGAGTGGGACTTATTGACTATTACATGACTATAGCTCGACCAACTACAAAAAGACCTTCGACTTTTCCAATACTCACGTGGCCATGGAGGGGGATATGTCATCACTAGACTTCGTTGAATTTCCACACGCAGCATGCAATAAGGTTGCCGATGTACGGTAGTATAGAGGAGGTGAGCGGCCGCCCGGTCTCGTAGTATAAGCAATTCATGTTAAGAGTTGTGACCGGTCCAAATAGAGCAGCTACAGCTAATGTATACCTATGTAAGCACTTGTTTTTGCATTACTGTGGTTGGAATAGTCAAAGCTTAACATGTATTCAGTGTAGACAAGAATTCAATCAAACATACTACATTGAGAGTGTTGCTATTCCAAACAATTGCCCCTGGAATACCCTTACCTCCGCAGCCAGTTTTGACCCGTTGAGAAACGTGGTTGGATGCTGTTAGTTATTATGCAGAATATTACGGCAAAATAATGGAGGTAATTGATGAATTAGATAGCACAGACAGTTCCGCTGTTGCAGCTGTAAAATCATTGCCTTCTGAACAGCTATTGGAAGATATTCTGTTCATTGATTCTAATTTTAAAATCGTATCCAAAAGCATCACCCTGTTAGAATCGTCTAAACTACAACTCTCACAAGCCCTTAATATAGTGGATAAAGTATCACAAACCGTTATCCAAAATAACAATTCATTAATTTCAGAAAAAGTGAAATGTAAGTTGAGAAATATTATTGCTAAAAATTCTGCCTATTCACAATTTCGTATTATAAATTATGTACTATCAGGTCACGATAAGACGTCTGAAGTTATGTACTAAAAAGTAGTGACTTTCCGTTCTTCAAATATGCACCTATTATATCGTGTGATGTCGAATGTACATTTTCCCAATATAAAAACTGTTTAAGTGACCATCGTAGGAGGTTCACTTTGCAGTCGCTCAAACTGTACGTAACTCTTCACTGCAATGCACATATTCAAGGATGATGTGAGTATCTTACATTAAATTTTAAGAGTTAATATATCTCACTATAAAATAATTGTGTATTTACATGTTTAGACATTTCCTACTTCAATGATCATTCATTATATTTCTTGAATGCAGGATACAGGTTTTATTGTAACCGCAGTATACTGCTCAGTGTTTACATCAGAGGCATACTCCATCCGTTGCACGTCCCCTTCTCATACAGTCTATACCGCGAGCGTAGTAAACCTTGCGATTCTCGTGGCGATTCCACGAAGTCTAGTCATCACTATATGAGCAGCTCGCTAGGCCGGGTTACACTAGTCCAGCTATGGAGACTATAAGCAAAGTAGGGAGGGAACGTTTCCTACTCACCCCACATTCGTTTGATTGGCAGGCGAGAGGTACGCAGCTGTTTTGCTAAGTCAAGTGCAGTGGTGGGTTCGACACACCTTGCGCATCAGTAATTTCTCCGCTGTTATTTCTTGTTTCAAAATAATTATAGTCTCTTGTTTAAATGAAGTACATGTGTCATACAATAATTATTACAGCCACCTACTGTCATTAGACAAATTATATATTCTTCAATTGTATAACCATTCCTTTACATGTGCACGAAAAATTCTTGAACTGTCTTTTGATCGACATAATAAAATGTTTCATTTTAAAAACAATACAGGAAAAAAAAAACAATGCTCCATTGTCATTTAACTGTACAATATATTAAAAAAATATAATGATCAATATAATACATTGTTTTTTAACCAATAAAAAAGTAACTAAGCTCCATTGTCATTTAACTCGAAAACATATTAAACACAATATAATGATCAACATAATCAATTGTTTCTTTGTAAAAACACTAAAAGTAACTGAACTCCATTGTCATTTAACTTTAAAACATATTAAACAAAATATATGAGATATGAATGAAACGAAATACTACTGTAGCTTTATACTGCTAATTTTCATTTTTTTGTGGCTCTTGGAGATTTTTGATATTAACTAAAACGGATATATTTGGCTCTAAAGTAGAACAACTCAAGATCTGAAGTAGAACAACTCAACAGTAATACTGAAACTAAAATGCATGTCTGTGATCCTAGACCTGGAGATATTTTTTTGTCATATTCATTTTGGAAACAAAAAACTGCTCACAACAGTAAGTTGAGCCAAACGTAGATACAATACGCAAATAGGGAATTGCTCCTCTGGTAGGTATTTAAAAAGATCTAATCCATTTTTTCGTAAACACTTTACTGGCGTGCTCGTTTGCATCTCTATATGGCTCTGCTGCTTGGGTAACATCAAATACAAATGGATTATTGAAGAGACACATCTCCTTGTCCATTGCAGTTACTTCTGAAAATCTTTCTTTGAAAGAGGACGCATCAAGTAGGCATAATATGCACTCAGAGTTATAAATAAGCAAGTTAAGTTCCAGATACTTAATAAAATAATAAGTAACTAAACCCCGAAAATACCATAAACATATCTTGTTTTGTATCTTTTCACAAATATTACGAAAATAGCTTTTAAAACTGTAAATAAATACTTGTACGATCATCGAAGTCCGCTTTATGCTTCCGATCAACGTGGCGTTTAATATTGAAGCATTTTATATGCGCAATTCTAAACCTACATATTAAGCAGCAGACTTTTTTCTTTTTGTAAGTAACAAAAATTATTTCTGCCACTCTTACTGAAACTGACGTCCCGAGATCGAAGCCATACCCGCCACTGAATGAAGCGTGTCTTTACGAAGCACCAGGCGGAGGGGATGGTCGGTGGAGTGAGGCAAGGAGGAGTGCAGCGGCCCGTCGGAGCCATTTTTCCCCATGGTTGCACTAGTCGAACTCCAACTGTGGTAGACAATGTCACTGTCCCTTCCTTCAGAACGTTTTTCATCCAGCTGGCCGAAACTCCCGTAGCTTCCTTTTGGATGTGACAACATTATAATATTTCAACTTAAATTCATTTTTTTCTCTCTCTTTTAAATACTTCGCAACGTTATAAATAATTTTACACGCATAACTTTTCAAAAGCCTGCCGCGCACATTTGGTTTCCCTTCCATTATTATAAATTACGATTTGTTTTAACTATACACAATACGTCGAAATGGAATATTAATAATTGATTGAAAAGTGAAAGATTGGACGCGGACACGAGTGCTGTTTCGAATAGTTTAGAACGGACTCGCTGCGAGACGTCGATCAGGGAGCGCATCTACAACACAACAGATCCCCCACTATGACAACCTGCGCACGAACGAACACTGGTTTATGGCGCAGGTTTTAATGTCAGTGGTCGGGCTATAGAAGAAAGTATATAAAGATTAGAAAAAATACAGTACTCTAATACAATAAAATTTTAATTGACTCACTAAAATACTAAACTGCCTTGAAAATGTACCATCTCATCATTACAAATATTCCGCTAGATGGCAGCAATGTGTTATGATGAGCTGTTCTCTTGTTACGAGGTGTGCCAACTATGCAATATTCATTGAACTCTATGGACGATTACCAGTCAAGAAGACTTTGTTGATTCAGTTTCATTTTTATTGAAAGAGTTACATTCCACTTCAGTTGTTGTTGTTGTTTAGTCAACTGTCCGAAGACAGGTTTGAACCTTATACGTAACACCAATAAGGCATCATTCATGAGGAAACTAGACCAGGAGATAATGGAGTAGAGTGGCCAGTTCCTTTCCCCCTCCAATGCATACATCGCCGATTAGCTACATATTCCACCAATCAGACTTCAGATGCATACAAACAATATTACTCTTCCTCTGACACATATCGTCAAGTGAGATGTACTGTCTGATAATAGATGTACACATCAGCCAGAACCTCAATCAGAGGTTCCTCTTCAATTATCGATATATAGCCTATTAAACAATCTCCGATGCGTGACTATCCATGATTTCAGACAGCAAAAGCTATAACATAATTTAAAGAATATAAACAAGGTAAATGGTAGACAAGTTTTAATTAAGGATGGTGAAATCAGCACGAATCATTTTAAAAGGTACAATAATTATTGAAAGTGCAATGTTAGCAAGCAAAGAAACAAATGCTAGAAATGTGATAAAAAATAAATGCTAGGGAGGTTATAAAAATTGTGGGATAAGCAGCCATGATTGGTTGAAACACGTCGTTCCGTACAATTTTATTAGTCAAAACTAGTATGACGTAGTAAATTTGTAATAGTCTATAGTAATGGCACAAGATGTCTGAGACTTGCCGGTAAATCGACGACCGAAGCGACTGGATTTATTTGGGAAATCTCAGACCTCGAGTGACATTTACTTACTTACTGCTTTTAAGGAACCCGGAGGTTCATTGCCGTCCTCACATAAGCCCGCCATTGGTCCCTATCCTGAGAAAGATCAATCCAGTCTCTATCATCATATCCTACCTCCCTCAATCCATTTTAATATTATCTTCCCATCTACGTCTCGGCCTCCCCAAAGGTCTTTTTCCCTCTGGCCTCCCAACTAACACTCTATATGCACTTCTGGATTCGCCCATACGTGCTACATGCCCTGCCCATCTCAAACGTCTGGATTTAGTGTTCTTAATTATGTCAGGTGAAGAATAAAATGCGTGCAGGTCTGTGTTTTGTAACTTTCTCCATTATCCTGTAACTTCATCCCTCTAAGCCCCAAATATTTTCCTAAGCACCTTATTCTCAAACACCCTTAACCTATGTTCCTCTCTCAAAGTGAGAGTCCAAATTTCACAACCATAAAGAACAACCGGTAATATAACTGTTTTATAAATTCTAACTTTCAGATTTTTTGACAGCAGACTGGATGACAAAAGCTTCTCCACTGAATAATAACAGGGATTTCCCATATTTATTCTGTGTTTAATTTCCTCCCGAGTATCATTTATATTTGTTACTGTTGCTCCCAGGTATCTGAACTTTTCCGCCTTCTCAAATCGAGCCAGAGAATCAGTCCCATTTCGAGGCTTATTTGATGGTTTCGTAACAAGCTGTTTTTTTTTTTTTTGGGCGATGGGTTGTTAGCCCTTCGCCCAACCCCCAAGCTGAAGGACCACCCCTCATCGGCTGTCCACGACTGCTTATTCAATATATTCACAGCTACCCTCCATATCTGGAGGCCGTCTCCTCGATCCGCAACCTGAGGACGCGCCATGCCGTGGCTACAGGTACCCACACAATACATGGAGTGACATTTATTAGGACTATTTCGCGAATAAAATAAGAATGTAAATAGTATATCCTTAAAATTCTATTGCAATAAAGAAATTGAATGTTATTCAGTAATGCCAATTGAGAAAAGCGAAATACGGGTTTAAAAATGTTAATTACATGTACTACGCTTTTCTCTTGTTATTATAACAGAAATACGTTTTATTATCTGCTGAAATCATAATTTACGATGCCATAAATTACCTCATTAATACATTAATTAAATGAACAATTGTTATGAAGGAGTGTCACTTTCTCTAGATACACTGGACATGGAATTAGAAGATGAAGATGTAGATGTGGAAGTAGAATTTTGCACTTTATTTAGTACAATGGATTCAAGCTCATCGATTTACATTGAAACAGTTGGCGGCACTGAGTAAACAAAAGAACGACCATGCGATAAATTGATAGCGATAAATCTGGCTGCAAAAATTATCGCGATGTCTGACTGTGATTGGTTGGAATTCAAAATTTCATTACACTCCATTGGTCGAAAATGGAATGACGTCATATAAACGAAATAGTCAGTGTAATTTTATTATATATTGCTTCCTTTCCAGATGAGGATAGCACTCTCTTTCACGGAGTGCTATATTATTATTATTATTATTATTATTATTATTATTATTATTATTATTATTATTATTATTATTATCATCATCATCATCATCATTATTATATTATTAATATTATTCTGTCGGAGTCCTATGTTAAGTCTTGTTTTGCATTTCAAATAGATACAAAGCAAAAATTGCATTATGACGTTAGCAATTATTAGGCCACCGTTCCATAATATTGTCACTGTAAACCACGAGAGCACTTTGATGTGGATGTTATACTAGTGGGGTCACGATATTCCCCACAAAGGACCTCAGAATTTTTCAGCTTTCCTAATTGAATCTATCTCGCAGTTGTATTTTACTCTAAAACTCAAACTAACGTGTATAAAATAGGGAATAACCGATCTGCATGTACGTACTTACTGGGGCAGAGGGCTTCAAAATATGACTGGGGGGAAGACTTCGAATCTTCCGATATGCCATTGCCCCTACCGATCACTGAAATGATCAGCTGTCAGAGTTTTAGATAATTACATACAGGGTGTTCCAGTGACTATGTTACAAACATTTAGGGATGATAAAGCAGACAATTATGAACAACTTTCATACAGGAATCTATGTCCGGAAACGTTCCATTTACTAGTTACAAGCCTAGATATGTTAGTCTGTGTAACCACCTAGAATTGAACTCAAGAACTTCCTTTTGAAGTTTGGCTGCTGATGAACTGTTCTTGCAGACGTTGGTGATTTCTCATAAACATAGGATACTCTAGTTGGCATCGTAAATTATATTTTGACTTATTAAACCTTGCAACTTTCCTTGCATTTCTTTTGCTCTTCCATAGCTTACCTGCGGCAATCTTTCAGGGTGGTCCTCTCAAAATCAATACATTTAAGGACAGGTTGAGAAGATTAGACTGAAAATGTAATTGTAGGTGCAGTGTAATTATCTGAGTTGTTTCATGTAATTAATTAAGTTGATATGTAATTAATTAAGTTGATATGTAATTAATTAAGATTATATGTAATTTAGTTGATATGTAAATAAATTAATGTGATATGTAATTAATTAAGACGATATGTAATTAAGTTGATTTGTAATTAATTAAGGTGATATGTAATTACTTAAATTGCTAATAGTTGGGTGAAATAGAAGTACTTATAAGTTAGGTTCACTTTTGCTTATTGTAGGCGTTATTATAGAATAGTTTTTATTTATAGTCCTAGGTTTATTGCGTCTAGTTATTTATAGTGAGAAATAAATTTAGGTTTATTTTATTTTATTTTTTATTTTTCTTTTATTGCTGTAATTATTGTATAATTGTAATGGTATTATTGCATATTATATATCACTGCCACCGGGTGTATACCCAATTGTAGTGTTAATAAATACATACATACATACATACATACATACATACATACATACATACATACATACATACATACATACATACATACATACATACATACATACATACATACATGCATTCTAGTCATAGAAGAAAAGGTCAGAATTTATAGAGCCACCCACAAAAACATGGAGTACGATGCACCTCTGGAAGTGATTCACTGGCCACACCCAGCTGAAGAACCACTCATAAGAGCGCCTATGAAGGATACGGCAAACAAAATAGATATATACACGGATGGAAGTAAAATCGAAGGAAAAGTTGGAGCTGCTGCGGTCATAATCCAAAGCAACATGGTCATCCACCGATCCAAATACAAACTGCATGAAAAATGTTCTAACAATCAGGCAGAACAAATAGCAATCTTGAAGGTACTACAACACATTGAGAATGTAGAAATAACAGAAGAAACAGAGAATATTGCAGTAGTTAACACAGACAGCAAAGTGACACTGGACACTTTACAGAACAAGAATAAACATAATCCAATAATTGAAAATATAAAGAGAGAATTGAAAAAATTTGAGAGACAGCAATGGACAGTTCTCTTTAGGTGGGTGAAGGCCCATGTCGGAATAGTAGGGAATGAGATAGCTGACCGTCTTGCCAAACAAGCCGCCATAGAAGATGAAGGGGAAATAGCTTATAACAAAATACCGAGAGATACCATAGTAACAGAAGAGAGAAAAAGACCTTAAGAAAATGGCAAGAGCAGTGGACTATCTCAACTAAGGGCGCAATAACGAAATCATTCTTCCCATCAATTAAAGATAGATTGAAGATAAATTTACCTGTCGGGGCAGAATTTGCTTCTATTGTGACAGGTCACGGCTTCACAAGATCGTACCTTCACAGATTCAAGATTATTCCAACTCCAACGTGCCCTTGCAGACTAAAAGAAGAACAGACAGTCAACCATATACTACTAAGATGTGCCACACTGATAAAAGAAAGAAGAATCCTACGAGCTAGTATAATACGCACAGGTCAAACCTGGCCTCCACCTTTTGATCAGTTCACAACAGCATACCTCAAAAGCTTCAGAAAATTTATAAAATCCATAGAATTTGGCAAAATGTAACAGAATTGAAATTAGAAATAATATTAACAATGATGGTAACCTAAAATATAAGAAGTACAATTAGGCAACACTTGTATCTATAAGAATTTCAAGATCTCAATCAAAATTGTAAATATCTTGTTCTCATAAATTATGTAACTAATTATTGTAATATTTTATGTAAAGCTTGTAGTATTACTCCAATGTAATGGAGCGTGCTGATATACAAAAAAAAAATACATACATACATACATAAATGAAATGTATATCAGCAAGTTGCAAGGTTTAATAAGTCAAAATATTATTTACGGTGCCAAATATCTTATCCCATGTTTATGAGAAATCACCAACGTTTGCAGAAACAGATCGTATGCAAGGAAACTTCAAAATGATGGCCTTGAGTTCCATTCTAGATGGTTACACTGACTAACATAATATCTAGGCTTGTAACTACCAAAAGGGAAGTTTCCAGACATAGGTTCCTATATGAAAGTTATTCATAATAATTGTCTCCTCTATCATCCCTAGAAGTTTGTAACATAGTCATTGAATCACTCTGTATAGTTCATTATCCATTATGAGAGAAGTGATAAAATTTTCCCATTATTAAGCAACTTCTTAGCTTATTGATATTGCGAAATTTATACTTAGGCCGAGGGGAGACTATTGTACTTTAGCATAGTGTACCTTTGAACATTTTTTGTTTTTTTATTTTTTGCTACTACCTAGAGGACTCAAACTGAAGTAGCTTGTAGAGAAAGCCGCTAAGTAGCTCTGGTCGTAGTTCCAGTTTGATTTATTGCAAAGTGTGAGTTCTGTAGACAAAGGAATTTTTTTTATTACCAAAGTAAACATTTCGTTCATTGATATTATGTTTTCTAACACAAAATCAGATTGTATTTGTTACTATCCATCAAGTACAGTGTGTTCATTAACATCTGGTGAGTAATGGCATATTTTAATTTCCATGATTTATTCGAATCTCTAGTTTTAGGAGCCATATTTGTTTAAACATGCACTCTCTTGTACGTTTGAACACAAAACATGTTGTACCATGGAACATGTTCCAAATTACACGATACTATCGGTTTTTGTTTTTCTTTCATTTTAAGATCATGTCACGAAGTAAGTCTGGAGTTAAAGAGGCCCCCAATTGATCCGGATGCCTTGAAGAAAGCTGTTGAAGCAGTTATTGCTCCTCCAGAAATGAAATCTCAATCAGAGAAGCCTGCTCTGGTTTATGATGACAAATACATTTTAATATTCAACTTACAAGAAAACATGTTCGTTGAACCTGTTTCCTTTGAACACATTACATATCCCTTCATTTTATTTTTCCATCCTTAATAGATCTGTTACATACAGGAAGTTGTAAACTAATCTTCAATAATTATTTCAAGCACTTTTTCATTAAAAATTTCATTTCACAAAATAAAAAGAAAATAAATAAAATGTAAAAGTGTTTAAAGGTACAACCAAATAGAGATTATAAAGAATGGACACTGAGCGACCTGTGTTTTGTTTCTCTCTGCGCCAGCATTTTATTCCACTTTCAAGCGCTAGAGGTAGTGTAATCGAGCATACAAGATAATAATTGAGAATTGAGTTGAGACATAGGGTCCAAACATTCTATTTTGCATAATTAACGTTTGCTTCAAATAAATTCAAGTTAACAGCTTTTCCTTACTTCTCAGGGACAAACTAGTTGTAATTTTATATTTCAGATATAATACATGATATTATAAAATAATATAATACATTATAAAATTAAGTATCGAATTCGTTTAATATTTGTTTATAATATAATATAGGTATATGGTTTTACTTCAAGAATTATTTTACATATTTTAATTGTTGTTGGGGTCATTTTCTCATTAAAAGTTAATTGGATTTATTATTTTATGGATCATTTATTTTATTTGAGTACCCAAAAATTAAAAAAAAACTCTAGGGAGAAAGCAGAATTAAAAATAAAATGTTGAATCAAAGTGTTTTCTTTAAATCTCTATTCGGGTACAACAGTCTCCCCTACTGTATAGGCCCTACTGATAAAATTATAAATTGCTCTCAAAATTGAATGGCTTGATTCAAAAACCTGCTATTTTGTTCAAAAACCGATTTTGACCTATTAACAACATAATAAACATATTTCTTGCACTCTGAATTCAATGGTAAAGGTGTTCCCCTCCCCCCCCCACTGAAAATCATATTAAAAAATACGAGGCCACCGACGTGGCTCAGTCGGTTAAGGCGTTTGCCTGCCGGTCTGAAGTTGCGCTCGGGCGCGGGTTCGATCCCCGCTTGGGGTGATTACCTGGTTGGATTTTTTCCGAGGTTTTCCCCAACCGTAAGGTGAATGCCAGGTAATCTATGGCGAATCCTCGGGCTCATCTCGCCAAATATTATCTCGCTATCACCAATCTCATCGTGTCAGAGGAAGAACAATATTGTTTGTATAAATCTGAAATCTGATTATATAAATTCTAAATTATAGACATCAACTCAAAGAATTTGAGTGACCACGAGGGTCCTGAATACAATAAACATGTACAATATAATGTGATTAAAAAGAAGAAAAGAAAGAAAGAAAAGAAAAAAGAAAGTTAATTGTTTAAGGCAAATATAAATGGATTAATTGAAATACAGATGAAGATGTAATATTTGAAGAGAATTCTTGATAATATTTATAAGGACTGACATTAGGGGAGACTGTTTTACCTTTAAACACTTTTCACATTTTATTTTTTTTTTTAATTTTGGGAAATGAAATTTTTTAAATGAAAAAATGCTTGAAATAATTATTGAAGATTCCTTTACAACTTCCTGTATGTATTTTCCTGTGTTACAGATCTATTAAGGATGGAAAAAATAAAATGAAGAGATATGTAATGTGTTCAAAGTACAACAGGATCATGTACCTTGGAACATACGCTCTTGTAAGTTGGAACACATGCAATATAGGTGGGAATGCAGCTGTAAAAAGTGACAAATCATATTTAAAATGTATTTGCAATCATAAACCAGAGCAGGCTTCTCTGATCGAGATTTTATTTCCTGGATAAGCAATAACTGCTTCAACAGCTTTCTTGAAGGCATCCGGATCAATTGGGGATCTCTTTAATTCCAGACTTACTTCGTGACGTGACCTTAAAACAAAAGAAAGACAAAAACTGATAGTATCGTGTAATTTGGAACATGTTCCATGGTACAAAATGTTTTTTGTTCAAAGGTACAAGAGGGTGCACGTTTAAACAAATATGGCTCCGAAAACTAGAGAGTCAAATAAATCATGGAAATTAAAATATGTTATTACTCACCAGATGATAGGGAACACACTGTACTTGAAAGATATTAACAAATGCAATCTGGTTTTGTGTTAGAAAACATATATCAATGAACGAAATATTTACTTTTGGTACTAAAGAAAACTTCTTTTTCTACGGAACTCACACTTTGCAATAAATCAAACTGAAACTACGACCAGTGCTACTTAGCGGCTTTCCCTACAATCTACTTCATTTTGAGTCCTCTAGGTAGCAGCAAAAATTAAAAAACAAAAAATGTTCAAATTTACACTATGCTAAAGGTAGAACAGTCTCCCCTACATAATCAAAAGGAATGTGAAGTTCCTTAAGATAATTCCTTGTGAATTTGGAAATAGAACCTCTACTGCCAAACAGCAAACCAATGACAGACCATTGCTTAAGAAGGACGTTGTACTTTTGAGAAAGATACGGCAGACAAGGTTCAATATCAGCTTCGGTGGCCTGATTTAGGTTTCTCTCGAAACGTACAGTAGGGTCAAGAACAAGAGCCCGTTTTAAGTGTCCGTTAATAGCAATAATGTCTGCCCGTCTGAAAGAACCATCTGATGTTACACAATGTACTTCCTCATGAATCTCCCAATTTAAAGTTTTTAACGATGCCGCCAAAGCATGTCGTACACGATGATGTATGGATGTATGTATTTATTTATTCACACTGCAATGGGTATATACCCGGTGGCAGTGGTAACTAATTACACTCAATAATGACAATAACAAACTTTTTAATTAAAAGTACAATTAATAATAATGCTAATAATTAATAATAATAATAACAACAACAACAACAACAACAACAGGGAATATACTAAATTAAATGAAACGATCACTTAAAATAACATTTGAAATAAATCTAATTTGTATCTTAAAACTACAGCATGTCTAGCATTGATCAGCAGCTCGCCTTGAGGGCATTGTTCAAGCACGTGTTACTGGTCAGCGATGTATGCAATGGAGGGGGAAAGAAACTGGCCACCCTACCTCATTATCTCCTGGCTTAGTTGCCTCATAAGTGATTGGGCAGTTCACTAAACAAAACAAAGAGTAAAAATAAATTTCTTATTTTGGCCAATTTTTCGTATTACGACGCTTGAGACAACACGGCACAATGAACGCTCTCGAAGCCTGTGGGACGCCCTCCCCGTTGCTGCAACGGCGCCGCGGGATCGATGCGACGCAGTGCGTCTGCGCGCGCCAAGCCCACCGGCCGCTCGTCAGTTGTTTCCCGCGCTGCGCCCCGAGCGGACGTGTGACGTGTGCAGGTATTGAAGCGTGCCCGCATGGGCGTGCCTGGTGCGTCCACCTGACCCTCCTGTGTTGCTAGGCGCTTCCGTCCAGCCGCTCTAAGTGCTTTCGATAAGCGTCGTTCCTTTTCACATTTTGTTTCCGTCGCGATCACGAAATACATCGCACCGTGGTCTATCGTGCCAATAGCGTTTGTTTACAAATAGAATTCCGCAAATTTTTTCGCCCTTGTCGCAAGAAAAATAGCAAGAAAGCAGTCACAGTGATCAGAAAATAGCAAGAGAGCTGTCACAGTGATGACAAACTTTATTTTGTATTGTCTGTGCAGTTGCCAGAAAATTAAGTTACGAAATTGATCGTGAAAATTGCTGACGTGAACAAATTATTGGACTTAATATAATTATTTTCATAATTTAGTTTTGAAAGTAGTAGATTATGGATCTCGGGAAAATTAAGAGAGTTTATATTGAGAGATAAAGTAGGTTAGAAAAAATTAAAGAAGTTTAAAAAGAGGCAGTCAGGATTTTATAAGTAGTCAGTAAGCACTAGTAAATAGGCAACAGAATTCTCTAGGAGAGATAAGCAAAAATGAGGATATTTACGTAGGATTGAGGTTAGGAATTACAAAGTGGGTAGATCTTCTACAATAATTGTCATTGTAATAAATCGTAAAGGAAGTGCCATATACAAATATGTGAGGTTCACCATTATATGTAAAAAAGTGCTGAACGAAATACATTACATAATGCATGATCTGTGATAATAATATTCACATTATTATTATTATTATTATTATTATTATTATTATTATTATTATTATTATTATTATTATTATTATTATTATTATTATTATGTGTGCATTCCTTTTGGCTTGGTGAACATTTTCATAATTTAGTTTCGAAAGTAGTAGATTATGGACCTTGAAAAAATTAAGAGAGTTTATATTGAGAGATAAAGTAGGTTAGAAAAAGAAATTAAATAAGTTTAAAAAGAGGCAGTCAGGATTTTATAAGTACTCAGTAAGGACTGGTAAATAGACTACAGAATTGTCTAGGAGAGATAAGCAAAAATGAGGATATATACGTCGGAATGAGGTTAGGAATTATAAAGTGGGTAGATCTCCTACAATAATTGTCATTGTAATAAATGGTAATGGAAGTACCATATACAAATATCTGAGGTTTACCATTACATGTAAAAAAAAGTGCTGAACGAAATATATCATATCATTTGCATAATTTTTTATTTGCTTGTAAAATTGAGTAGATTACATACTGCATTATATGTGATATTATTATTATTATTATTATTATTATTATTATTATTATTATTATTATTATTATTATTATTATTATTTGTGCATTCCTTTTGGCTTGGTGAACATTTTCATAATTTAGTTTCGAAAGTAGTAGATTATGGACCTTGAAAAATTAAGAGAGTTTATATTGAGAGATAAAGTAGGTTAGAAAAAGAAATTAAATAAGTTTAAAAAGAGGCAATCAGGATTTTATAAGTACTCAGTAAGAACTAGTGAATACAGAATTCGTAGGAGAGATAAGCAAAAATGAAGATATATACGTAGGAATGAGGTTTCGAATTACAAAGTAGGTAGATCTTCCGCAATAATCGTCATTGTAATAAATGGTAATGGAAGTACCATATACAAATATGTGAGGTTCACCATTACGTGTAAAAAAGTGCTGAACGAAATCATATAATTTGCATAATTTTTTATTTGCTTGTGAAATTGAGTAGAGTTACATATGCGTGATCTACGATAACAATATTATTATTATTATTATTATTATTATTATTATTATTATTATTATTATTATTATTATTATTATTTTGTGTGCATTTCTTTTGGCTTGGTGAACATTTGAAGTCTCTTTGGGATGCAATACTGTCAAATTTCAGTGTCTCTGTGCCAAATAGTTATCAGTGATTCTATGAGAGCAATTTTTGTGGTAATATTGAATTTCTTTAATCTGTTCCTGACAAAAGACAAAGATTCTCGATTAAGTCTGGCCATTTAATTGTTTTAATGTCTGATTGTGGGAATCCTGAAGAAATTTCGAAACCCTCTTCGTTCTTGAATGAATATGCAGTCATTATCAGTGAGCCAATCTCCTATCTGTGGCAGGACCAGTGTGTTTGATAATAGAAATAGTAATGTTGTGAATAATGTACTTATTTTGATAAATTAAAAAAAAATTGAAAATAATATATTCAGTCTCATAATTTATACACGTCTCTACTTTCGTGTTTGCAATAAATGCGGTTAAATTGTCAGTTTTCTAATGTTCGTTAAGCAAATTACACTGTTAGTGGTATTTCCTCTTAAAACGTTCAAAATACTAATTTAACGTTATTTCATCTCTCAATTTCATTGCATTACATTTATTTTGTTATATCGTACGTATTATATTAAAAATCTTTATAAACTGTGACGTCACAGTGTTAGCTGTGTGTTTCCTACAAATTTGAACAAATTTCTTTTTTGTGGTGATGGTCACAGAATCGCTTGTCATTATATGTGAAAGCTGCTGCAATATTAGTTTTCTATCGCCAGCTCCACGCCGGTCAAGTGTTCACAGCATCGGTTCTGTGGTGCCTATCGTCCCGCGGCGCGCTGTGCACATTCCGACGGCACGCGTTTCGAATCTGGGCAAGGAATGCGCGTGTTTTCATTCAATTGATTTCTATTGATTTCCGGCGGATGCCAGGAGCGCCTCCGTCTCGTAATTACACGCGGATCGATGCGTGCACGCACGCACTTACGCACTTCCTCGCCCGGCCGAGGCTCGCAGGTGAGTGGCGGGATCGCCGTGAGGACCACCCTGTAGACTGACCCGCGCGTGAATCAATAAGACGTAGCGGACTGCACTAATTGCTGTCACTTATTTGTCCGCCCCATCGATCGGCCCTCGTGGCCCGCTTGACGACGTTGAATCAACTGTGCGTGCCAGAGCGATGTGGTACGGCGGACTTTGAAAAGCCAAGATGCTGGCGTGTGTATGCACCCCGCCCGACACCCGCCTCTTCACAACGCCCCCCGGGGCGCGGGCCCCCAAGAAGAAACCCTCCGCCAGGCGCAGGATCGCTGTACCCCCGGCCCCAACCACCCACCTGCCCAGCCGGCCCCCTGCACCCAATCAACAGCTCCAGGTGAGGCTCCACGTGTGCGTTGTGAGGCTCTGTTGACATCTCTCCAAGATTTCTATGTGCGACTTGTGAAGCTTCATTTGCATATTTATTTCAGATATCCATGTTGTGAAACTCCTCTTTCGCATATCTCTGAGAATCCCACGTGTGTGTTGTTAGATTTCACTTGGGCATACATCTGAGAATCCCACGTGTGCTTTGAGATCTGAGAAATCCACGTGTTTTGTGATATTTCACTTACACGTAACACCTGAGAATTCCACGTGTGTGTTGTTAGATTTCACTTGGGCATCCCACGTGTGTGTTAGGTTTCACTTGGGCATACATCTGAGAATCCCACGTGTGCTGTGAGATTTCACTTTGACATATCTGAGAAATCCATGTGTTTTGTGATATTTCACTTACACATAACATCCGAGAATTCCACGTGTGTGTTGTGAGTTTTCACGTCCTCATCTGAGAATCCCACGTGTGTGTTCTGAGATTTCGCTTGCACATGCGAGAATCCTACATGTGTTTTGAGATTTTACTTGAACATACACCTGAGAATCTCACTGTTTTGTGAATTTCAATTGAACATACATCTGAGAATCTGACGTGAGCTTTGTGAGATTTCACTTGGACAAACATCTGAAAATCTTACGTGTGTGTCATGAGATTTAACTTCCACATGTGAGAATCCCACGTGTATTCTGAGATTTCACTTGAACATACATCTGAGAATCTCACCTGTGTTTTGTGAATTTCACTTGAACATACATCTGATAATCTCACGTGTGTTTTGTGAATTTCACTCGAACATACATCTGATAATCTCACGTGTGTTTTGTGAACTTCACTTGAACATACACATGAGAATCTCACCTGTGTTTTGTGAATTTCACTTGAACATACATCTGAGAATCTCACGTGTGTTTTGTGAATTTCACTTGACCATATATCTGATAATCTCACGTGTGTTTTGTGCATTTCACTTGAACATACATCTGAGAATCTCACTTGAGTTTTGTGAGATTTCACTTGGACATACATCTGAAGATCCTACGTGTGTGTCATGAGATTTCACTTCCACATGTGACAATCCCACGTGTATTCCGAGACTTCACTTGGACATACATCTGAGAATTCCACATGTGTGTTGATTTCACTCGCACATTTATCTTAGAACCCCACATGTATGTTGTGACATTCCACTCGCACATAAATCTGAGAATCCGATATGTGTGTTGTGAAAATCCACACGCACATATATAAGAGTATTCAATGTGTGTGTTGTGGGATCCACTCGCATATACATCCCAGATGTGTGTTGTCAGGTGTCACACCCACATAGCCTATATCTGGGAATCCAAGATGTGTGTTGTCACGTTCCACTCACACATACATCTGAGAATACCAGAAGTGTGTTGTGAGGCTCCACTCGCATATACTTCTGAGAATCCGATGTGTGTTTAGAGGCTCCACTCGCACATAATCTGATAGTCTTACTTATGTGCTGTCACGTTCCACTCGCATATACATTTCAGAATTCAAGATGTGTTTTGTGAGGCTTCAATGGCATATACATATGAGAATCCCATATATGTGTTGTGAGGCTCCACTCGCATATACGTCTGAGAATCCCAGATGTTGTGAGGCTCCACTTGCATATAGTTCTGAGAATCCCAGATGTTGTGAGGCTCGACATTCATATAGTTCTGAGAATTCCAGATGTTGTGAGGCTCGACATTCATATAGTTCTGAAAATCCCAGATGTGTGTTGTGAGGCTCCACTCGCATATACGTCTGCGAACCCCAAATGTTTGTTCTGAGGCTCCACTTGCATATAGTTCTGAGAATCTCAGATGTTGTGAGGCTCGACTCATATAGTTATGAAAATCCCAGATGTGTATTGTGAGGCTCCACTCACATATACGTCTGAGAATCCCAGATGTTTGTTGTGAGACTCCACTTCCATGTAGTTCTGAAAATTCCAGATGTGTGTTGCAAGGCTCCACTCATATATTTCTCAAAATCCCAGATGTGTGTTGGGAGTCTCCACTCGCATATATTTCTGAGAATCCCAGATGTGTGTTGGGAGTCTCCACTCGCATATAGTTCTGAGAATCCCAGATGTGTGTTGTGAGGCTCCACTCGTATATGCTTCTCAGAATCACGAATGTTAGTTGTGAGGCTCCACTCGAAAATAGTTCTGAGAATTCCAGCTGTGCGTTGTGAGGCTCCACTCTCATATACTTCTGAGAATCCCAGATGTGTGTTGTGAGGCTCCACTCGTATATACTTCTGAGAATCCCAGATGTGTGTTGTGAGGCTCCACTCGTATATACTTCTGAGAATCCCAGATGTGTGTTGGGAGTCTCTACTCGCATATATTTCTGAGAATCCTAGATGTGTTGTGAAGCTCCACTCCAATATATTTCTGAGAATCCCAGATGTGTGTTGTTAGGCTCCACTCGCATGTAGTTCTGAGAATCCCAGATGTGTATTGTGAGGCTCCACTTGCATATAGTTCTGAGAATCCCAGATGTGCGTTGGGAGTCTCCACTCGCATAGTTCTGAGAATCCCAGATGTGTGTTGTGAGGCTCCACCCGCATATAGTTCTGAGAATCCGAGATGTGTGTTGTGAGGCTCCACTCGCATATAGTTCTGAGAATCCCAGATGTGTGTTGTGAGGCTCCACTCGCATATAGTTCTGAGAATCCCAGATGTGTGTTGGGAGTCTCCACTCGCATATAGTTATGAGAATCCCAGATGTGTGTTGGGAGTCTCCACTCGCATATAGTTCTAAGAATCCCAGATGTGTGTTGTGAGGCTCCACTCGCATACAGTTCTGAGAATTCCAGATGTTTGTTGTGAAGCTCCATTAACACATACCTCTGAGAATCCCAGATGTGTGTTGTGAGGCTTCACTCGTATATGCTTCTCAGAATCACGAATGTTTGTTGTGAGGCTCCACTCGAAAGTAGTTCTGAGAATCCCAGCTGTGCGTTGTGAGGCTCCACTCTCATATACTTGAGAATCCCAGATGTGTCTTGTGAGGCTTTACTCGCAAATACTTCTGAGAATCTCATATTTGTTGTGAGGCTCCATTCGCATATTTTTCTGAGAATCCCAGATGTGTTTTGTGAGGCTCCACTCGAATATATTTATGAGAATCCCAAATGTGTGTTGTGAGGCTCCACTCGAAAATAGTTCTGAGAATCCCAGCTGTGCGGTATGAGGTTCCACTCTCATATACTTCTGAGAATCCCAGATGTGTGTTGTGAGGTTCTACTCGCAAATAGTATTGAAAATCTCATATATTTGTTGTGAGGCTCCATCTCATATACTTCTGAGAATCCCAGATGTGTGTTGTGAGGCTCTACTCGCAAATAGTTCTGAGAATCTCATATATTTGTTGTGAGCCTCTACTCTCATATACTTCTGAGAATCCCAGATGTGTGTTGTGAGGCTCTACTCGCAAATAGTTCTGAGAATCTCATATATTTGTTGGGAGGCTCCACTCTCATATACTTCTGAGAATCTCGTATACTTGTTGTGAGGCTCCACTCTCATATACTTCTGAGAATCCCAGATGTGTGTTGTGAGGCTCCACTCGTATATGCTTCTGAGAATCACGAATGTTTGTTGTGAGGCTCCACTTGCATATAGTTCTGAGAATCCCAGATGTTTGTTGTGAGGCTCCACTTGCGTATAAGTAGTTCTGAGAATCACAGGTGTGTATTGTGAGGCTCCACTCGCATATACTTCTGAGAATCTCCGATGTGTGTTGTGAGGCTCCATTCGTATATGCTTCTGAGAATCACGAATGTTTGTTGTGAGGCTCCACTCGAAAATAGTTTTGAGAATTCCAGCTGTGCGTTGTGAGACTCCACTCTCATATACTTCTGAGAATCGCAGATGTGTGTTGTGAGGCTCCACTCGCATATACTACTGAGAATCGCATGTATGTGTTGTGAGGGAGATCTCCTAGTGTGAATTTTGAAGTTCAAACAGTACATTATCGAAAGTTGAACATCTGCATTGTGAAGCTTCATTAGTATATTTTTGTTGAGATTTCTACATCTGTATTGTGACAGTCCTCACGCATTTCTCAGAGGGTTCCTCCTCATTATTTTGTGCTTTAAGAATCATTGAGTGCGGTACATATTTATGGGACTCGCAAATGTCCATTGTAAGGCTCTGCCAAGTTGCCAGATAGATAGCATGTGTGAAGTCATATCTCATAAGAGATTCACGCAAAAAACGCATCTGGCAAAGTACGTAACATGATTTGGACAGTCATTAGCGCCGAGAAACGAGGCGACAAAATCCCTGATGTTAGTGGTTGGCTGTTTTCCAACCCCCATTCTACAGACTTCTACATATGTACGTAAATTCATGCACTTTTAACATTTTTGGTCATATCGCTTGTGTAGAATCTTTGAGTATACACTAGACTCTCGCTAATCCGGTCTCTTTTTAGTATACTTCCTATTACTTCTATTGTAATAGCTCTCTGGGAATTTTTACCGGTCCCATGTGTTGTACTGTATTACTTATACAGGGACATCAGTTTATTTTACTAACATTTTTATTATTAACCTGGCTATACCTTTGAATTAACGTTCGAGAACTGAAAACACCGTTTGCTACCCGCTTCAACGACTGGAGTTCGATGATACTGGCGTAAAATACAAACGAATCACTTTGCTAGGTATAGGAGGGGTAAAAAATAGTTCATCCATTTACGTAAACTAGGAAATATCGCGATTTTGAGTTTGATAATTGTCATTAGGTTTTTGTTTAATCAAATACAGTACTGTATTAACAATAAGTGTTTTTACTCATGAACTGAGTTATCCATGCGAACGTGTTCATTATGCAGTGTATATTATACTGTCTACAGCACATTAGCGTACAATATAGAATATGAAGTTAAATTGAAAAATAATCATAATATGGATATTTAAACACATTTTATTTCGATACAGGCTTCAGTTCTATTGTGCATATTATCGCACTATAGACTATTGCATCTGATTCCAATTACCAGCTTTGTCCTTCGTACTAGTAACTCATGTTGAAATAATTCTGTGCCTACTCTACGTACTGTAAATTCAATCTTCACTTCTGCCCGACCCGCACAGATAAAATTACTCAGACGTGCTATCTACTGTCCGTCCAAGTGGTTATGTCGCAGGGTCGTAGAAACGGGGGAAATCACGTGACAGTTAATTACTTAACGAGGCCCTTTTATTTAAGTTATTTTAAACAGTTGTATAATATTACGTAGACGTCCAATTCTTAACAGAAATTAATATTTTCAGAAAAGAGCTAAGACAGCTCAGCCACTAGACTTTACAGAGGGGCGAACAGAAGCGAGTAGGGGAAACCGGGATGCAACGTAGGCAAACGGACGACAGTACCTGTGCGAAAATATGATTCAATACTGAAAGCTCTTTCGCCACTGGAAAACGCGAACATATTTCTAGAACATACTATACTCTCTAACTCAGTACTGCTTACTATGACCGCATATCCGGCCTTGGTTCTGTGTGGAGAACGGTTGGAAGTTTACTAGTAGATGGGGTGGGGGTGAAGTACATTAAAAAATTCAGGTATAAAAAAATTGAAGTAAAAATAAAATGATGTCCCTGTACATGTATATACGTACTTGCATACGTATTGACGCGCTGGTCACGTGCTCAGCGTTCTAGTTTCGATTTAGAAGTACAAGTGGAGTAATAATTATTGACGTTGATTATAAAATAAATTTAAGGAAATTTTAAGCACTCTCAGTAATCCGACACTCTTGCTAATCCGGCACCCTTCTGAATGGCGGATTAGCAAGATTCTTCTGTATCAGTAGACTGTTGACCATTGTTGAGTTTGTTTCTATTGCGTGTTATACTGTAGATCGGTTGTGTTCACGTAACTGATTCTAGATTTTGATTAATATTTACTGTAAAATATTTGTGATTAAGCTTGTGATGAATGATGGTATGTAAATTTCCAATCCGATATTAGCCTTTGCGATTGGAGGAAACCGTGAAAACTCCCAATCAGACTGGCCGGACACGAGGTCTGAAGCCGGGACCTCCTTGAGTGAGTCAAACTTATTATGTATCGAAACGATACATTTCCGGACATGGGTTCCCAATCAAAACTTTATCTACTTAGTCCCCTCTACGAGTTTGTAACAGGAATTATGAATCACTCTGTATAATTCCATGCAACAAAATTTTGATTTGTTAATACTTGCGAGTTTTATACAAGGACATCATTTTATTTTTACTTCAATTGTTATTGTACCTGAGTTCTTGAATGTACTTCACTCCCACCCCCTTCTACTAATGAAATTCAAACTGTCCTCCACATACAACCAAAGCCGCATGTAGTAAACAGTACTGAGTTAGTACGTATAGTACGTTCCAGAAATATGTTCGCATTTTCCAGTGACGAAAGAGCTTTCAATATCGAATCATATTTTCGCACAGGTACTGTCGTCTGTTTGCCTACGTCGCATCCCGATTTCCCCCAACTGCTTCTGCTCGCCCATCTGTCAAGGCTAGTGGCTGGGCTGTTTTAGCTCTTTTCAGAAAACATTAATTTCCGTTAGAAATTGGATTGCCTACGTAATATTGTACAACTGTTCAAAACAACTTAAATAAAAGAGCCTCGTTAATTAATTAACTGTCACGTGATTTCCCCCCTTTCTACGATCCTACGACATAACCACTTGGATGTACAGTAGATAGCATGTCTGAGTAATTTAATCGTTGCGGGTTGGACAGAAGTGAAGATTGAATTTACAGTACGTAAGATAGACTACTCTTTTATAGAGTAGGTACAGAATTATTTCAACATGAGTTACTAGTACGAAGGATGAAACTGGTAATTGGAATTAGGTACAATAGTCTATAGTGCGATAATATGCACAAAAGCACTGAAGGCTGTATCGAAATGAACGGCCACCATTTTCAAAATTGTGTTTAAATATTCATATTATGATTATTTTTCAATTTAACTTCATTCTCTATATTTTACGCTAATGTGCTGTAGACAGTATAATATACACTGCATAATGAATACGTTCGCATGGAAAGCTCAGTTCGTGAGTAAAAACACTTATTGTTAATACAGTACTGTCAGTACTGTATTTTGATTAAACAAAAACCTATGAAAATTTGCGAACTCAAAATTGCGATATTTCCTAGTTTACGTAAATGTATGAATTACTTTTCTTTCTTCATGTACCTAAAAAAAAGTGATTTGTTTGTATTTTACGCCAGCATCATCGAACTCCAGTCGTGGAAGGAGGATAGCAAACGGTGTTTTCGGTTCTCAACCGTTAATCCAAAGGTATAACCAGGTTAATATTAAAAATGTTAGTAAAAATAAAATGATGTCCCTGTACATTGGAAAACTTAGCAAAAGATATGTTTCATACCTAATATATTTTCAAATATAACAAAGTCTAAATAAAATATTTGGTTGCAGAGAAATGTTACTTTAGGTATTGGTAACACATGTTCAAAGATTTAGGTTCATTGATTTAGCAGATTTTTAGAGAAAAGTACATCATTTTTAATTTCTATAATGAAAAATTAGAAAGATCAAAAACTGTTATTCATAAAATTCTGAAAAAAAAAATGAAGGTAAAGAAAACCCTGTTTTAAACTAATATTTCAAATTTCAAGACCCTAGGTCCGAAAGTTACTGGCAATTCAGTAACAAATATTATTTCTCATCTGTCCCCCTTTAACTCTTCTTTGTCCACGTGCTCATTTAATTGTATTATAAAAAAAAGAAGTAATCCGTAACACCATAGCCAGTGAAGGCCAAAGGCGTCGGCCTCGGTAGCGTAGTCGGTATAGCGCTGGTCTTCTGTGCTGGAGATTTTGAGTTCGATCCCGGCACAGGTCGATGGTATTTAATTGTGTTTAAATGCGACAGGCTCATGTCAGTAGGTTTACTGGCATGTAAAAGAACTCCTACGGGACAAAATTCCGGCACACTGTGACGCTGATATAGCCTCGGCAATCGCGAGCGTCGTTAAATAAACCATAATATTTTAAAAGACCAAAGACTCACTGCTGACGTCACGTTCACATGTCTCAGCAGAGATAAATGATTATCCAAATAGAACGAAGGTGTGTCCTGTGGTTAGCACGATGATCCCCCTAGCCATTAAAGCTGGTTTCCGTAACCGGATTTCGCTACCTCTCGTAGCTCCCGAAATTCATCACGATGTTAGGTGGGCACCGATCCCATACATTGGTCGAAATTTCATGAGAAAATTTTTGCCTCACGAGGACTCGAACCAGCGCCTATTCTGTAATGCGAGTGTGTTAGACCAGCGGTTTCCAACCTGTGATCTGCGTATCCAAGGTGTGTTTTCAAACGGTATTGTAACTAAGCTTAACCTCTTCCCGTTCTCTGATTTGTATAAGCTTGCTGGAATATTTTTTGTTTATCTGAGATATTTGAGACAGAGTTAACAGGAAAACGTTCACCACAGGGACTTCTCTTGGCTTGCAAGTCTCGCGTACCTATACGAATTTTTAGTTTTTTAAACTTTAAGGAAAAATAGAAATGAGTTTTTTACAAAAAGTTACCAACATATCTTTTTACGGTTTTTTGTACGAAAATATTCCTTCGGATATTAGGAAGTTCATAGTAAGCGGTTTTTTTGCCTCTACATCTGTTTTGACCTACAGGACCGATTTTTATACAGGGTGGAACGTAAGGTAATATATTAATTGTAGGATGTGATTCCTTAAAATATAACGAACAAAAAAGTCTAATATCATTTTGCTCGTTTTTGCGGGGTTTTTGAAGAAATAATACTTTTATGCGAACATTTTGATCGCGAATTTTACGAATACTGTTTAAAATACGGTTTAATTTCTTGTATAACAACGAAGAGAACGTTTGTTACAGTCACGTTGCAGCAGTATTTTAATTAGAAAATTCACATATTTCGAATTAATCGATTGAAGAAATATTGGAAACATTGATTGTCGAGTCACGTACAGAAGGTCTAAAAATCTGGCATCGCTGTCGAGACGGCAGGCGGCGTAGTACTCGAAACTGATCAGCTGTTGTGATGTTTACATTGCATTAGTGTGCAGTTGGACGTACAGCGTATTTTAAACAGTATTCCTAAAATTCGCGATCGAAATGTCAGCATAAAATTATTATTTATTCAAAAACCTCGCAGAAACGAGTAGAATGATATTAGACTTTTTTGTTCGTTATATTTTAAGGAATAGATAATGGAGAAAAAATGGGAGTATAAAGGTACAGTGCATCAGTTATTCATGGATTTCCAAAAGGCATGTGACTCGGTTAAGAGAGAAGTTTCATATGATATCCTTTTTGAATTTGTATTCCCAAGAAACTAGTTCGATTAATTAATATGTGTCTCAGTGAAACGTACAGCTGAGTCCGTATAGGTCAGTTTCTGTCAGATGCTTTTCCAATTCACTGTGGGCTAAAGCAAGAAGATGCACTATCACCTTTACTTTTTAACTTTGCTCTAGAATATGCCATTAGGAAAGTCCAGGATAACAGAGAGGGTTTGGAATTGAACGGGTTACATCAGCTGGTTGTCTATGCGGATGACGTGAATATGTTAGGAGAAAATCCACAAACGATTAGCGAAAGCACGGGAATTTTACTTGAAGCAAGTAAAGCGATAGGTTTGAAAGTTAATCCCGAAAAGACAAAGTATATGATTATGTCTCGTGACGAGAATATTGTACGAAATGGAAATATAAAAATTGGAAATATATCCTTTGAAGAGGTGGAAAAATTCAAATACCTGGGAGCAACAGTAACAAATATAAATGATACTCGGGAGGAAATTAAACACAGAATAAATATGGGAAATGCCTGTTATTATTCGGTTGAGAATCTTTTATCATCCAGTCTGTTGTCAAAAAATCTGAAAGTTAGAATTTATAAAACAGTTATATTACCGCTTGTTCTTTATGGTTGTGAAACTTGGAGTCTCACTTTGAGAGAGGAACATAGGTTAAGGATGTTTGAGAATAAGGTGCTTAGGAAAATATTTGGGGCTAAGAGGAATGAAGTTACAGGAGAATGGAGAAAGTTACACAACACAGAACTGCACGCATTGAATTCTTCACCTGAGATAATTAGGAACATAAAAACCAGACGTTTGTGATGGGCAGGGCATGTAGCACGTATGGGAGAATCCAGAACTGCATATAGAGTGTTAGTTGGATGGCCGGAGGGAAAAAGACCTTTGGGGAGGCTGAGACGTAGATGGGAAGATAATATTAAAACGGATTTGAGGGAGGTGGGATATGATGATAGAGACTGGATTAATCTTGCTCAGGATAGGGACCGATGGCGGGCTTATGTGAGGGCGGCAATGAACCTCCGGGTTCCTTGAAAGCCAGTAAGTAGTAGTAGTAGTAGTAGTAGTAGTAGTAGTAGTAGTAGTATATTTTAAGGAATCACATCCTACAATTAATGTACTACCTTACCTTCCACCCTGTATAAACTGCTCCATAAGTTAGTGTTGTAATTATCTCTTTTCAAAAATTTGTTTTTTCTCGGAACTACATTTTTGATGTTCAAAATGCTCCGTGCGCATACAGTTTTCTATTCATTCATGTTCATGCATACTAAAGTGACATCAAAAACTTTTCCCTTGAATTTTTAACTATGTCCTGATTTGTACCTATGCAGTGTAAATATTACCATGGTAACTAGAACTTCCGATTAAGCAAAGCCTGGTTGGTATAGTCAAAAAACAAGGTCCAGTAAAACTGTAAGCGTCTGAATAATATTTTGTGCGAGATCGTGCGTATTTGCTTGTTTTCCGCACAGAACCAATACGCGGTAAGTGTGAAATACCACATTCAGTATTCCCAACTTAACACACATAACAATTTCCCTATTCTTACCGCTTAAGCGCGACATTCATTTTACTGCTTTAGGCTTTTAACATATTATTTTTAGAGACGTTTAACATAGAAATAATTATAAATTGGAAACTTACCACTGCAATTTCACCTAAATTGCAATGTTAATTATTGTTTTTAAATATTTGCAAAAATTAAGTAAAGTCTACTACTCCACGAAACTTATTGCATTCCTGATACAAGTAACATTAAGAAAGCCGTGAAAAAATCAACAAGATTCCAGATGCCTATGTTATTACTGCAATATGTTATATAAATAATATTGTTAAAATATTAAAATGAAAAATAAATCATTACATAACCTTACCGTTTGTTTTAAGTTCGCATTTATAGACTGGGGGGGGGGGGACAGACGTATATCACGGCCTCCGGGGGATAGTAAACAAAGAAAAAATTTTATAGCAACAATGTTGAAGAAAGATATTTTGGTTTTCCGAAGTTGCCGTCATTAAACAGAAACCAACATGGAGATTTCATTGCAACTAATTAGAAATTCGTCTTTCAGGTATGTAATAAACGATCTTCGCACAAAATAATGTACGATACACGAGCGGTATGTTTGTTTTCATGTTCTCGGAAATTAAAAACCTCAACTACGTTTCGCTTTTTCAATCTTTTCCTCGACCATGAAAACGTCAACATACCGCTCTTGTAACGCATATTACTATTTTAGGTTAAATGGTAGAAATTTTCTGATGTTTAAAGAATGGAGCAACGACAATATTTTCTTACTTATGTATGTCACCTGACTGATCCAATTTAGAACGTTATCCATAAAGAAATCAATATTCTTAGCGGTTTCAGAATATTCTATTGATTTACCATTTTGTGAGGTAGGTTATCGCTGATAAGCAGACGTTGATGTCCCATTATAATAGACTGAGATTTTTCTGGGGTTAACTTTAATCCAAACTTACGAGCCCATATGGGGATAGAGTTCAAATCGTCATTCGTTATTCTTAGTGCGTCATTCGTTTCGTCGAGGTGGAAGTGGATATGAATCTGCAAGTCGTCAGCATGCATGCGATACGAGTATTTATAGTGCATATTTAAATTATATTAAAACTGAAATTTAATATCGTTCTCAATTTAGTAAGGATGTTTATTCCACACCATTATGCAATTCTTTATGAGTAGAGCATGATTTACCTATAGTAAAGTCACAAGAGCTCTCAGATTCCCCGATAACCTGGGAAATCTCAGACCACGAGTGACATTTATTACTATTTCGTTTATATGACGTCATTCCATTTTTGGACCAATGAATTGTAATGAAATTTTGAATTCCAACTACACACTTTGCGATAATTTTTGCTCATAGATTTATCGCTATCAATTTATCGCGTGGTCGTTCTTTTGTTTAGTCTTGTCGCCAACTGTTTCCCCGTAAATTGATGATCATGAATACATTAAGATGCAACTACACGGTTAAACTTTTCTTCTAACTTTAAAGCAATGACTGCAAGATTGATATTTAATATTGATTAATATATTTACGCAGTGAAGACGACGTTCAAAACGGCGCACCATGTAGACACAAAATCTTCATACATCTTAATTGAACGTAGCTTTTAAACTCGATTCTTTCAATATTCTATTCAGTTGCACGCATACGCGATTGGAATATTGAACTGTGTAGATGCAGCTTTAGTTCCGTTACACACTACAGCGAGAATGCGTTTGTCGAGCTATAAAAATGCTTTCGTGTAGCACTGATTGTAACGGTCGAAATAAGGCACAGCTGACATTGGTTTTGCTCGCACAAATAACTTAACCTATAATTGTAGCCTATAAAATTTGTATTTTGTGAATGAAATGAAACAATTAATAGAAAATCAGATGTTCAAATTTATGTAACATCATCGCATATCAAACCCAATGACCTTGCATAGTAATAATAAGGTCTTTTCATCAAACTGCCTTCCGTATGGCGTAATAAAATTCGTGTTTTAATTATTCCTATCTATACAGAGATGGCTTCACTGTGTAGCAACATGTGTCGCTGTGAATTCATAAGCATTGGTATATAGCTGTCCCCACTGTTACTGTTAAATTAAATTATGATTTCAGCAGATAATGAAAATGTATTTATGTTATAATAATAATAATAATAATAATAATAATAATAAGAGAAAAGTGCAGTACATGTAATTAACATTGTTAAACCTGTTTTTCGCTTTTCGCAATTGGCATTACTGAATAATAACATCGATTTTCTTTATTGCAGTAATCGATATTCATCTATTTCAACTTCATAATGTCTGACTAGGTTAAGTATTCGTTAATATACAATTATATTATTAACATTTTGTGATCGAATTTTAGGGATATATTATTTACATTTTTTATTTTATTCACGAAATAGTCCTAATAAATGTCACTCGAGGTCTGAGATTACTACAGACTATTTCGTGGATAAAATAAAAATGTAAATAATATATTTCTGAAATTCGCTCATAAAATGTTAATAATTCTACACTTATGAATATTTAACCTATTCACACATTGTGAAGTCGAAATAAATTAATATCGATTACTGCAATAAAGAAATTGGATGTTATTGAGTAATGCCAACAGCGAAAAACGAAATACAGGATTAACAATGTTATTTACATGTACTGCACTTTTCTCTTATTATTATAACAGAAATACGTTTTCATTATCTGCTGAAAATGTAATTTAATTTCAACATTTTATAATAAAATTACAATTAACCTTATTAATACATTAATTAAATGAAGAATTGTTGAAAACGCAGTTATCAAATCTGAATGAAAGAGTGTAATTTTTTTCAGATAACCTACAATGGACATGGAATTAGAAGATGAAGATATGGAAGTAGAATTTCACACTTTATTTAGTACTTCATCGTTACATTACACACTACACCGGGAACTAAGAACTATGTAATATGTGTGGAGACAGCTATATAGCAATCCTTATGTATTCACACTACAGCGAGACATATGTTACTACACAGTGAAGCCATCTCTGTATACATAATTAAAACACGTATTTTATTACGCCATTTCATTCACGGAAGGCATTTTGATCAAAGACCTTGTATATAATATACAAGGTCTTTGGGTTTGATATGCGCTGATGTTACATAAATTTGAACATTTGATTTTCCATTAATTGTTTAATTTCATTCGCGTACTACAAATTTTATAGACTACAATTACGTTATTTACCTGTGAGCGCGGGACCATGTGTCAGCGTCAGTGTGCCTTATTTCGACCGTTACTCCGTGTTACACGGAAGCATTTGCCATAGATCGACAAACGCATTCTCGCTTTAGTGTACAACGGAACTAAAGCTGCATCTACACAGTTCAATTTTCCATGAGCGTATGCATGCAGTCTGGGAAGAATACTGAAATGATCAAGTTTAAAATGTACTTTCAATTAAGATGCATGAAGATTTTGTGTCTACATGGTGCGCCGTTTTGAACATCGTCATCACTGCGTAAATATATTAAATAATATTAGCAATCAATCTTGCATTCATTGCTTGAATGCGTAAAATTGAAAGAACAGTTTAACCGTGTATATGGATCTTAATGGATTCATCTCATCAATTTATGGGGAAACAGTTGGCGACACGAACTAAACAAAAGAACGACCATGCGATAAATTGATAGCGATAAATCTAGCTGCAAAAATTATCACGATATTTGACTGTGATTGGTTGGAATTCAAAACTTCATTACACTTCATTCGAATGACTTCGCTCAAATGACGTCATATAAACGAAATAGTCTATAGTGTCACAATAGGTCAGAGATTATTTTTAATCTGGGAAATCTCAGACCTCGAGTGACATTTATTAGGTTATTTCGTGAATAAAATAAAAATGTAAACAATATATCTCTCAAATTCGCTCATAAAATTTTAACAATTATACATTTGAAAACTTAACCTATTGAGACATTGTGAAGTTGAAATAAATGAATATCGACTCCTGCAATAAATAAATTGGGTGTTATTCATTAATGCCAATTGAGAAAGCGAAATACAGGTTTAACGATGTTAATTACATGCTCTGCGTTTTTCTCTTGATATTATAACAGAAATACATTTTCATTATCTGCTGAAATCATAATTTAATTCAAACATTTTATAATATAATTTACGATATAGTAACCAGATTAACACATTATTTAACTGAACAATTGTTATGAAGGAGTGTCATTTGCTTTAGATACAATGGACATGGAATTAGAAGATGAAGATGTAGATGATGTGGAAGTAGTGTTTCGCACTTTATTTAGTACAATGGATTCATGCTCATCGATTTACGAGGAAACAGTTGGCGACACTGACTAAACAAAAGAACGACCATGCGATAAATTGATAGCGATAAATATAGCTGCAAAAATTATCGCGATATATGACTGTGATTGGTTGGAATTAAACATTTTATTACACTTCATTGGTCGAAAATGGAATGACGTCATATAAACAAAACAGTCAGCCTAAATTATATAAAATATTTTCAGGGGTCCGCCAAAATTGAATATGATTTTCAAGGTTTCCTTGAGGATCAAAAGGTTGGAAGCTACTGCCCCCTGACCACGACGCTGTGATGTGGGACTCAATTAAATGTATGCAAGGTAAAAATAAGCTAGACGTGGTAAACAACCGCGTGAGGTATTAAAACAGACATGCGACCTGAACCCTGTTTTAATTTAGCTAATGGATATAATAACAAACACTGGATGAGTGAGCAGTCATTTCATATGCTGCAAAAGGTTGCGCGTAAAGATTAATTTCGACGCCACGCGTAAAATACGTGTGAAAATGTGTAATATAAGTCATCATTATATCTCGGATTCTTAGCCTCGTTTAGCTTAGGCTGAAACATATGCACGTTCTAATGCATCTAGTTTGAGGTAATTTCATCGCCCGAGAGTGTCTCGTGTTGCATACATTTAGGGAGTTTTATATAAAATTGTTGCAGTCTATCCTATTCGAGCCTAAAAATCCGAGGTGTATATTCATAAATGTAAAAAATTTAATCGATTTCAAACTTTCTGTAATACAGGTAGGGCCATAAGTCACGTAACCCCAAGGGCACCCGTCAGTGGTAGCGATTGTTACCATTGAAATTTATGTTTTTACTCTTTTTCATTTTTTTTTTTTTACGTGTTCGATACTTGTTCTCTCAAACCCTCGGTAAACAATTCAACAAAAGCGAGTGCTTTAAACCAGGGATGCAAAACTGTGCTACAATTGCGGCAGACGTCACAAGCCGGAACACGTAACTCATCCCTTCCCTTCAACCCTCGCGTGATTGGAAATGGCTGGGGAGAAGAGATATGTATTCAGTGTGCTTGGCAAATTTCACAGATACGTCATTGAAGGAGGAGGAGACGGAGAATGAAGGCACTGACATGGACCACCCCTGACTGAAACACATTGTAAACCCTCATTAAAATCTATAGTTTTCAGTTGAAACCTTCATTTTGTTGCGTGCCCTTTTCCTTTATCTTGGTGGAATTCCAGGAAGTTGCCTCCTCTCTCCGAGTTTGGAGGGCAATTATTGGAACAAGGTGACTAATTTTTAAGAAGTTGTGGTGCGAGTACGGTGAATAATATTTACATGTCATTTCCTTTTAATGTTATGTCATTTTTCCATTACTCTAAGAGCATTTTATTGATCATTTTAAGTAGATTTTTAGGTCATCAACATCCGCCCCCTAGTAATGAAGAAAGAATTGTTACAATTCGAACGTACCACAGCACCAAGCACAGGGATTATATTGAAGGAGGGGTAGGAGGTCTATAGCTTACGTCAGCGGTGGCGCCGAGCCACTGTGTAACCTGCAACGTGCATAGCACCTATGGAGGGAGGCGGACACCCGAAGGGGAAGTGAAGCAACTGTCTGACTTATTAACGGATTTTCATTTTCCTACGTCAAGCACTTAAATATAACTTTATACAGTACAAGGCTACAAACTAATGTTTAGTACGTGTAACGAAGAAAGAAATGAACAATAAATGAACAATATCACAACCTAAAATTAACTGTCTTCAGAATGTCTCTGCGACAAAGTTTCAAAATCAGGAATTATGTCACTTACTGCCAGTCGTAGTTGATCACGAAGGTATTTGTCTGTCGGTCGTGATCTAAATTTGGTTTTTACTATTTTAATTGTTGAAAATAATTTTTCACGAACGTAAGTTGTAGCGAACATGGCTTCAACAGAGCAAGCGAAAGAACGAAGCTTCGGATATATATATATATTTTTTTTTTTGGCAAAGATTTGAAAGTTCAACATTTGTCAAGTCCTTACATCTAGCTTTCATTTGACATCACGTTGTAAATCAGTGAGTTCAAATTGAAGAGCTAACCGCATTATTCGTACATCTGCTGAAAAAGGGTCGACGTACAGAGATGATGATGATGATGATGATGATGATGATGATAACACTTAACCTTTCAATGTTTCATCAGTAACATGTAGTATAATGCCGTTTTATGTTATACAACCGTTTTCCTCGTAATAGTTGTGAACAAATCATACATTTAATATTCTCATCATATTGACAGCAAAAATGCGTCCTCCCATCCTACTTGGAACTTTCGTACATGGTTTCGAGAGAGACATATGCCACTCGCAAAGAGACAAATACAAATGGAACGGAGTTTGGCTCCAGTGGTGAGAGGGTGGGGGTTGGCGGAGGTTAGAAGCAAGCAAATGCACAACTATCACTGCAGTCACGTTCTCGCCACGGCTGTCTTACGTCGATGTGGATTTTTTACTCTGCTGAGAAATTAGAGAAAGGGAAACGATTATGGATAAAAAAATACTCAAGAACTAAATATGTTGAAGGGAGTGTTCAAACCAAGTACTCTCCCTTGCGTACGCCCCTGAAACTAATCGTGCCCACTTTGAAAAATATCTTTGAAGATTGTATCTAGTACTGCCTGATGTTACGGTAAGTTATAACCACGTGTAAGAGGAAATTAATTAAATGGAAAAGTCTCGAGTAGAAATTAATATTAGTTAATTTTCCACTTCGTTACTGTAATTGAACGTGTAATGACTGCCGATAAGAAAATCATACCTGTCATTTGTATTTCTCGCTGTTAAATTATGTCTTTCATTATATAATGTAGTTGCTGAAAGCGATACTTTATGCACGAATGTCTATGCGCGATTTCACTTTCTACTGTTTTGTTTATACTGGCGGTCGGAAGCTATACGGAGCTCCAAAAGGTTATTTCACCTGAGATTCAATTGTTTGCGCTGTTACCAGATGAAACGTAAATTACAAATCTTTAGGTCGAATGTATTAATCGATTATTGACCATAAAAATACTGAGAATTGTACAGAGTGATTTATATAAAACTGACACATTTCTTTCACTAATTGTTTCAAAACGAATTGTGCTAGCGACAACTTCTTATACCTAAAATTTTGGGAGATTATTTACCTCTATAGCAAATGTTGTCCGGCGTTGTCAAATCCGGAGTTCTCGGTTGATACAGGTTCCTGGAATTTATTCGGTCGTCACATAACCGGATAAATGGAACCCATGCTTCATGTGTGAACCATGTGATGGACAATATGGCAGGATTTTGCACAATACACATCTGAAACCAACGACAATAATTCAATATTTTATCCTTATCTGGTTCCTGTAGCTGACGAACAACCGTAACCCTATATGGCTTTAGGCTCTCTGACACCTTGAGTAGGTGTACCCTGTCTCCTGCGACAAACGTCTTAATGATTTTTTGGGTGACTGTTCCAGTCGTGCTCTTACGTTAACAACAACCGTGGGAAGCCTAGATGAACGATGCTTGCCCTTGTCACTCACCAGAGAAAGTTGTTTCCAATTTGTTTACCAGTCCCAGTATTGTGTTTCTTTTGGGAGGATTGCGAACACCAAATTCTCTCTGGTATGCCCTTTGAAAGCTGTAATTGAATTCGTAATCCAGTATTGCTTCACAAGGAAGAGTCGTTGATTTAATGTGTACTGCATTTTCACGTTGACACAAAATGTCGAAAACAGCTGCCAACAATAGGAATAAAACAATAACATCTGGGCATCTAGTGACAAGGAATCGAAACTCCAGAACATTCTGCTGTTGGTTTCAGACGTTCATTGTGCAAAATCCTGTCATATTGTCCATCACATGGTTCACAGATGAAGCATGGTTCCATTTATCCGGTTATGTGACGACCGAATAATTCATAGGAACATGTGGCCACCGAGATCTCCGGATTTGACAACGCCGGACAACATTTGCTATGAGGTAAATAATCTCCCAAAATTCCTCTACATTTTAGGTATAATAAGTTGTCGCTAGCACAATTCGTTTTGAAACAATTAATGAAAGAAATGTGTCAGTTCTATATAAATCACTCTGTATGTTTATTTCGATGTATTGTATCGACTCCTTAAATATTGGGTTGGTTTTTGTTTCGCGTGTTGGTACTTCAGTTGCTATGGGTTTATTTATCGATTGTCATTTTTTATTTCAAGTTCAATAGTTGTGTTTGAGGTTACATATCTGTAGTGCTCGGGAAATGTGACACAAGTCAGTTCCCACAAACCTTTTTTGATAATTTATTGACAACTTACGGAACATCTGCTCGCTTGGAAAAAAAAATACATAGGTATTCCTCCCATTACAATAATTCATACAGAAAAAAAAATCAAATCGACATAAACCAGTGTAAGTTGTCAATAAATTATCAAAAAAAGTTTGTGAAAACTGAGATGTCACTTTTTCCAAGCACTGCAGATATAGAAGTTTTAATTTTTTTTGCATATAGTTAGTGGAGTCGTTAACTCTAGAAAATGTACTCACGATTTGTGAATTCTGGCATCTCGTAGTTTTGGAGTAAACTAAACTGTATCGCCGTACCTCCAACTTCACACTAATGCAATGTAAACATCACAACAGCTGATCAGTTGCGAGTACTAGGCGAACTGTCTGCCGTCCCGACAGTGATGCCAGATTTTTAGACCTTCTGTACGTCACTCAACAATAAATGTTTCCAACGTTTCTTCAATCGATTAATTTTTAAACTGTGAATTTTCTAATTAAAATACTGCTGCAACGTGAACATAACAAACGTTCTCTTCGTTGTTATACAAGAATTTAAACCGTATTTTAAAAACTATTCGTAAAATTCGCAATCGAAGTGTTGGCATAAAAGTATTATTTCTTCAAAAACCTCGCAAAAATTAGCAAAATGATATTATACTTTTTTGTTCGTTATATTTTAAGGAATCACATCCTGGAATTAATGTACTACCTTACCTTCCATCCTGTATACATTACTGTATGTACATTAAGAGTAAACCATAATTTCAAGTCACACAGAGTTTGTGTGCATTCGATGTGGGTTTCTGGCGTCTTGTCAGCCCATTTTTAGTATTATTAGTATTTAGTATCTATTTATTTCACCTGGTAGAGATAAGGCCGCCAGGCCTTCTCTGCCCCTCTACCAGGGGATTACAACTCTAATATGAACAATAAAATTACAATTAATATTAAATTTACAATTACAATTACAATATAAATTAAAGTACGACAAGATTACCGGATTAATTTATCATAGAAGTTAAGTACAAAGAATATTTTTGTATTTACTGAATTACAAATTAAACCTAGAATAACAAAATCTATAGTAATGAAATTACCTGATATTGAAATATTTTATGACAGATTAAAAGAACTATTTACAAGAAACCATGTCTCAACGTGTCTCAATTACTGACCAAGTGCCTAGTAAGTTTGCGTTTGAATTCAATTTTATTTGGACAGTCCCTGATGCTAGCAGGTAACGGATTCCAGAGACTTGGCAGGGCTATTGTGAAAGAGGATGAGTATGAGGATAAGGGGAAAAATTGAGACGGTGTTGGGTGGAGTTTCTGGGTAGCTCAGTCCGTAGAGCGTTGGTGCTTTCAGCCAGAGGTCTCGGGACCGATACCCGGCCCCGGAACAATTTTTCCTTTGTAATTATTCTGGAGTTAATATATCTAATTACGTTAGGTGAAGAATACAATGCGAACAGTTCTGCGTTGTGTAATTTTCTCCATTCTCCTGTACCTTCATCCTTCTTATATAATAATAATAATAATAATAATAATAATAATAATAATAATAATAATAAGTAGTATTCTTCTTGTTTATTTATTTTTATATTTTTTCTCCTTTTGTCTTCTGGCATTATCGCTTTCATTGTCTCACTTTCCCTTTCATTTTCTTTTTTTTTATTCTTTTTGTAGATCTCTTTTATTTCCTTCATTTGTTTTTTCCTTCCTCATTTACTTCATTTGTAGCCCTTTTTAATTTTCTTCCAATCTTTCTCTCGTTACTGTCTTTTTTTCATCTTTTCCTGTTTTGTTCTCGCCGTCTTCTGTTCTTTCCCGTTTCTTTTATTCCGCCCTATTTAACGACACTTGATCGACTCGTCTGTAGTGGTCCGCTGACGTTATTATCTCGGACGTCCCCCTCGGGTCCGAACGAAGACAGATTGCGCGTCCAAGCGATTCATTTCCTCTCTTCACAAGACCCAGACGCTTAATAACCTGCGCCATCTTGTCAGTTTCAAGGGGTCCGACGACTTTGATTCAAAGACGAGATCTCCGAAAGGACGGTAAAAAAATTAATTTGCAAGTATTAAAACTTTTACTACTTCCTACAATCCATGTCAGGTTTATCATCCATTAAACCACGTTCTTTGAGTCTGTATAAAACCTAACTTATCTCTCTCGTGCTATGCTATCAACTGAAGCGCATCTTTTGTGTTTGTTTTAAATGTCACTTATTCTCGAGTTTCGTCATCAACTGAAGCTCATGAGTTATATTTTAATGGTGAATTTGCAAAACGACTTAAGTCCACATTTTGTGGGTTTTGAGTTGAGAACATGATTATGTTACTGTGTGCAAGGGCATCGGTTAGTAGCAGAATGACTTTAATCCACGACTTTTGTAGAGTTTTTCTTAGCAGCAGAATGTTTCATGTTTAACATTTTAAGAGAAAAATTCGCTCCGGCACCGGGGATCGAACCCGGGTCCTTGGTTCTACGTACCAAGCGCTCTGACCATTCAGCTACGCCGAATTCAATCCACAGCACCGGACCGAACCTTCCTCCTTCGAAGTTTCCCTTTGTGGCCTGACTCCAAGTATATTGTAACTTTTAATACAAAACAACAATGTAATTTTATTGTTTCAACAATCACTTTCTATAATTGAATGTAAACACTCCCGTCAACAATGGGATTTCCACTCCACACCGTAACACAGTATTCGTTATTGCACTCCACAGACGACAATGACAATTCACTTGGATTATTGAGAACAACAATGTACTGTTAATCTTAACTAATGTTCACAAAGCACTATTTACAACAGAGAACTGTCAGTTCTCAGTTCACAGTTCGTTTGCCTTGGCTAGTTCTTCTAGCTCAGTCACTCGAGTTCACAGTATCTCGAACCCCAGACCTTCAGAGACAGTCCACTGAACTTCGAACTCAGGTCCCCCAACTGCGGTCCACTGCACTCGCACAGCTGCGGACACACTCACACAAGTCGAACTCCGGTCTCGAAGCTGGCTTCACTGCTACACAAGACTGACTGCCTTGCTGTTCAAAACTAGCAATGACTGCAACTAACTAACTGAAATTCACTCGCGTGTCGTATTTATAACTAGACCATAGTTTCGGGAAAGTACGATGCTGGAAATTTCTACAGATGTCAGAAGATGGCACCTCTCGATTTCTCTGGATTTCTCCCCTCAGTCGCAGGCGCATAACTTCCCCCTCTCTGCCGCGGTCGCCGTCTCTCCTCTCCTCTCTATGCCACAGCACATGCCCCAGGAAGCAGATGCAGATGATGCGCGCAACTTCATTTGCCGCGCCGAGCCACCTCCGACCTTGCCCTCCTTCTGCCGGTCACGAGATCGTATCCCGGCTGTCACAATATGTTGCCGTGTATCCAATGTCAATGTCTGCCATTATACTAGGAGCGCACTCAGCTGAGTGACTTATTGGCTGGGAATCCGCAGTTATTATGCACTGATAGCTGAGAGAATATTATAGATATATTAATTTGTCCTACAGAATTTATCTGTAATATTGACACTTTATATTTTAGGAGAAAAATTCGCTCCGGCGCCGGGGATCGAACCCGGGTCCTTGGTTCTACTGTACTGCGCTATGCCGTATCAAGCGCTTTTTGTTCTGACCACTGAATCTATTTGCTACGCCGAAAATCAAACGATAATTCAGAAATAAAATAATTGAGAAATACATTGCGAAGCCAACGGAAGAGCTAAATATGTTAAAAAAATTTATGTTTTATTTAACGACTTCGTATTCCAGCTACCTAAAGACTGAATTTAAGTTAAAGACATCGAACCCGCAGCCTTGGGTATATAGGAACTACGCCAACCAGGTCGAACACAATGGTAATGCAACGGATAAGGATATAAACAAACAGGTCGTCGCTGCGTGTTCGCCGAACACAGGTAATGCAACGTAAAGATCAAACTCGTCCTGACATTCTGAAGCTATGCTAGTAAACACATGCTTGAGCCGTGATGTTCATTTTCGTCGTGATCTTTGCAGTGAATAATAACGTGCATTCGTAAATTACGGAACTTGAACATATGCTGATGTCACTTGAAATGATTTTATATTGCAAGAAATTCTTTCAATATCACATGACGTTATAGGTGCATGATGTAGTACAAGCTGTTAGGATACTGCAGTCTACACCTGTGGAATAACGGCTAGCTTGTCTGGCCGCGAAACCAGGTGGCCCGGGTTCGATTCCCGGTGGGGAGAAGTTACCTTGTTGAGGTTTTTTCCGGGGTTTTCCCTCAACCCAATACGAGCAAATGCTGGGTAACTTTCGGTGCTGGACCCCGGACTCATTTCACCGGCATTATCACCTTCATTTCATTCAGACGCTATATAACCAAAGATGTTGATAAGCGTCGTAAAATAACCTACTTAAATAAAAAAAAAAAAAGGATACTGCATATGTCGCTCATCACTGAAAACCCACTAATTTTCTATGTACTATTCCTTAAAATGTATATCATTTACTTTATTAATTGGAATGTTGGCACTGAACATCATGGTAGGCTACACAAATCCATGCTAAACTTCGAATTAATATCTTCATAATTTTCAGATTTTGATGGTACTGGTACTTTTGGATTAGCTTACGTTAACACACTTTCTGTGCCTTTTGGTATTGCATTACCTTTGAGTGCACTGTTTTTTTATACTTTTACGTTTATTTTACGCACTTTATATATAACGTTGTCTATATTGACATTGAAAATATTAGTTCAAATATCAATTATGCCCTGCAATATTACACGCTTCAGCGTCTTACCTAACTTATTTTACCTCTGCTATGAACCTCCAATCAGTAGTAGTAAGAGCAGTGATCGATAAGACTACTCACATGACTGCGTCCCGATTTTGACTTTCTAGAGGAAGAGGACAGAGGATGCGTAACTATTTTGTATACGTACGTACCTGTACCAGCACTTTGACGTCACTTATACTTCGAATCAGGCAACCTCATTCCAGTTTATACGTAGCTGGAATACGGAGCCTGATTATTATAATGTGCCAACACTTTTTTTAATCAGAAAGTAGATTTGTTTTGTAAATAATTATTTTGTGTTATTCTTGTAATTTCTGCGAATGATTTTCTTTATGTTAAGCAGTAAACATTTTTTCTTAAACTTGTTCTTTATATAGATATTATAAGGAAAACATTCAGTGTGCCAATACTTTTTGGTGCCAGTGTATTTATTTCCGTGTTAAAAACCGGAGCGCATCTTCTGTGTCCCTTTAAAATATCACTTATTTCCGTGTTAAAATTGTGTCGTGCTGCAGCCTTTTTGTTGTAAACCGGAGCGCATCTTCTGAGTATCTTTGAAGTATCACTTAATCCTGTGTTAAATTTTTGTTACAAACTGAAATGGGTTGCAGATTTTTCTTATAAATCGAAACGCGTGTTCTGTTCCTATTCGAAATATCACTTATTCCCATGTTACATTTTTATCGTGTTGTAAATTGGAGCGCATCTTCTGTGTCTCTGAAATATCACTTATTCCCATGTTACATTTTAATCGTGTTGTAAACTGAAGCGCATCTTCTGTATCTCTGAAATATCACTTATTTCCATGTTACTTTTTTATCGTGTTGTAAACTGAAGCGCATCTTATGTATCTCTGAAATATCACTTATTCCCACGTTACATTTTTATCGTGTTGTAAACTGAAGCGCATCTTCTGGGTCTCTGAAATATCACTTATTCCCATGTTACATTTTTATCGTGTTGTAAACTGAAGCGCATCGTCTGTGTCTCTGAAATATCACTTATTCCCATGTTACATTTTTATCGTGTTGTAAACTGAAGCGCATCTTCTGTACCTCTGAAATATCACTTATTTCCATGTTACATTTTTATCATGTTGTAAACTGAAGCGCATCTTATGTATCTCTGATATATCATTTATTCCCATGTTACATTTTTATCGTGTTGTAAACTGAAGCGCATCTTCTGTGTCTCTGAAATATCATTTATTCCCATGTTACATTTTTATCGTGTTATAAACTGAAGCACATCTCTGCGTCTCCGAATGGCACTTATTCCCATGTTACATTTTTATTGTGTTGTAAACAGAAGATCATCTTCTGTATCTCTGAAATATCACTTATTCCCATGTTACATTTTTATCGTGTTGTTAACTGAAGCGCATCTTCTGTGTCTCTGAAATATCACTTGAATGGGTTATTTATGAAAGGGCCTAAGTCGCTAATTTTGTGAAAATGAGTTTGTCATCTAATAACTGCTCTTTCGGTGTAGATACATCGATTTAGATATGAAGGGGACTGAGTTTCACACGCTAATGCTTAGCAGAATTTATGATACAATTTTTATTTCGGCCTTAATAAAAAAATTTCGGCCTGTAAGCAGTTTTTTTTAAATTGCTAGGAATTTAGTATTCGTGACTTAGGCCCTTTCATAAATAACCCATTCACTTATTCCCATGTTACATTTTTATCGTGTTGTAAACTGAAGCGCATCTTCTGTGTCTCTAAAATATCACTTATTCCCATGTTACATATTTATCCTGTTGTAAACTGAAGCGCATCTTCTGTATCTCTCAAATATCACTTATTTCCAGGTTACATTTTTATCGTGTTGTAATTTGAAGCAGATCTTCTGTGTCTTTGAAATATCATTTATTCCCGTGTCAAATTTTTGCGATCAACAAAAGCGTGTGTTCTTAGATCTGTTTCAACTGCATCAGTGCTGTAACGTTGAATTATATCAACAACTGTAGCTTGTGTTTGGTCAATTTCAGATGTGACTTATCATTCACTTGTTACAGAGTTTTGTTGTTTGTCTCTGACAAACGTAACTTCATTCCCGTACTATTGAATTTAGCGATCATCCGAAGCCGGCCTTTTGTTCTTGTTTGAAACGTCACCTACTCCGGTGTTGTGGCGCTTTGTTTTCCAATTGGAGCACGCCCTTTATCCCTGTTTAATGCTAGTTTACCTGTGCTGTTTGGCAAGCGGACCGGACCGAGGCGCGGCGTGGCTGAGCGCATGCTTCCAAACGATATAGAAATTATGTCCTACGGATTCCCTTCTCTTCACCTCCCGCATTTTCTATTTACTCACTTAACTTCTTCCATCTCTTCCCCTCTCTATCTGTCCCCACCTACCCTTTATCTGCAGAGAGGTAGGGCGTATCTCCTCATCATCTCGTTAGAAAGAGACGGAGACTGGAATTGTACCCAGAGTTTGTCACACGCAGTGACGTCACTCGCGGATTCGGCTGGAGACCAACGCCAACCCCGATTCTTTGATTCATAAGTGTCACCTGATTTCTAACTTGTTTCAGCTGCCTGTGTCACTTTATTCATACAAATAGCAGTTCTTCGTTTCATCCTACACCCAGCGTCTGTTTGCAACCCCTGCCACTAGATTCCTAGCGACTGTCGCTCTCCGCGTCATCCGATTCGTAGCGTCTTTTATCCGTGTCGCTTGATTCCTAACGTGTTTCGTCCCTCCCATTTATTCCTAGCGTGCTCTACCCTTGTCATTTGATTCATACCATGTTCCATCCGTTTCATTTGATTTTGAGCTTGTTTTATTTGTGTTATTTGATACGTAGCTTGTTTCAACGTGTCATTCGATTTCTAGGTTGTTTCTTCCCTGTCATTTCATTTACAGCTTGTTTCAACCTTATCATTTGATTTCTAACTTGTTTTATCCGTGTCATTTGATTCATAGCTTGTTTTATCCATATCATTTGATTTCTAACCTGTTTTATCCGTTTTATTTGTGTTATTTGATACGGAGCTTGTTTCAACGTGTCATTCGATTTCTAGGTTGTTTCTTCCCTGTCATTTCATAGTTCGTTTCAACCATGTCATTTGATTTCTAGGTTGTTTTTTCCCTGTCATTTGATTTACAGCTTGTTTCAACCTTATCATTTGATTTTTAACTTGTTTTATCCGTGTCATTTGATTCATAGCTTGTTTTATCCATATCATTTGATTTCTAACCTGTTTTATCTATGTCATTTGGTTTTGAGCTTGTTTTATTTGTGTTATTTGATACGTAGCTTGTTTCAACGTGTCATTCGATTTCTAGGTTGTTTCTTCCATGTCATTTCATAGTTCGTTTCAACCATGTCATTTGATTTCTAGGTTGTTTTCTCCCTGTCATTTGATTTACAGCTTGTTTCAACCTTATCATTTGATTTTAGCTTGTTTTATCCGCGTCATTTGATTCATAGCTTGTTTTATCCATATCATTTGATTTCTAACCTGTTTTATCCATTTCATTTGGTTTTGAGCTTATTTTATCAGTGTTATTTGATTCATTTGTTTCAACGTGCCATTTATTTTAAGTTTGTTTTAGGCCTATTCATCTTATTTGATTCATAGCTTGTTTCAACGTGTCATTTGATTTTGAGCTTCTTTTATCCATGTTATTTGTTTCATAACTTGTTTCAACGTGTCATTTGATTTTGAGCTTGTTTTAGGCCTATTCATGTTATTTGAGTCATAGCCTGTTTCAACGTGTCATTTGATTTTGAGCTTGTTTTATAAGTGTTATTTGATTCATAACTTGTATCAACGTGTCATTTGATTTTGAGCTTTTTCATTCCTGTTATTTGATTCATAACTTGTTTCAACGTGTCATTCGATTTCTACTGTAGGTTGCTTCATCCGTGTCATTGCATAGTTTTTTTCAACCATGTCATTTGATTTCTAGCTTGTTTTATCCGTGCCATTTGATTTCTAGCTTGTTTTATCCGTGCCATTTGATTTCTAGTTTGTTTCAACCATGTCATTTGATTTCTAGCTTGTTTTATCCGTGTCATTTGATTTCTAGTTTGTTTCATCCATGTCATTTGATTTCTAGCTTGTTTTATCCGTGCCATTTGATTTCTAGTTTGTTTCAACCATGTTATTTGATTTCTAGCTTGTTTTATCCGTGCCATTTGATTTCTAGCTTGTTTTATCCGTGCCATTTGATTTCTAGCTTGTTATATCCATGCCATTTGATTTCTACTTTGTTTTATCCGTGTCATTTGATTTCTAGTTTCTTTTATCCGTGCCATTTGATTTCTAGCTTGTTTTATCCGTGCCATTTAATTTCTAGTTTATTTTATCCGTGCCATTTTATTTCTAGCTTCTTATATCCGTGTCATTTGATTTCTAGCTTGTTTTATCCTTGTCATTTGATTTCTAGTTTGTTATATCCGTGCCATTTGATTTCTATTTTATCCGTTCATTTGATTTCTAGTTTGTTTTATCCGTGTCATTTGATTTCTAGTTTGTTTTATCCGTGCCATTTGATTTCTAGCTTGTTATATCCGTGCTATTTGATTTCTAGCTTGTTTTATCCGTGCCATTTGATTTCTAGTTTGTTTTATCCGTGCCATTTGATTTCTAGCTTGTTTTATCATTTGATTTCTAGTTTGTTTTATCATTTGATTTCTAGTTTGTTTTATCCGTGCCATTTGATTTCTAGCTTGTTTTATCCGTGCCATTTGATTTCTAGTTTGTTTTATCCGTGCCATTTGATTTCTAGCTTGTTTTATCCGTGTCATTTGATTTCTAGTTTGTTTTATCCGTGTCATTTGATTTCTAGCTTGTTTTATCCGTGTCATTTTATTTCTAGTTTGTTTTATCCGTGCCATTTGATTTCTAGTTTGTTTTATCCGTGCCATTTGATTTCTAGCTTGTTTTATCCGTGCCATTTGATTTCTAGCTTGTTTTATCCGTGCCATTTGATTTCTAGTTTGTTTTATCCGTGCCATTTGATTTCTAGCTTGTTTTATCCGTGCCATTTGATTTCTAGTTTGTTTTATCCGTGCCATTTGATTTCTAGCTTTTTTATCCGATTTGATTTCTAGCTTGTTTTATCCGTGCCTTTGATTTGTTTTATTTCTGAGCTTGTTTTATCCGTGTTTGATTTCAGCTTGTTTTATCCGTGCCATTTTATTTCTAGTTTGTTTTATCCGTTTTGATTTCAATCCGTGTTTCTAGTTTGTTTATCCGTGCCATTTTCTAGTTTGTTTCATCCGTGTCATTTGATTCACAGCTTGTTTTATCCTTATCATTTGATTCACAGCTTGTTTTATTCACTTGTCTCACGCATGCATGTTATTCTATTCCTCTTATCTCCCACTCACGTGTGTTATTTATTCCTAATGTGTTCTAGTGGTGAGTGTCATTTGATTCATACTATGTTTCACTGACGCGTGTTATTTATTCCTAACGTGTTCTATCACGTGTCATTTGATTTCTAGTTGTTTTATCTCATTTGCGTGTTCTATTCTTGTTCTTTCGTGTTTTATCGCGTGCCATTTGGTTCCTACCATGTTTCATCCTGCGTGTTATTGTATTTGTAATGTGTTTCAGTTATCGTTGACTCGTGTCATTTCATTTCCTAGTATGCGTTTTTGTATTTGTAATGTGTAGACACTGGATGCGGGATGACTTATCGTTGAATGTATTTGATTTATAGCTATTTACTATATGTTACATTTGTTTAATTCAGACCATTGGCTCAACATGTTTTAAACGTAAACAGACGACGTCAACATGCTGGACCGTATCTCCGTACAGTCAGAAGGAAAAGAAAAAATAACGTACTGTTACCTTCCAAGGTTCAGTCCTCGTCATCATTGATGCAATTACCAGCGTTGCAGTAAACGACGATATATTCTCGTAAGATGTCGAAGCTGAATCGTCTTCGCCTATCGCTTAAACAGTTTTTGTATCGAGAGAATTTCTGAAGAAAAACTCTAAAATGGGGATCACTCAATTTCTTTAGAGGAATATTTGTACTCCGTGTCATGTTGCATTTCGTTAGACCCGCACAACTAAATGATGATGATGATGATGTAGAGTAAATGGTTCCTCAGATTTCATTTCAACGTATATCCTGTGCGATGTCCTGTTGCAATAGCCTGAGTTGTTCTGGTTTTTATTTCAATTTTACATACATTACACACGATATTGTCTTCGTTAATACATAAAATGTCACTCTCATAGTTCTTAATTGCATTTCGTACCTCTGAGCGAATTTAACGTTTTGCCATTTTTTTATTTTATTGGGTTATTTTACGACGCTGTTCAACATCTAGGTTATTTAGCGTCTGAATGAAATGAAGGTGATAATGCCGGTGAAATGAGTCCGGGATCCAGCACCGAAAGTTACATTTGCTCGTATTGGGTTGAGGAAAACCCCGGAAAAAATTCAACCAGTAACTTGTCCCGACCGGGATTCGAACCCCTGGTCACCTGGTTTCGCGGCCAGACGCGTTGACCGTTACTCCACAGGTGTGGACTTTTGGCATTATGAATGGATCAGCACAACATATTCAACGCGTACTAAATACTTGAGCAGGATAACACAACTGCACACATTGCGTTGCAATGTTACTATGAACAGATTGGGGTTCATTCATTTTGTACGCTGCTGTACTCGCCAGTTACACAAAAGACGGACGGCGCGGCACGTGCTATATACTCTGATACGAAACAACATCACTTTTCCTTAAGTCATCCGTATCCACTGTCTAGTAATGTGTTTCACTCACGCGTTTCACTTCATTCCTGCCATGTTTCAGTCAAGCGTGTTATTGTATTTCTAACATTTCACTCACGCGTGTCATTGTATTTCTAACATTTCACTCACGCGTGTCATTGTATTTCAACATTTCACTCACGCGTGTCATTGTATTTGAAATGTTTTTCACTCACACGTGTCATTGTATTTCTTTCACTCCTGCGTGTCATTGTATTTGAAATGTTTTTCACTCACCGTGTCATTGTATTTCATTTCACTCACGCGTGTCATTGTATTTGAAATGTTTTTCACTCACACGTGTCATTGTATTTCTAACATTTCACTCACGCGTGTCATTGTATTTCTAACATTTCACTCACGCGTGTCATTGTATTTCAACATTTCACTCACGCGTGTCATTGTATTTGAAATGTTTTTCACTCACACGTGTCATTGTATTTCTAACATTTCACTCACGCGTGTCATTGTATTTGAAATGTTTTCACTCACACGTGTCATTGTATTTCTAACATTTCACTCACGCGTGTCATTGTATTTCTAAGATTTCACTCACGCGTGTCATTGCATTTCAAATGTTTTCACTCACGTGTGTCATTGTATTTCAAATGTTTTTCACTCACGTGTGTCATTGTATTTCAAATGTTTTTCACTCAGTCATTGTATTTCAAATGTTTTTCACTCACGTGTGTCATTGTATTTCAAATGTTTTTCACTCACGTGTGTCATTGTATTAAAATGTTTTCACTCACGCGTGTCATTGTATTTCAAATGTTTTTCACTCACGTGTGTCATTGTATTTCAATGTTTTTCACTCACGCGTGTCATTGTATTTCAAATGTTTTCACTCACGTGTGTCATTGTATTTCAAATGTTTTTCACTCACGTGTGTCATTGTATTTCAAATGTTTTTCACTCACGTGTGTCATTGTATTTCAAATATTTTTCACTCACATGTGTCATTGTATTTCAAATGTTTTTCACTCACGTGTGTCATTGTATTTCAAATGTTTTTCACTCACGTGTGTCATTGTATTTCAAATGTTTTTCACTCACGTTTGCCATTGTATTTCAAATGTTTTTCACTCACGTGTGTCATTGTATTTCAAATGTTTTCACTCACGTGTGTCATTGTATTAAAATGTTTTTCACTCACGCGTGTCATTGTATTTCAAATGTTTTTCACTCACGTGTGTCATTGTATTAAAATGTTTTCACTCAGTGTCATTGTATTTCAAATGTTTTTCACTCACGTGTGTCATTGTATTTCAAATGTTTTTCACTCACGTGTGTTATTGTATTTCAAATGTTTTCACTCACGTGTGTCATTGTATTTCAAATGTTTTTCACTCACGTGTGTCATTGTATTAAAATGTTTTCACTCACGCGTGTCATTGTATTTCAAATGTTTTTCACTCACGTATTGTATTTCAAATGTTTTTCACTCACGTATGTCATTTCATTGGTAGCATGTTTCACTCACGCGCGTTTTATTTCTAACGTATTTCACTCACGCGTGTCATTTGATTTCTAGTACTTTATCTTTTACTCATGCGTGTTATTCTATTCCTCTCCTGTTTCACTCACCCTTGTCATTTGAATATCAGCATGTTTTACTCATGCGTGTTATTGTATTTCTGACGTGTTTCACTCACACGTGTATTTTAATTCGTAGTATGTTTTACTCATGGGTGTTATGCTATTCCTCTCGTGGTTTTCTCACACGTGTCATTTCAATCATTGTATGTTTTACTTACAAGATAGGCCTATTTTATTCCTAACGTGTTTCACGCACGCGTTCCATTAGATTCCTAGCTTGTTTCACTCACGCATGTCATCATCACATCATCTCTGTATTCTTCATCTTTCACTGCTGCTACCTCTCGTCACTGGAACTCTCTGCCGCCTGAAGTCAAGGGCTGCCGAACATTGAAATCTTTCAAATCCAAGTTAGAAAATTATCTTATGATGAGTTACCAAACTAAGTTACTATTATGACAAGTGTTGTATTGCATGTTTCCACGTATTCACATTTTTTTATGTTCTAGTGATATTTAACTTATTTTATATTTTTGTTTTCATATTTTCCGATAATGGTATATGTATAATGTGTGTACTTAAAAATATTGTATTCATTGTATATTTGTACTAATCATTTTTTATTACTATTAGTATTAAAATTATATTGTATTCATTGTATTATTTTATACTGCACTATTTTATTATTATATTACTATTATTATTATTATTATTATCATCATTATCATTCTTATTTTATTATTATTATTATTATTATTATTATTATTATTATTATTATTATTATTATTATCATCATCAATAATTGTCTTATTTTTTTATACTTTATACTTTGTATGTCTCATTTATTTTGACCTGCTATTCACATTTTATTATGCTGTTTTCTTTCTTTCTGTATGTTATATATTATGTCTGATTTCTACTTACTTGTTTACATATTTTTATTATTATTATCTTATTCAGTTTTGTGTGTAAAATTGTAGTGTACTTTGTAAATTTGTAGTGTTTTTTTGTAACGCAGTTTTACTCCTGGTTGAGTGTTAGAGAAGGCCGTATGGCCTTAACTCTGCTAGGTTAAATAAATCATTATTTTTATTATTATTATTATTATTATTATTATTATTATTATTATTATTATTATTATTATTATTATTATTATTAGATTCCTCGAGATTTTACTCACGAGTGTTATTCTGTTCCTCAAGTGTTTCACTCAGTGTGTCATTTGATTCTTCGGGTCTTTCACTCATCCGTTTCATTTGAATTCTAGCTTCTTTTATTCACACGTATTATTTTATTCGTAACGTATTCCACTTACACGTCTTATTCTATTATTAGCTTGTTTCACTAATGCCTGCCTTTTGATTTCAATTGTGTTTCACACACCCGTGTCGTTCGATTCATGACGTGTTTCACTCACGCGTGTCATTGGATTCGTAGAATCTTTAAACGATTCGTGTTATTCTATTCATAACGTGTTTCACTCATACGTGTCCTTTGATTTCTATTGTGTTTCACTCTTGTCGCTCGAATCAGCTCGGGTTTCACCAACCCATGTCAATTCATTCCTCAAGTATTTAACTCACCCTTGTCATTTTGATTCCTCGCGTGTTTCTTGGCTTTGTCCGACCACTTACGCAAGCTTCGGCGTGCTGATTATCAGCGTATTCCATCATATTCATTTGACTCTCAGCTTGTTTTAACCGTGTTATCTGATTCCTAGCGTGCTTTATCCATGTTAACTAATACTCCGGTATTTTCACTCATACGTTACACCGTGTTTCTGATGTCAGTATGTTTCACTCACGTATACTATCTTATTCTGATTCTTAGAATGTCTCACTCATCTGTTATCTCATTCTCGGAATGTTTCACTCATCCGTGATATCTGATTCTCATATTTTACTTATCCGTCTTACTTGTTTGTTAGAATGTTTCACTCATCCGTCTTATCTGAATGTTAGAATGTTTCACTCATCCGTCTTATCTGAATGTTAGAATGTTTCACTCATCCGTCTTATCTGAATGTTAGAATGTTTCACTCATCCGCGTTATCTAATTGTTAGAATATTTCACTCATCCGTCTTACCTGTTTGTTAGAATGTTTCATTCATCCGTGTTATCTGATTGTTAGAATGTTTCACTCATCCGTGTTAACTGTGAGAATGTTTCACTCATCCGTATTATTCGATTGCTAAAATGTATCACTCATCCGTATTACCCGATTGTTAGAATGTTTCACTTATTCGTGTTGTTTCACTCATCCATTGTTGTCTGATTGTTAGAATGTTTCGCTCATCCGTCATACCTGTTTGTTAGAAAGCTTCACTGATCCGTGTTATCTGATTGTTAGAATATTTTACTCATCCGTCTTACCTGTTTGTTTAGAATGTTTCATTCATCCTTATTATCTAATTGTTAGAATATTTCACTCATCCTTGTTAACTGTGAGAATGTTTCACTCATTCGTATTACTCGATTGTTAGAATGTTTCACTTACCCGTGTTGTTTCACTCATCCGTGTTATCTAATTGTTAGAATATTTTATTCATCCATATTATCTGTTTCTTGGAATTCTTCACTTATCCATTGTTATCTGATTGTTAGAATGTTTCACTCATCCGTCTTATCTTTTTTAATGTTTCACTCATCCGTATTACCTTTTTTTAATGTTTCATTCATCCGTATTAACTCTTTTTTTCATCTGAACCCGATTGTTTATTTCACTCATCCGTGTTATCTGATTGTTAGAATGTTTTATTCATCCGTGTTATCTGTCAGTTGGAATTCTTGACTCATCCATTGTTGTCTGATTGTTAGAATGTTTCACTCATCCATGTTATCTGATTGTTAGAATGTTTCACTCATCTGTGTTATCTGATTGTTAGAATGTTTTATTCCTCCGTGTTATCTGTTTGTTGGAATTCTTCACTTATCCATCGTTATCTGATTGTTAGAATGTTTCACTCATCCGTGTTATCTGATTGTTAGAATGTTTTATTCATCCGTGTTATCTCTTTATTGGAATTCTTCACTTATCCATTGTAATCTTATTGTTGAATGTTTCACTCATCCGTGTTCACTGTATGTTTCATCCGTTTATTATCTTTTTTGTTAGAATGTTTATTCTTTGTCTGATTGTTAGAATGTTTTAATCATCCGTGTTATCTGTATGTTTGAATTCTTCACTCATCCATTGTTGTCGGATTGTTAGAATGTTTCACTCATCCGTGTTAACTATGAGAATGTTTCACTCATCCGTATTACTCGATTGTTAAAATGTATCACTCATCAGTATTACCAGTATTGTTAGAATGTTTCACTCATCCGTGTTAACCGAGAATGTTTCCTCATCCGTATTACTCGATTGTTAAAATGTATCACTCATCAGTATTACCAGATTGTTAGAATGTTTCACTCATCCGTGTTAACTGTGAGAATGTTTCACTCATCCGTATTACTCGATTGTTAAAATGTATCACTCATCAGTATTACCAGATTGTTAGAATGTTTCACTCATCCGTGTTAACTGTGAGAATGTTTCACTCATCCGTATTACTCGATTGTTAAAATGTATCACTCATCAGTATTACCAGATTGTTAGAATGTTTCACTCATCCGTCAACTCAGAATGTTTCACTCATCCGTATTACTCGATTGTTAAAATGTATCACTGTCAGTATTACCAGATTGTTAGAATGTTTCACTCATCCGTGTTAACTGTGAGAATGTTTCACTTTCATCCGTATTTTAATTGTTAAAATGTATCACTCATCAGTATTACTTGTTAGAATGTTTCACTATCCGTGTTAACTGTGAAATGTTTCACTTATCCGTATTTTTACTTGATTGTTAAAATTTCACTCATCACCAGATTGTTAGAATGTTTCACTCATCCGTGGTTATTTAGCGTGTTTCACTCATCCGTATTACTCGATTGTTAAAATGTATCACTCATCAGTATTACCAGATTGTTAGAATGTTTCACTTATCCGTGTTGTTTTACTTGTCCGTGTTATCTGATTGTCAGAATGTTTTATTCATCCGTGTTATGTGATTGTCAGAATGTTTTATTCATCCGTGTTATCTGTTTGTTAGAATATTTTACTCATCTGTCTTACCTGTTTGTTTAGAATGTTTCATTCATCCGTATTATCTGACTGCTAGAATGTTTCACTCATCCGTGTTAACTGTGAGAATGTTTCACTCATCCATATTACTCGATTGTTAAAATGTATCACTCATCAGTATTACCAGATTGTTAGAATGTTTCATTCTTCCGTGTTGTCGTATAGAATGTGTCACTGTTTCGTGTTGTCCGTTTGTTCGAATATTTCATTTTTCTGTAACAATATTACTGTATTTCTTGTGTGCTGTCTTATTCCTAAAGTATTCCATCCGTTTTATATCTTTTTATTGCGTTTATTCTTGTCTATTTTTCTCCCAGAATGTTTTATATGTATTACTTAGAGCCTAACGTGTTTCTTTGCTCTTTTCACCCCATTTCCAACGCCTTGTGCTCATCCTTGCCCTAAGTATCGCCTCATTCAAATGTGTCACTCCATTGTACAGTCCCCTGTATTTTGAGTTGATTGCCACCTGTGCCGACGTCTTCCTGCCGCCCGCCAGCTCATTTCCTCTATCTCCGGCCGATAGGTCGTCGACGTCACGTTCTTCATCCCGCGTCCGTCTTGCGTGGGACTGCGTCTCTCCGTGTGTTGCACGTAGGCCCGTGTTGCAGGCTGTCTCTTATCACCCTGGCAGACGGTGATGAGCTGCCATAATGTTCTGCGTCATTATCAAGCCCGGGGATGTGAACGGGTTTCCATTAAATTTGGCGCGTGGCCTTAATGTCACCCATCATCATAATATGCTCTCAGCCTGCCTATATACAGATTGTGTTTGTCTCACTGTCGCGCATAATGTATTATGTATGTAAGTATGCATACAGCTTAAGGGGGCAGGTACACATTTCAACTGTATTTTAACATTTTTTTTTTGCTCAAAATCTATAGATCCTTTGAAATAAAAATTGGCATGCTTAATATGTATGTATGTATGTATGTATGTATGTATGTATGTATGTATGTATGTATGTATGTATGTATGTATGTATGTATGTATTTATTCACACTGCAAATGGGTATACTGGCAGTTAAAATTACACTTAATGACAATTAATAATAAACACAACTAACAGAAAACAATAATTAATAATAATAATAATAAAATAAGAATAATAATAATAAAATAAGAATAATAACAAGAGCATCCTAAATTAAATGAAGCATGGTCACTTAAAATAACATTTAAAGTAAATCTAATTTGTATCTTAACCCAAGTTCGAACTAAGACCCAGAGTGTGACAGGTTCATACCTGCACAAGTCCCTCTTTCAAAAAAACAAGTATATTTGATGTCAACTCACTACTGCACTGATTCTACCTGATTTGACATTAACATTTCCCGCTAACCATTTCACTGTTCAAATAAATTTGCACAGCCACTTCACTGAAATTTACACACTTCACTTGCACAATAGACTTCACTGACACTACATTCCTCACTGATAGAACACTTCAGATAAAAGATATCAATTACACCCTTTAAATAGTTACTACCATCTATTAGTAAAGTCCTTAAGCCTTTTTTAAATACATTTTTGTTTGGTAAAGCCTTCTGTATTACTTATACATTTTTTTATCGTCCGCCTTAACGACGCTTTCAACTCAGGTTATTTACCGTCTACTGGGATTGGTGATAGAGATGAGGCCGAGGATTCGCCATAGATTACCTTACATTTGCCTTACTGTTGGGTAAAACCTCGGAAAAAACCCAACCAGGTAATCAGCCAAAGCGGAAATCGAACCTGCGCCCGAACGCTATATATATAGCAGTTTTAATGTTTTTAAAAACCTGATAGGCTACTTATTATCTTAATTGTGGAAATTTGTAAAGTATAAGGTTATTCTAAAGTAAGTTCCCAGATTGAAATGGCTCTTTCTTCTGTACATAGGCCTATTAACAGTTTGATTCCATTTACTAGTAGGTACACTGACGTTTAAAGGTATCTCACTTCCAATAATTATTTCTTGATCGTGTAAGCGAACTTTTTAACCAACGGAAACGTCAGAACCAGAGATATAAGAAAATGACAAAGTTTGAAATAGTTTCGCTAGTTCTCAATAGATGACTCTATTATTGGAACGGGTAAAACAGTTTTTAGAGAATTTTGATGTAGATTAAATATAACTTATTGTCATAATTGGCACTATCAGCGGTTTCCCGCTAAATCTAGTGTTTTTCACAATGATTACAAGGGCGATGAAATTTTGAATTTTGTAATGCGTTTATATTTATTTACTATTGGCGACACTGACTGTTATCTTCGCCATCTATTCATAGAAGTAATAACTAAAGAAGCGACACTTACACGAACAAGTTATCGAACATTATCGATTATTGGAGTCGGGTATCGTTGAATGTCAGTGTACCATTATGCTTTAGAGCAGTGGTATTCAATCTATGGTACGCGTACTCCTGGGATATGCGAGTTTGTCTCAAAGGGTACGCATCCCACTGACGAGGTATGTAAAAATGCTGACGTGTTTATTTCTTTGCGTGGTAATTGTTGCAGTTTACATATTTTACTTTATAATATAAATTCTGCTTATTGTATTTTTGATATGACCAATATCTATTATTTTAGAAGTTGATGTAGCCACGAAGATGGGACCAGACGTTGCAGAGAACAATAATGTGGGTCGATGCGGTGTATCAGACGTGAACCTTATTCAGAATGCATTCACAAAATGTGGCCCTACGTTCAGAGTCGCCCGGTCGTAGTTCTTGTGTCACATTAACTTTGTAAGGTTTTAGGTGTAATGATTTCGTAGCTTCATGCACTGTTGAACGCGAGATTCCAGTTTGCTGCACTAAACACCGAATGGATTTGTGAGAGGAATTTTCTAGGCAATAAGCAGAGCCATCTATAATTCCTTCGCTAAATAAACCCTACGCTGTCTTCTGAACCTTACATCATTAACATGAATTTGAATTTATGTACAGTCTATGAACAAAACAAGGCATTTAGGCGATATAGTCAAAATACATGAGAGTGACAGAAAACAACACGATTCGTAATACCAAGAAAAGTTAATAAAAGTAACATAACGATATAAAAACACTGAAAGATCATTAAAAGAGATAAGATCCAATGCAAATAGTCCAATGAGCTAAAAGATCGAACAAAAATTGTCCAGATAACAAACTGCTCATGATATAAAGTCCAGAAGAAATTAGTCCAAAGTACGATATTGTCCAATAGGGCTATTCCATATGAAATCGATCAGTAAAAAAACCTCGCATTTTTTTATATTCTAATTTTTTCCCTACTTATACAAGGTGCTGAGGAGAGTGCATTTGCAAAAATATACTATCGAAAGTCGAACAGTTTTCGTATTATTGAGCGACAAATTTAGCGTATTTTATAAAAACAAGCCTCTTTCAGCGCTAAGAACTTTGGAACCATTTACTGCAGAACATTGAACTGGAGCTCATTTTGAAGCTGACATTTGGTAGGTTATGTTAAGAAGTAAGCCTTATTTTTATTGTACACAGAGAGACAGATAATCTGATTTTACTTACTTTTAGGCTTTTTGCCAATTTGTAAAAATGTAAAAAAATATTGAGAAAAAAACCTTCTATTATTAATAGGGATTCGGCATTGTTTGCTTAGTGGCTCGGCAATAAGTTTCGAGGGTATTAAATAAATTATTTTCACACGCCTGGACTTGAACGGCCCAGTACCACGGGCACTGACCGAGAGCTGAAGATAAGCGAGCGTTGGGCGTCATTTTACTCCAGTGTTTATGAAAATCTGTGATAAAGCTAGCACAGCCATGCGCTGTTAGACGACACATTACGTATTTGTCTCCTGGCCTTGCTTCCCTCGGCTAGCTCCCGCCTCACAGTCAGCTGGTTAGTTCACGCGCGTACCTACTATTTATTTTCTTTATTTGATATTTTCAATACTTTCTTATCAACATGCCATCAGTAGAAAATATGTTTATTTGTACTTTCAATGCGGAATCTAACTCATATTTTTTAAATATTTTTTTTTCGGTGGCAAAGCCGTCTTAATGAGGAAAAATCTAAATTTCTCCATTTCTCAGCATCAAAATAAATCATGATTTTGATCATTGGGTGAAAGGGTTTCGGAGCTACAACAGTTTAAAGTTGCTAATTTTATGAAAATACGATAAATTTAAATATTTTAAATTTAAACACTATGAAATTCTGATGCCTCAAACTTTGCACAAAGCATTGTATCACAGTTCTCTACGCACAAAAAAAGTTTTATTGTATTTTGAAATTGTAAGGTCAATTTTCTCTATATTTCGGTCGATTTGAGATGGAATAGCTCAATACTTATGTGGTCCACATAAACTATATTGTCCAGTTAAGTTATGGCCCAATGAAAAAAAAAGGTTCTATGGAAATATAGTTCAATAGAAATAAGGTACAAGCTGACATAAAGTCCAACGGAGAAGTCATTGAGTTTTAATCTCAAGAAATTCTAGAACTTGCATCCTATATTGAAGCCACATATATTAGCGGACGTGCTGCAAGAGGAAGAAGGCGAGAAATCCCAACATGATTCGACCCTGGAACACGGAATGTACTCATAAATGAATTGGAACCCAACGGTCGACAGCGTACAAACAATGTAGTGGAAAGTTTCCATTCTCAATTTCAGCGACAAGTTGTTGTTCACCATGTTAACATCTGGAGATTTATTCAACACCTAACTTCTCCGTAGAAAACTAAATTGACGCATTTTTCCTCAAAATCGTGTTCCCTGCACATCTAAAATTGTTCAAGGTGGAAATTTTTTAATTAACTCACGATATAAATTAGCCATTTGTGTAAATTGTACTCACTTCCAACATTTTTTTGCTGTTTACGAAAATAATAATATAAAATTAATATTCTAAGTATTGGTGATATAATTTTTAATTGGTTTATTTTACGACGCTTTATCAACTGTCATGGTTGTCTAGCATCTGAGTAAAATGATGGTGATAATGCCAGCGAAGTGAGTCCAGGGTCCAGCGCCGAAATTTATCCAGCATTTGCTCTTAATAGCTGAAGGAAAATACTCGAGAAACCTTCGTAATTTGTCCCATCCAAGATTTGAACCGGACCCGCTCGTTTCATGGTTAGACATGCTATCTGCGATTAACAATGAGATCTTAACTATGTTGTGTATTGGTCGAATAACAACGATAGTACGAAAGCACACCGTTGAATGGAAAGTTGTTAAGCTGTATGTAGTTATGAATATTATGGTCATGCGTAATAAGCAGGGACCGGATTTTTAGGTTTTTAAAAACATCATTTTAGGTCTAGGAAATGGGTGAAATAGGTTTTTTTAGGCTTTATGTTAATATGTGAAAAGGGTCGCAAAAATTGCCCGATGTATCCTTTCAGTTATTCTCAAAAAATAAATATAGGCCTATTTTTATTAAGGCAACATGGACCATGAAACTAACCTTTCCAAGAACCAAACTATTTATCAAAATTTATAAGATTCGAAATGTTTGCTCCTTCCCTTTAACATTATTTGCAGTTTGAATAAATTATTGTAACAATTAACATTTTATCTAATATAATTTGTTTGATATAACTACATAAATTTAAATTTTCAGTAGATAAAAGGTACAGTACACACAACGTTTGAATTAAATTTGTTCAAACCTGATCAAGAATTATTTTGAAAAGTAACAAACAAAGTTGAGAAGCTTTTGTCATCTAGTCTTCTGTCAAAAATCTGAAAGTTAGAATTTATAAAACAGTTATATTACCGGCTGTTCTGTATGGTTGTGAAACTTGGACTCTGACTCTGAGAGAGGAACAGAGATTAAGGGTGTTTGAGAATAAGGTTCTTAGGAAAATATTTGGGGCTAAGAGGGATGAAGTTACAGGACAATGGAGAAAGTTACACAACGGAGAGCTTCACGCATTGTATTCTTCACCTGACATAATTAGGAACATTAAATCCAGACGTTTGAGATGGGCAGGGCATGTAGCACGTATGGGCGAATCCAGAAATGCATATAGAGTGTTAGTTGGGAGGCCGGAGGGAAAAAGACCTTTGGGGAGGCCGAGACGTAGGTGGGAAGATAATATGAAAATGGATTTGAGGGAGGTGGGATATGATGGTAGAGACTGGATTAATCTTGCTCAGGATAGGGACCAATGGCGGGCTTATGTGAGGGCGGCAATGAACCTCCGGGTTCCTTAAAAGCCAGTAAGTAAGTAAGTAGTAACAAACAAAGAAAACAGCATTATTTACTGATACTATTCCTAGTTGCAATATATGACCAAATACTTTTCAAGATTCTGACTGAGAAGTTTTTTCTATTGTCTCTCAAAATATATTTGAAGGAGGAAAAGGTTCTTTTGACAGTACATGATGTCATAGGTGCATATTTCATCGCTGCCAATGCAGCAGGTACCCACGGTACAGTCCGCGTCACCGTTTTTACCTTTACCGTAGTTTGTCTGACAACTGTGTTTGACAAATGGCTGATGTGACGTGTATAAGAAGTGGTACCATTCTCAGCTGCACTACCAACATGCTCACAAACTGGGCACTATACTCTAGGACACACGCCAAAAACGCTGGCGCCAGCTGTAACTGACAATTGAAGCTTTCCCCCTGGAGAATGGAACAAACATTTTTCATTTTTTCAAGCCCTGGATTCCTCTGCAATACTTTCTTCAGTTTTAATGTGACGGCTTCACCCACGGGTCCTGGTACTTGTTTCTGTAGAAGCGAGTCAATGACACCAATTCCATCTTTCAGTTATAGCGACGAAGATTCCAAGTACTCAATATATTTTGGAAGGTCACTGAAATGTGCCTTGAGGAAAGCAAGGGAGCCATAGATGTTATCACTGCTAAGTATAGATTTTGCCTTAAGGCTAATTCACACGGGGATAGTTTACAGGAGTCAAGTGCTTGGAGCAAGTCGACTTTCCTTCAACTTTCTCCGTGTGATATGGTCGAGACAGTCAAGTTGTGACTTGGCGGTCAAGCAGAATTTGAGTTGACGACCCGTCAACTTTTGTGTCCACTTTCCCGTCACGTGACCAACTGGACTCCACCACTTCCCGCGTGTGAATACGAATTTGCAGCAACTTGGCAAGTAGAAAGTTTGTAGTTTTAGGCCTATTGTCGAAGTAAATTAATGATGAGCGCCCCTAAGTGGAATTCCAGCGATATCATAAAGTTTTTGGAAGTGTATGAGAAGTGTGAGCTTCTATGGAGTATACGTGACAAAGAATACCTCAATAAAAACAAGCGGGAATTATTATTCCAGAAACTAGTCAGCGAACTCATGGAACAAGGTTTCGAAAACATAGACGTAGAAGTGGTTCGCAAAAAGTTAAAAACCCTTAAAACAGGACTCATTCTGAGATGTTTCCTGTATTCCGCAGGACCTTCTTCAGCCAATTCTTTCAACAAGGTATTAGATGCACCGTGCATAATTCTTCTACGAATCCATTTCTTAACCCATGTTCTCTTTTCCTTTTTTTCAAGAATATTTTGTAATTCATGCAATAACAAGGCGCTCAATAATATGTGCTGGTGGCATCTTGAGTTTCACCAAACTAAAAGTCCCAGTTCACTATTGATTTTTATTAACTATAACAGAAAACAAGAATTCAAACCCCACTACGAATACAACATTCAGCGTGCGCTTTTTTTCAAGCATGGTTTCAAGTTTAATGTCTCCGTGTGATCACAAATATAGCATCAAGTTTAGAGGCTTCAAGCACTTGATTCCTGTAAACTATCCCCGTGTGACTCGAGTTTTATGAATTGAAGCAGCCTCCTCCACGTCGAGTATATGTTCTTTACTCTGTCACTTTGGAAGTAAATAAAAACACTAAGTATATGATTATGTCTCGTGACCAGAATATTGTACTGAAAATGTAAAAATAGATTTATCCTTCGAAGAGGTGGAAAATTCAAATATCTTGGAGCAACAGTAACAAATATAAATGACACTCGGGAGGAAATTAAACGCAGAATAAGTATGGGAAATAGCGTGTTATTATTCGGTTGAGAAGCTTTTATCATCCAGTCTGCTGTGAAAAATCTGAAAGTTAAATTTATAAAACAGTTATATGGACATGGACTTTTTAGGTTAAGGGTGTTTGAGAATAAGGTGCTTAGGAAAATATTTGGGGCTAAGCATGATTACAGGAAAATAGAAAGTTTTATTCTTCACCTGAGGTTAAATCCAGACGTTTGAGAGGGCAGGGCATAGCACGTATGGGCAATTGCATATAGAGTGCATTGGGAGGCCGGAGGGAAAAAGACCTTTAGGAAGGCCGAGACGTAGATGGGATTATAATATTAAAATGGATTTAAGGGAGGTGGGATATGATGATAGAGACTGGATTAATCTTGCACAGGATAGGGACCGATGGCGGGCTTATGTGAGGGCGGCAATGAACCTTCGGGTTCCTTAAAAGCCATTTGTAAGTAAGTAAATACAGGATAACGCTCATCAAGAATGATTATTTAGGTTTTTTAGGTAATAAGGTCCAATTTAGGTTTTTTAGGTTCAACAGAATTCACATATGCAGTTCCTACGATCATGATTCGGAAAGGTATTGAAGAAATTAGGAGTTGAAGCAAGGAAAAAAATAGGTAAAAACTTACAAATCCGGTCCCTAAGAATAAGGCATCTATTTCTACAGTAGTGGTGGCAAATGTTTTAAGAAAGGGCGTCTCCCGATTGCCTCAGTCGTCCTGATTGCCTTGTAAATTATTTATTTTTGGCCAGAAGCTGTTTTCTGATTATAAATTTTAATTACCAGTTTGCGAACTGCAGGATATGAAACAAAAAAAAATCTTTAATCAAAACTGTCAAAAGTTCGAAATGACTTGCAGTACTGGTAGTGTAACTTTGAAACGAAAAAGAAAAAAGGAAAACTGAAGACAGTAGAAGCAATTTGCAGATATGTTCAATAAATGATATCTTTAACAGTACCGCACTGCCAGGAGCCTCTTTCTTAAAGCAACTGCTTCGATTAGTGACGAGAATATCAACTGATAATTAGATGAATTTATATGTTCTCTAAACACAGAGACGAGCAAATTAGGAGTGAATTTTAGTAGTCTGACCAGTTTTCTATTTCTTGAAGAAATTTGCTTGTCACATTTGATTATAATTTTCAGGTGTGGTCAAACCTAATCATTCTTCGGAAAACGTATCGTGTGTCTTTCACGTGTTAAATTTTATTACCTTGTTAACATGTTTCGGCCTGTTATTGGCCATCTTCAGAACTGGTTGTTGCTGGTCTTGGCGCCTTTTGTTTTGTTTGGGGATGTGTTTGTGTAGTGTAATGTTTTTTATGTTAACATTTATTTTTATTTATTTATTTATTTATTCTGGTGTAGTTAAGAGGTTATGGTAGCACACAGACTTTACAAGCCACCATCTGTTGCTACGACGTTCAAGTTATACAGTACACGTTCTCAAGTTCAGATTGAACGCCTTGATTAATAGGCAACTTCTCTGACACAAGAGCTGAAACTCGCTTCAAATCGCTGACTCATCAACAGTGACGTCATGACACACTTTGAAATGAACACCCGGTAGAAGCGGAGGCGATTTTTTCCTGGGTGTTATTTTTCTTCTCTCCACGTATGTGGATTATTTTTGTACACATTGTCTTTTACATTTCTCCACACATAAAGTCACAAAGAGTTAGGATGGGGAATGGAGGGGACCATACAATTCTCCTGATAATTCTGTCCTGGAATACTCTATGAATTTGGTCCATAGACTAGCCTACTATATGTGCTGCTGTCGCAGAATCCTGTAGGGAAAAAAAAACAAAAGCACACTTCCTAACCTAAACGATTCTGTCACGGCACGTACAGCTGTTGAATTTAAAATCAAACAAAACTACGTTGGCGCAAGGAATAGAGACTACGATCGCGTCAGGCAAGAATATTGTCAGTGGATTTTCAAATAAGAATGCATGACGGTGATCGGCCCTGATCTGTTTACAGACGAGGCTCGTTTACAACTCCGTACGTAATTAACCCTCCTCCTACCAAGGGGGGTAACAGTATTACCCCACTGATGGTTTTTGAGTATTGTTTCCATTTCTGTCCATATTTATTTTTTAAATTCCTTGTATTTGTCTGTTATATGTCTACTAGTATAAATAAGAATTAATCTACTTTAAGAAACAGAAGAAGTGGCGCCAAGACCAACAACGACCAGTTCTGAAGATGACCCATAAATAGGTCGAAACATGTAAACGAGGTACGTTGAAATTTAACACAGGAAAGTCTTACCATACATATTCCGAAGTAATTCGCTTTATTCATGTGGGGTTACCTTGTTACCCCTCATGATAGTCCGTGTCATGTAAATTCCAAGAAATTGAATTCAATTTGTAGCTTAATTTTCTCAGTTATGAGTTTGTCTGGTTTCCAAATCATTTTCTTTCGTGTCATTTATATCAGTATTTATATTGTTACTAGTGGCTTGTACAGCATATGCCGCAAATTAAGTTCATTACACGTTCAAATAAATTTTTTTCAGATTTATTTTCAGTGAAGAATACCAGGCATTTTGAAAGTTATTTGCTTCCGTACTAATGAAACATACTCCCTCTGAATGTTTTTTTTTAATGCCAAATATTTTTTCTTGAACCTAACCACCTTCAGTTTTGGAGTTTCAACGTGAAAACGCAAGTAACAATGTCAGGACGATCAGTGGGTTTCATGTGGGAGAAAAGAAATAGCTATTTCAGGTCATTGTGGATTGTAGGTGAAAGTTAAAAAAAAAATGTCAGGTTTGCTATGCTTTCGAACAATAGCATCTTGGTATAGCTGCTGCATGTACAGGGTAAAATCATTTTATCCTGCTAAGAGATCTTGCTGAAATGATCGGGAGACTACATAATTTTGTAGGCTTCTTATTTTATCAATAAGTAATACCTTTTGGTCTTTCCTTAGGAAATGTAATTTTTGCGCTCTTTCGAGCCAATACTGAAGAGAATGACGCATATAAATATCTACACTACACCGCCATTAAGTATATGAGAAGACTCAACCCCACTTGATTAATAACTATAAAAATATTTGATTTTTACTAACAATATTATTATCTTACGTAAGTTTTGTAGTTATATACTATATAGCCGCCCCTCAGTAAATTAAAGAAATGAAGATCTAATTTAAGATATTCTCTACATCTACTTACATAACCCCAAAACGTTTCACTTTCATATCATCAATATAGCATTAATATGCATAATTAACGAAAAATAGGCACATCATGGCATTAACTATAATAATATTTCATTTCTAATGGTAATAATGTCACCAAACCTTCTCAAGTTTTGTAGATTTCAGTATTCAATACACAGCTGTATTCAGAAAATTACACACCGCAGAATCAGACCTGTAAATTATTTTTAGTAAGTCTTGAAAGTTTTTAATAACCAATTGAATTTGAGCTCTAAATATGTCAGCAATCCTGTAGGTCATGGCCTTCGTGTAATAGCCTATTGTTTATTGTAGTGTGTCTTTTGTTTTATATTGAAATGCAATTAGTTCTCAAAGCTGACGAAAGATGGATTTTGGAAAATAAGAAAATTATGTAGGAAAACTAACTCTTCATTGAAAGTTACTATTTTTTTTCTGAAAATCCTTGGATGCCAAGCTTCAAAATGACGGGTCATTCATTAAAATCCGTTCAGCCGTTTTCCCGTAATTTCCATTACCAGTTCAAATTAGGCTATACTCGTATAGATTTATGTTATCATCACCTTTGTTTTCCAAATTGTTTTTTTTTTTCCTCCTGTGTGTTATGGTTATTCTAACACTGATTTTGTTAGAAATAATTATTAGTGGATTTTTTTTTCGAGATGACCATTGTACTATAGGTGGTGTTCGAATATTTGAATTTCAACATAGAACTAAATTTTGTTTTGTTGTCTTGAAATGGAAGTGAGACTAGTTTAAATGTACTGTATACCGGTATGTCATCTTATATTGTCACTAGTAACATATCTAAAAGTTTTTAATTTTGGTTTACGTTTTCAACAATATAAAACGAGACTTTTGAACCACTCTTTTAAAAAATAGGACAATTGGAGGGTTGAGAGCCATAGTGGGTCAAGCGCCATTTATTAAAAACGGAGAAATCAAGGGTTAAAGTTAAGTGAATACCATAGTTTAATGAATATTGACTTGTCATTTAGTTTTAATATACATACTTTATATTACCTGCTATATGTTTCATTGAATTATTTCAATGACTTAATTTTAACCCTTGTTTTCTTCGTTTTTAATATATGGCGCTTGGCCCACTGTGGCTCTGAACCCTTCAATTATTTTAAAGTTTTACATTTTCTGGAGGTCTACAGTCAACAATACATAAATTGTTAAATATTGCAAATCTTAACAAAGATTGGTATATGGTTTTGATTAGGGTATTAATACCCCACTTGGTATTAGTAAGTACCTATCTCTTTACTTGTTTCAAGTAAGATTTCCGTGTTGTCCCTAATCGTTTGTGGATTTCTTCTAACATATTCACGTCATCCGCATAGAAAAGAAGTGATGTAACCTATTCAATTCCAAACCCTCTCTGTTATTCTGGATTTTCTTAAGGATTATTCTAAAGCGAAGTTAAAAAGTAAAGGTGATAGTGCATCTCCCTGCTTTAGCCCACAGTGAATTGGAAACGCATCCGATGGAAACTGGCCTATACGGACTCCAATATAATAATAATAATAATAATAATAATAATAATAATAATAATAATAACACAAGTAGGTCTTACCCTTAAATCAGAATTTTGGGTGTGACAGGGAGTATAATGGCGTTTTATATTTGTTTTGAAAAGCCACGTAAAGGCTTGCAGCAAATGGTGCATTTAATATTTCTTTCATACTCAGAAACTAAAATTGTTTCTCCCATTGCGAATAAAGTTTATTTTCTTCACAATCGACACGGAAGGATATGTCTCCGATGCCATTGCGAAGATATCGCGCCGCTGATACCATCTTCTCTGTGTCATGCAGGGGGTAGTGGATGGGGTTGAGGGAGCAAACACCACGTCTTACAGTGCTCAATGCCCGCTACTCACGTTTGCATCACAACTCACTAAATGGACACGCCTGATGTAGGCAGTAGACGCTGGCCGACTTTGCACCCCTCCAACTAATTAAGTAGGTAACAATAATAATAATAATAATTAGGGCTAGGATTTTGATGACCTATAAATAAAAAAAGTCCTAAAAACAATGCATTTATGACCTAAAAATCTTTCAAAAATGTCCTTAAAAATGACCTAAAAATTGATCTTACATTCTAAAATTGGCTCAGAAGGGAAAGAAGTTTTGTGCTACTTAATATTTAGACTAGTAATTAAATTAAATTCTAGTACCAACATTTAAGTTCATTTAATTTTAGATATTTTTTTCTAAGCGGTACACTTTAATTAACTATTTTACCTGATGTAATTTCCATGTAGCTCACCACAAGGCCACTCTTATACGGAATTAGCAAGTAGAGAGGAGCCTATATTGAAGGGGTGGTTGGACTGATCCATTACATGGGGTCTATATTTGTGTAGAAAAACGATTAAAATATTATACAAAATAATGGGTATTAGCCACCGGCGTAGCTCGGTCGGTTAAGGCGCTTGCCTGCCGATCCGGAGTTGCGCTCGGGCGCGGGTTCGATTCTCGCTGGGACTGATTATCTGGTTGGGTTTTTTCCGAGGTTCTTCCCAATCGTAACGCAAATGTCAGATAATCTATGGCAAATTCTCGGCCTCATCTCGCCGAATATCATACCACTATCACCAACTCCATAGACGCTAAATAACCTCTTAGTTGGTACAGCGTTGTTAAATAACCAACTAAAAATAAATGGACAAAATATGTAGACAAAATATCAAAGGAAATAAAGATTATTTTATATTAATAATGGGGATTTGTGGCCAAAATTAAATTAAAATGCCTCAAAAATGTCCGAATAACACAAAAGATGCTCTTATGAGTTGAAACAGGCAAAAAATGCAAAAAAAATGCCCTAACAAATATGTCTTAAACACTTAGTTTATCACATAACATATAAATACTAAAGCGGCTATATTTCATCAAAATCCTAGTCCTAATAATAAAAGCCGTAGATCCCCAGTGGAGCAAGGCCTCCTGCTCGAGTCTTCACAATCAGAAGAGCCAACCTGATGGTCTATTTACATTCCTAGCTTTATTGTCCACAATTACACTAGCACTGTTATTGCTGCCGCTCAAAGTTGGTTGACTGCGTTCCTCCACCGTGTTCTTTGGCGTCCTATTCTGGTCCACAGTCCTCCTAGCTGCAACTTGATTGAACTCGTCCTCCCATCTTGTTCTAGGTCGTCCACGGTTTCTCCAGCCAATTCTTGGATCCCACAGTGTCTCCCATCTGGTAGGTTGCATTCGTACCACGTGTCCTCCCCAGCGCCATTTCATCCTATTACCTAGTGTGACCACGTCCTCTATGCCGCTTCGTCGCCGTACTTCTTCGTTTCTGATTCTGTCCTTCAGGCTTATTCCGAGTATTTTCCTTTCCATTCTTCTTTGGCATCTTCCTAATTTTAATGCCTGTTTCTTGGTGAGTGACCAGGATTGCGCCCCATAAGAAGTACAGGTGCAATGCAGCTGTTGAAGATCTGCCTCTTGTTCTGCAATTTCTGGCGCTTGTCCATTAGGATGAAGGACAGACTCCAAAACTTTTTCCATGCTGATGCTATTCGTCTATCGATTTCTTTATCCATGCTGTTCTGAAATGATATGGTCTGCCCAAGGTAGATGTATTGCATGACAAATTCGATGTTCGCATTTTTGACGATCATCTGCCTTCTGCGTCGTCAGTCAGTATTTTGGTTTTGCTGGTGTTCATTGTTAGGCCTACTGCCATGCTTTCTTCGCACAAATCGTTCAGAATCTCTTCCAATCGTTTCCTGGATCTCGCAAACAGAACCACGTCGTCAGCGAAGCGTAGATTGGTCAGTTTTCTTCCGTCAATAGATATGTTGTGCTTGCGGCCCCAAGGTAACTTACGAAAGACCTCCTCCAATACACAATTAAAGATCTTCGGTGACAAGGGATCTCCTTGTCTCACCCCTCGCTGAATGTTGAATGGTGTTCCTTCTGTATCCAATTTCACTTTTGTTGTACTGTATTTATTTGGTATAGCACGCCAAGTAGTCTAATATATAGGGGGCGGATGTTGACGAAAAGTCACCTTCTTATTTTACACATTAGAACGATGTCTATTAATATAGAAATCCTTTCTGTGTTAATATCAACGTAAAAAATTAATTTCGTATATTGCATTTTTTACATTTTTCGGCATTTTTGGTCATTTTTAATATTTTGAAGAACTTTTACATCATTTTGAATGCATTTTACTTCCTTCTTTACACAGGCTTGTTAAATCTTTTTCTAAGCAAACAGTTCTGTAGTAGGCCCTACTAGTATTTACCTACTGAATACGTGAATAACAGTGAAGTTTGAGTTTTATAGTTCGGAACAAACTCTAAAGTCCATCCCTCATTTCACTGAAGGCTTCACTTCACACAACGGAAGTAATATAAAATGCTTGACAACAGCTTAGCTTAAGTGAGGGCTTTGACCGCTACTGTTCTTTTGTTGGTACGAGGGTGTCTTCAGAAGTTATGTTTTGAAGGGGGGAAACTTTCACTTTTTTCTAGACAATAGGACGTTGTGTCCCCAATTTGGTTCGGAAGGGATGTACTACAGTAGACAGTATTTTTAACATTGCAAGAATGCACGCTGCACCCACAATTTGTTTTGTCATTTACACTTCTCCATCTGGAAGGTCTGGTAACAAAGAGCGGAAGGAGGAGAAGACGGAGAATGAAGGCACTGACATGGACCATCCCTGATTGGAACACATTGTAAACCATCATTAAAATCTATAGTTTTCCCTTAAAACTTTCATTTTGTTGCATGCTTTTTCCTTTATCTTAGTCAAATTCCAGGAAGTTGCTTTCTGTCTCCGACATTTGCAGGGCAGTCATTGAAACAAGGTGACTGATTTTTAAGAAGTTGTGGTGCGAGTACTTTGAATAATATTTAAATGTCATTTTCTTTTAATTTTTTATCATTATTCCATTAGTTTAAGGGCATTTTAATGATCATTTTAAGTAGATTTTTAGGTCATCAACATCCGCCACCTACTAATATATTTGGCTGGAACACCCTGATTCTTGAGTGCTTTTAAAACACTAGTATGTTCTATAGCAGTCATGTCAACTGATGCCCATATGGGCAAGCGCGCCCTTTAGAGGTCAGGAGAGCCTGAGCCCTTTACAGCGGAAAGGAAAGGGACATACTAGAGAGGTAGTATATACAGCTTGATCGAGCTATATTCAGGGATGGCTAGCACTGATTCAATGGATAAAGGGAAGAGAACTTATTGAAACTATATCCATGTTAATTTTTAGATTTGTCTGAGAAGCATAAGTGCATTATAAGAATTTAAGTTTCAATTTTAGTGCTCATTTTTCGCGCGTTTCCTTTTTATTCAAAAGCAGTAATTTCTCAACTTTTAACAGAAGGGTGAAATTTTCAGACATGTTCATTTAGTAGCCTTACAGATACTGAAACAATGTTTTCGTAAATCTAATATATCGTCAATATGTATTACTGAAGATACGTATTGAAATTTTTGAAAATATTCGCATGGAAAATGTTTGTAAGAAAAAGAATTAACAAAGCAACTACATTTACATCATAAACAAAAGATGTGTGGCCATGTTTCTCTCCAGAATTTAATTTAATATTCTGATGATAGCAAGTTGCGCACCAATATCACCTTAAAAGCATAATGCGTAAGGGTTTTGTTATGTAATATTAGTTAAAGTTGAAACATATACCTAGTTAATTTTGCTTTGCACTGTAATATTGTTTTAATTATTTTATTGAATACTTTTATAAGGCTAAAGATACCATCAATATCAATTCCAACTTACCATGTCATACTTAATCTCTTTCTTTGGAATATCACTTTCTTTATGAATGATATTTCATTCACTTAATATAGTATAGTTTTACTACTATGAAACTTATGTGAATATTTCTTCTTAAACCTTTATTATGTTATTAAAGCCTGTGTGGTGAATCTTGTCTCACTGAAAAGAGAGAGAAAGGAGATATGTTTTACTTAGTCTGTATTGTTTTCCATCCATCCAGTGGCGGAAGGGACTAGTTGATACATTTGTAGCACAAAACAAAAATAACAAAATATCTCTCTTCGTACTATATAGTTCCGTTGAGCTTGTCTTTCAAGAAACTGAGTTCCGGCAGCCTGTACAATAACAAGATTTCCCTGAAAATTTACAACCCTCCTATAATTTCCACCCTCATTTGAAGGGACTTGGTTTTATTGCTACTGAGACAAGATAAACCTTACCAGGTATAACTGCAATATTAAGACACTGGTGTTAGTACTTTGTTTTACAGAAAATATAGATAATATCAAACAGAAATAAGCCATATAAAATAACGACATAAAATTTCACGTCCCGTTTGAAGTTTGTGCACCACTGTTTTCTTAATCCGACAGGCTGCTTATTCATATATACTCTATTTTTTTTTTTTTCATGGAGTGCAGTTTCATAGAAAGAACTTTGCCGACAGACCTTCTACTGCCCCCTACTAATTGGTTGTCATAAATAAATGGCTTCCTTACTATGACGGAAATCTTGTCTTCTCTTGTTAGTAACCAATCACAACCCTCGTTCAGAAAAATTGACAGGTGCCCGTCAAATCCACGTGGAGGCAGAGTTGCCGCATCTTTTCCGAATTCCAAGAATCCCGTCAGTTTCACTGCATAATTTCGAAGGTCATCACCAGGGAAAGGATTTATATGTAAATACATATTTACTTATAAAGCTAATATAATTTATATTTTGCATTATCTTTATGTTTCACAATGTGTAGGGTTGAAAAATCCTACTTTTATTTTCCATATTTTTCCATATTTTAGAGTTTAGTACATATTTTCGTTAATTTCATATATTTTCCATATTTCATATAAAACAGTCCATATTATATTAGGTTTAACAATAAAACAAAACAAAATTCCATTAACTTTTAAAAATACATTTCAACAATAGAGATTTAAACACATGTTCAGTAATCCCTTTAACATCAGAGTTATTTGAAAATTAGCAGTCCTATCAACAATGGGAAAGTAAGTTACAAAACTGTATTAATTTAATTTAAAATTTTTAACAGACTTCAGTTGTGCAGCTCAACAGTTAAATGCCAGTCAGAGTAACACATAGGTTCAGTTTTGTAAATCATACTATAAAGACGGTAAATATGCCAAAAGTACGTCATTTGTCAATTTAAAATCAAAACTAACAAGTTACATTTCAGAATTTAAAGAAGATGGTTTATCAACTGACAATAAAATATTATTTTGTAATTTGTGTCAGTGTGCAGTATCATCTACACAAAAGTTCCTGGTGCAACAACACATTACAACTAGTAAACATCAGGCCAACAAACAACTAAATTCCAAGCAGAGACAATTGTTTTTAACACAACCAACAACATCGAATGTAAGATCTGAGTTTAACATCGACCTGTGCCGTTCTCTCATCTCTGCTGATATTCCTCTTAAGGTCTTCAGGGAATTCCTTGAAAAATATACTCAACATACAATCCCGGATGAGTCAACACTTAGGAAGACGTATGCTCCATCCATCTAATGAGACAATACAGAAGATAAGAGATGAAATTAAAGATAGTTCAATTTGGGTTTCCATTGATGAGACTCCTAAAAGAAGGTAGACTTGTTGGTAATGTAGTTATCGGTTTGTTAAGGAACTTTCTGAACGAATCTTTTACATTCTAGAAAAGTGCAATAACAAAACTATAGTTAAACTGTTCAACGAAGCTATGGGTATCCTGTAGCTTTATGTACGATAATGTGTTATTCTTTATTAGCGATGCTGCCCTTATATGGTCAAAGCTGACAAGCATTATCTGTTGTATATCCTAAATTGACTCATTTTACTTGTGTGGCGCATTTTCATCGTGTGGCAGAAGTGGTCAGAGACAATTTCCCTAAAGTAGATTTGTTGATTTCATCAGTGAAAAAGTATTTCTCAAAGCTCCCAAGAGTTAACGTGTTGAAAGAAATGTACCCTGAAATTCCATACCAAAGCCAATTTTAACTAGATGGGGTACATGGCTTTGAATATTATGCCGAACATATAGACTCTATTAACAATGTTCTTTGCATTGTAAAGATGCAGTCTCAATTGATACTGCGAAAACAGTTACCTTGACATAAGTGTGAAGAATGATTTTTCAGCATACATTTTCATGCATCATAAAAACGCTCAAAAGTTTTTTCACTATCTGAAAGTTTTGAAATTATAAATAGTTTTGAATCGTGGTAGAGGTAAAGTTGCAGATGCAGTAAGAGCTAAGGTGGACACTGTACTTTCAAAACCCTGGATATGAAGAACTACAAAAGGTTGTTGCTGTGATGAGTGGTGAATCAACAGTGAAGATTAACTTGGACTTATCCCCAGCAGACATTGTGAAATTGAATTATGTACCAGTACTTTTGTGACGTCGAACGCTTTTTAGTCAGTATAAATCTATCCTCAGAGACAATAGAAGAAGATTCACTTTTCAGCACTTGAAAGAAATGTTTGTAACCTATTGTTATGGTAACAGACAATAAAAATTGTGTTTTGTTGAAACTGCATTGGAAGATAAGGTACGTCCATTATATTTTTTGTTTAGTTTGATTAAAATGTACCAATATTTAACGTACATAGTCATTTTTTTATAATTTTAAGTCCATATTTAATTCCATATTTTGGTAAAAATCCATATTTAATTCCATATTTTGGTAAAAATAACTACATATATATTTACATATTTCATATATTTTTAGTCCATATAAATCCGTTCCCTGGTCATCAGGATTGTGACAACTGTGCAATGTTGGGACTAGGGGACAGGATGGAATTGTCAGAGGTGTTTGTGTAGGAAGTCATAAATCTGTAAATGGGTGTTCAAAGGAGCCACCGAACTGCACTCCTTGAAATAAAATAAGGTATACATAATCCTTGCTCCTTCCATACCTAGCGCTTGATGCCCGCGGACGATATCAAGGTCAGAAAAATGCGCTTGCTTTGACATCACTGTTCTATAGAAACGAAAGCTTTTGCATAATCCACAAAGGCTATGTACAATTTTTTATTTTGTTCCTCCACTTTTTCCATGATCTGCGTCAATGTCTGAATTGGTCCTCCGTTGAAAATCCAGATTAAGTAGGTACTGTTTGCTTACTTTGTACTCGGCCTTGGAATTTCTACGTGTTCGCTTTTACAAAGAAACGCGAGGGGGCGTTGAGAACCATTATACTGTAATCCTTCTTGTACTTACTCTTTGGTCATCAGTCATCACTCTGCTTCCCTTTACAGAAGAAAACACTTTCTCATCCTATTCTCCTAATAACCTCTTTTAAAGGGGTCAGAACTAATCCTTCCTTATCCCTCTCTACGTACACTGTTCTCTTTAACGTGTTTCAAGCTTCCAGGAAGCTGAACAAATCCTTTCTTTGTCTTTCAATGCACTTAAGGAGTAGCAGGTGTAAAATGTTGTTCTAAACATATTCTTGGAAGTTTATACGAGAAAGTGTTTTCGTAAATTACCATTTTGGTTATTTTAAAATTACAGCATTTTCTTGTAAGTTCTAGTTTTTAGGTTTACTATAAACGGTAATATTAATGTACAGGGACATAATTTTATTTTTACTAACATTTTTAATATTAACCTGGCTATACCTTTAGAGAACCGGAAACACCGTTTGCTACCCCCTTCCACGGTTGTAGTTCGATGATAATGGCGTAAAACACAAACAAATCACTCTACTAGGTATAGGAGGGAAGAAAAGTAGTTCATCCATTTACGTAAACTAGGAAATATCGCGATTTTGAAGTTAGATAATTTTCATTAGGTTTTTGTTTAATCAAAGTACAGTACTGTATTAAGAATAAGTGTTTTTACTCATGAACTCAGTTATCCATGCGAACGTATTCATTATGCAGTGTATAGTATACTGTCTACAGCACATTAGCGTACAATATAGAGAAAGAAGTTAAATTGAAAAATAATCATAATATGAATATTTAAACACATTTCGATACAGGCTTCAGTTCTTTTGTGCATATTATCGCACTATAGACTATTGTACCTGATTCCAATTACCAGTTTCGCCCCTCATACTAGTAACTCATGTTGAAATAATTCTGTACCTACTCTATAAAAGAGTACCTTACGTACTGTAAATTCAATCTTCACTTCTGCCCGACCCGCACAGATAAAATTACTCAGACATGCTATCTACTGTCCGTCCAAGTGGTTATGCCGCAGGATCGTAGAAAGGGGGGAAATCACGTGACAGTTAATTACTTAACGAGGCCCTTTTGTTTAAGTTATTTTAAACAGTTGTATAACATTACGTAAACGTCCAATTCCTAACAGAAATTAATGTTTTCAGAAAAGAGCTAAGACAGCCCAGCTTTTACAGAGGGGCGAGTAGAAGCAGGTGGGGGAAATCGGGATGCGACGTAGGCAAACGGACAGTAGGCCCTACCTGTGCGAAAATATGATTCAATATTGAAAGCTCTTTCGTCACAGGAAAATGCAAACATATTTCTGGAACGTACTATACTCACTAACTCAGTGCTGTTTACTATATGCGGCCTTGGTTCTGTGTGGAGGACAGTTGGAACTTCATTAGTGGAAGGGTTGAGAGTGAAGTACATTCAAAAACTCAGGTAGAATAAAAATTGAAGTAAAAATAAAATGATGTCTCTGTACTTTTTAATGTATGTGGGCCGGGACCAATGATTTAGGTTCACTATAGCCGAATGTTCACTACAACCGAGTTCAATATATCCAGAGTTGACTGTAATTCAGCTGTAGCTCAGTTGGTAGAGCGTTCTATACCTGGCCCCGGAACAAATTTTCCCTCGAAATTATTCAAATCAACTTTACAGGGAGTTATACCTGAAAGCTTGATTTGCATAATACACTGTTCGTTAACAGAAAACCACAATTTAAGTCACACAGAGTTAGTGTGCACTCAATGTTGGTTGGTTGATGGTTGTCAGCCCACTTTGAGGTCTGTGGATATAGAGCAGCGTTGTCATACAGAGACTAAACGGAGCGGAGCGCTCCACTATGACTCGTTGCGTGCTCCGGTGTTTCCACAGACATAAGCAAGTTCACGCTCTAGCGGTTTTGGACTGACACTCTGATATAGAGGAAAAATTGGATCGGTGTCCGGTAAGATCCCGGGTAGCTCAGTTGGTAGAGCTTAAACCAAAGGTCCCGGGTTCGATACCGGCCCCGGAACAATTTTTCCTCGAAATTATTAATCAACTTTACAGGAGTTATACCTGAAAGCTTGATTTGCATAATACACGTCACTGTTCGTTAACAGAAAACCACAATTCAAGACACTACTTGGTTGCTTGACAGCTGTCAGCGCACTTTGAGGTCTGTGGAAGACAGAGGGAAAAATTGGATCGGTGTCTGGTAGAGTTCCCGGGTAGCTCAGTTGATAGAGCGTTGGTACGTTAAACCAAAGGTCTCGAGTTCGATACCTGGCCCAAGAACAATTTTTCCCTCGAAATTATTCAAATTATTCTGTTTTTGTCATGTTCAGATGAGTCCAGATCATGCCGAAAGGCGAAAGCGCTCGTCGTAAAATAAAATAAATATATATTTTTATACTCAATGATATAATTCATTGTTTTAAGTGATAAGTATTGACTGAACAGTGACCTAATATAATTGCCCTACTAATGTAAGCTGGTACTATCAAATGAAGTAGTGTCTGATATGTGTTATTCAAGATATAATATAATAATCCCTTTTATACTCTATATCCAGTGGTTGTAATAGGCTGATTTCACCAACATGTTGCTAATCCAGAATTAACTAATTGTAATTTAACTTAAATACGGAAGTTAAATCATTTAATTCGTTTGCATTTCATGAAACGAATACGGATTTAAAATAAAGCCAATTAATTTAGTTCCCAATTAAGTCAATACTCCCTTCTGAATCACGGTAAAATCGTAATTTTGAAGGCCATTTCCCTGTAAATGTAGGCACTGCCCTTTATAGTGCATTCGTTTGTTTATCACAACAGCAACATTTCAACAGAAATGGAGGTATAGAAGAGAACAAGAAGTGGTAATTTTTCAGAAACTCTAGTGCTGGGTTGCAAGAAAACAAACCTATAAATAATGTATTCCTCCATTAGCTAGTGGACCTTTAACGTTAGTGGATTGTCGGGTTGCAGAAGAGAATTTAACGGACCACTAGTTATTAGATCGTTAACCAAGCATCTTTGGATTTCACAAGTGATGCAATAGGACATGAATTAATAAAACGTGAACATCAGCTGCTAGACTGATGTGAGAAATTACTTTTGTGGGAGATCGTGCGTATTTGCTTGGTTTCCGCACAAAACCAATCCGCGGAAAGTCTAAAATTCCACATTCAGTATTTTTTTTATTTTGTTATTTTACGACGCTGTATCAACATCTAGGTTATTTAGCGTCTGAATGAAATGAAGGTGATAATGCCGGTGAAATGAGTCCGGGGTCCAACCGAAAGTTACCCAGCATTTGCTCGAAAAAACCCCGTCAACCAGGTAACTTGCCCCGACCGGGATTCGAACCCGGGCCACCTGGTTTCGCAGCCAGACGCGCTGACCGTTACTCCACAGGTGTGGACCACATTCAACATTCCCAACCTAACACATAACAATTTCCCTCTTCTTACCGCTTAAGTGACATATTGATTTTACTGCTTTAGGCTTTTAACATATTATTTTTAGAGGCTTTAAAAAAAAATGATATGTTTTATTTATCGACGCTCGCAACTGCAGTGGTTATTCAGCGTCGCCGGATGTGCCGGAATTTTGTCCCGCAGGAGTTCTTTTACATGCCAGTAAATCTACTGAATGAGCCTGTCACATTTAAGCACACTTAAATGCCATCGACCTGGCCCGGGATCGAACCCGCAACCTTGGGCATAGAAGGCCAGCGCTATACCAACTTGCCAACCAGGTCGACGAGGCTTTCAATATAGTAATAATTATAAATTGGAGACTTACCACTGCAATTTCACCTAAATTTCACTGTTAATTATTGTTTTTAAATAGTTGCAAAAATTAAGTAAACTCTACGACTCCACTAAAGTTACTGCATTCGTGATGCAAGTAACATTAAGGAAGCCGTGAAAAAATCAACAAGATTCCAGACTTATCATAGACTGGGGGAAAAAAAGACAGACGTATATCATGGCCTGCTGGAGTATAGTAAAAACAGAAAACATGTTAAAGCAATAATGTTGAAGATAGGTATTTTTGTTTTGCAAATTTGCCGTCATTGAACAGAAACCAAGATGGAGATTTCATTGCAACTAATTAGAAATTCCTCCTTCAGGTATGTAATAAACGACCTTCGACAAAATAATGTACGATACACGAGCGGTATGTTTTCTTTCAATTCTCGTTAAAAAGCTCGACTACGTTTCGCTTTTTCAAACTTTTCCTCGAACTTGAAAACTTCAACATACCGCTCTTGTAACGCATATTACTATTATTGTTGTCAAAATTTAGATTAATACGAATCAGAAAGAAATCAGGGACAGAAGTTTCAATGAGAAAGATAAATATGCCTATTTGTTGTTAGAAATAGCGCACAAGTGCATTAATATTATAGAAAATAAAAAGACAGACTACAGAGCACATAACCTCGTCATCAGACGGTGTACTAGAGTCTGTAATAAAGAAATAAATGAATACCTTAATATCAAATGCGGACGTCTGACCCTCAGATCGAAATTTAGATAGATGTGGATTCTTATACAATTTTCATGCTCTTTTCAGTAATGGTGAAACCAGCGTCTCGCGTCGGTACCTTTGATGTAGCCGGACTGATTTCAATGACCTTCAAGCCAGCTAGAGCGTGAGATTCTGCTTTCTGCCTAGAGTTGGCGCTGATATCGTCGACACAGCGGAAATATAACACATATAATTAATACATCTAGGTACATTATGTACTCAAATAAAATAAATTGGATCCATAAAATAATAAATCCGTCATTAACTGTAATGTCTAGACTGTAGAGTTCCTTTATAATGAGAGTTGAGACGTTGACCCCAACAATAATTAAAATATGTAATGATTTGATAGCGCTGAAAATGGAAAACCAAAACTCTTATGAGAAGTAAAACCCCATATACCTATATTATTTTATAATATAATTTATTATATCTGAAATATAAAAATTATTATTAAAACTAGTTTGTCACTGAGAAATAAGGACAAGCTGTTAACTTGTATTTATTTGAAGCAAAGCGTTACTGGATTATGCAATAAGGTAGGCGATGTTTGAATCCTGTGTCTCAACTCTTATTCTCAATTATTATCTTAGCGTATGCTCGATTACACTAACCTCTAGCGCTTGAAAGTAGAACTAAACGCTGGCGCACAGAGAAACAAAACACAGGAAAATTCGCTCAGTGTCCATTCTTTATAATCCCTATTCGCTGGTGAAACCATATACAAACTCTTAACACTACATTTACAAAATAAATTGTTTTAAAATGTTACAAAGAACACTGTGAAACAAAAAAGTGCCTGTAGATCAAAACTATGGAGACAACAGATGTCCGTCTTTGATATTAAGCTATTCAAATAACAACTTCGCTATTCGAAGAATTAATCTATACTAATAATAAATCTGTAGCCAAAATTTTTCTGGTAATTTTCGATTTTCCAAAAATAATTGGTGTTAACATGTATAATTAACTATCCTGAAACCGAAAATCGCTTTTTTGAAATTTTTGTTTGTATGTCTGTCTGTCTGTCTGTCTGTCTGTATGTTTGTTACCTTTTCACGCGATAATGGCTGAACCGATTTCGATGAAAATTGGAATATAAATTAAGTTCGTTGTATCTTAGATTTTAGGCTATATGGCATTCAAAATAGGTTATTTAAAAGGGGGTGGGGTTATAAGGGGGCCTGAATTAAATAAATCGAAATATCTCGCTTATTATTGATTTTTGTGAAAAATGTTACATAACAAAAGTTTCTTTAAAAATGATTTCTGATAAGTTTTATTCTTTGAAAAATTTTGATAGGACTGATATTTAATGAGATAAATGAGTTTTAAAATTAAAATAACTGCCATCTAAGGCGGTGTATTGAAATAAAAACAAATTACTTCGTCTATAAGGGGCCTTGGACACAACAATCGAAAGCTATGAAACATAGCCTACAGACAATGTTTCTGTGTGTTTGTATGAAGTAGGCCTAATATCGGAAGCTAAATTAACCGATTTGTATAATTAATTATTATTTCATCATTGGAAAGTGTAGTTTCTCTGGATTGACATAATGCTATAATGTTATTAGAGTAACTTGTGAGTGAATTGAGGACAGGTAAGATTAAAATAGCTTCTTATCCACAGAAAACTTGATAGGTTATTCTGTATATTCATTTCCTGTATTACGAGGGTGTATTGATTTAGTATGCAGTAATAGTACGTTAGGTTAGCAATCCATTATTGTATAATTGAAATTTTAACTATGCTCAATTGAATCGTGTTAAAATACATAAAATATATATGCAATAAATGCAATGCAAAAATTGGGTAATGAGCCAAGCAGATTATGTTGCGCTGTTGTAAAAGTTGTTCCTCCTGAGATTCAAGAGCTCCCACAACAAATTAAAAACTTTCTAATTCGAGTACATTCGTTATCAACACACTTTTTACATAATATAATATAATATAATATAATATAAACATAATAATAAATCTGTAGCCAAAATTTTTCTGTTAATTTTCGCTTTTCCAAAAATAATTGGTAATAACAATTAAGAAACATGTTAAAGGAATTGTCATTGCACCAAATGAGTGGTCTCTGGATTAAAATGATCGCATTTTAATATTTTAAATACAATTTAAATTAAGTAACATATTAAACGATTTATCCTTCTATCAAACGCGAAAGTTCCCTGGATCAAACGTCCTATTTTAATTATGTAATTACTTTATATTTATTTCTAACGGGTGCAGCGGAGCGCACGGGTACGGCTAGTGAATAAATAAGTAATCAAAATACCGTATATCCATGCTAAGAAGAGATAGCTCGTATCTACAAAATTGGTAATTTAATTTAACTACATTATTACTATTTAGATATTATTATGTTCACAAAATTGGGCAGTGTACTAATATTTTGTTCTCGAATAGAAGATCTTGCAAATCAGGAACATAATATACAGGCCAATGAATAAGTTCGTCTATTTTGAGAAACTGATTTCTAAAACAGTTTTTATTTATCTGTAAATTTACAGATACGAGGTACCGGTATCACTTTTTAGCCATCGATATGCAATTTTATTTTAATATCGTGTATATAGGCCTATATACAAAATATCGCATGCCTCAATCTCATACAGGCAACATTATGATGGATCAAAATACAGGGTGATTCAGACCACCGGTAACAGTAATTTATTTCGGAAACTAGTGCATGAAAATTTTCGAGACAAAAATATTTGTAACTGAGCCATATGTGAACTTTCACTCGAGCTTGATTTCATCAGCCTTAACAGGAAGTAGGATCAATGGCGTATCACTTTAAAATTTCAAATGGGAGTCGGGTCAAATAGAGCTCTTCAAAACAAACAACTTTCATAGGAAACGTTTTGATCAATTCCTACTCTTTCAATTAGAAAACGTACAAAAAGACAATGTCATCAATACTGAGAAATGTTACAAGATGAAAATGTAAACAAGATAATTAATGTTGACATGTTACTGAAAGGCTTGACAATTCCATTAATTTTTTATAAATTTTCAAACTATCTACCTTCTGAGCAGCACACACCTGTACTCTTCTTCTAACACTGTCAGTGACTCCTAATACTTCGGCGTGGTCAAGTAACTGGCAGAGTAGGATTTGGTAAAAACGTTTCCTATGAAAGTTGTTTGTTTTGAAAAGCTCTATGAAATGGAACCCTATTTGACCCGACTCTCATTTTAAATTCAAAAATGATACGCTACTGACCCTACTTGCTGTTAGAGCTGATTGATGAAATCAAATTCTAATGAAAGTTCACATGTAGTTTAGTTATAAATATTTTTGTCTCGAAAATTTTCATGCACCAGTTTCCGAAATAAATGACTTACGGGTGATCCGAATCACCCATTGCCTTTTCGTACGTTTTCTCATTGAAAGATTCGGAATTAATAAAAACGTTTCCTATGAAAGTTGTTTGTTTTGAAGAGCTCTATCAAATGGTATCTTATTTGACCCCGACTCCCATTTGAAATTTTAAAGTGATACGCTACTGACCCTACTTCCTGTTAGAGCTGATTGATGAAATCAAGCTCAAGTGAAAGTTCACATGTGCTTTAGTTATAAATATTTTTGTCTCGGAAATTTTAATGCACCAGTTTCCGAAATAAATTACTGTTACGGGTGGTCTGAATCACCCTGTATATAAAATACTCGCCAATACACAAAATGTACGTAAGATGACTGTCTAACGGAGGAATAAATATTATTATAGGAGGGAAATCAGATCTCTAAGTTAGTGAATCCTTTAACGGACCAATAACACTAAAGATGTTTCTTGCAACGCGTCTTTCGAACTTATTGGTCCGTTAGCGGCTAACGAAGGAATAAATACGTTCTTGCATTATTACTGGAGTTAATCTCAAAATATATAAAAAAAATCATCTAAAACAATATGAAGCAGATGCAAGAAAATATCGTGCAACAAACAAAAAGGAAAGACGATGGATTTGCGTCATTCCAGTGCCTTCAGATATAATATTGCATAATGCATTAATTTTTTATTCATATTACTTCATCATCATCATCATCATCATCACCATCACCCAGTTTTATTCAAGCACTAGACCTAGTGGTCTGTTGCTGTCTCAATGGTCTCATACCATCTTTTTAATGGTCTTCCAACAGATCGTTGTCCAGAAGGGCGGTAATGTTGCACTGCCTTTGACCATCTTTCTGTTGGCATTCTCTCCACATGCTGTTTCCAATTAATTTTGTAGTTTTAAAGAAAATTTAATGTAGGTTGGACGTTCAATTCTTTCAAACTTTTTGTATTTCGTTTTCTATCGCAAAGTGTATATTGCTCCGCTTTCCTCATGATCTCATTTCCTGGTAGTTATACGTTGAACATCTTTTCTTTTTTGTCTAGAGTCTGTGCTTCTGATCCATAGACTAAAGTAGGTTGTGCTGTAATGTTGTACATTTAATCTTGCATGTTTCTGTAATAAATTAGGTTTCAAAACTGAATTGATAATGCCGATAATTTTTACAAAATTAGTTATTTTAGTATCGACATTCTTTTCTTTTTCATATGAAAGACGGTACCGTGAAAAGTTAAATGCGTTCATTTGTTCTAGAATTTTGTTTGCAATACAAATTTTTACATCTTAATTAATATTTATCTTTAAAAGCCGTAACATTTTTATTTTCTACAGAAATTATCATATTATAGTCTTTTGCAACTGTGTTTAATGAATATATTGACTTTTGGAGATCATTTTCTGAAATGGGCAATAGAACCTGGTCATCTGCGAAGAGGATTGTATCTATTTTGGTCCGTCTGTTTATGGTAACATAGCCTCTGTCTGAGTTCTGGAAACACCATTTTCATATGATAGAGTTCATGTAGATTATAGAACGTAGAGGCGAGAGAGGTCATCCCATTCGTACACCTGTGTTAATAGTTTTGAAATCTGTTAGTTGATTATTTTACTCTAACGATAATATTTGTGTTCTTGTATATATTATAAATATATTGTAATATTTGATTTGGGATCTTGTTTTCTTCTAATATAATTAATAGTGTAGTGCCCAGTTTCTGAACAGACAGTTACCTGTACATACAAAGTTATTATGATTTAACGTGCTTATATGTTTAAAATGAGTTTCCGAAACAACAGTTATCGTCATCTTTACAGTCATATGTGCTTCAACTGGTAACTGTGCTTCGGCCTGTAGTTACCTGGCTGTTAGTACTGATTCGAACCAATACCGACATGCGACGCTACTGTATTACTGTTTTGAAAACTATAATAAGCGATATTAAATAATAATATAGATCACAATAAATTGATTTACTATATTAGTATCTTTATAGTTTTACAAATTTGGCGTTTTATTTACGTATTTACATATTACGTAAACACAGTTTTGAACATCTCGGGCCATATTCATAGACATTCTTAGCGCTGGCTTCCGGTGGATGTTCAGCGTACTAACGTTTTTCGTATTCATAAACCAGTGTCAGCGATATAATATGATATGAATCCTGTACAAGTAATCAGTCGATAGCCGGGGCTAGTTTAGCACGCTCGTAGCGCGGGCTAGCGAAACGTCTATGAATAGCACAACTCAAGTTTAATTTTCGTCATCAACTAAAGATTCTATGTCGTCAGTCGAGGAATATTTTATTCTTGGGTGTTCTACCAATGCCAATGGTATTTCGGACTCTGAAAAGTCGATTTGAATACATGAAAGCATTCATATGGACGAATGTAAAATATTTTGACATGTTCATCAGTATGGCTGCCATAGCCACCACAACTGAATACGGTTGCAGTTTTGAAGCAGAAGTTACATCTAGCCCTCTTCACTAGTATTATTTACCTCGATGATCACGTCAAATACCAGCAATTATTGCTTTTTAATCATATTACGATTGAGATGGAAGTGTACATGTACATTATTGTTTATCACATGGTTCTTTAATTAAAATGCCTTGCACCTACTTGTACAGAGATCACTGTGTACCTGTCAGCCATATTACTGCTGAAAACTTCTGCAAACAAAAGTAACTATAAATAACTAAGAAATCACTAACAAAATACTAGTGGAGACATCTATGGACGACAATAGATACTGAACTTGAAGTTACCTCAACTGTTAGTTACTAGCGCTGATAAATCTACATTTACCTTTCCGGAAACTCATGAAAGTTATCAGTGCAGTTAAATTTATAAGAGCAGTTAAGTAACTGAGAGTTAACTGAGGTGTACCAGAAACCGGGCATATCTCTGTTTAATTTGTCAAAAGCTTTTTCATAATCTATGAAACCCATATGTAGCCCTAAATTAAATTTTCGTCGTTTTTCTAATATAAGGTTTAAAGTGAAATAACCATCAGCACATGATCTGCCTTTTCTAAAACCATTTTGGTCTACAGTAATCAGTGTTGTATAGTAAGAACCGGTAGTCAGCTTCTTTTTCACAATACAGTGGAAGTTCTTAAGTTCGACAGAAATCACGTTCGACATCCTATAGTTCGACTGCTTTCGTAGGGGAATTAGACACGCCCCTATACGGGCACTAAGAAATGGGTTTGCCATTTGAATGAAAACTGTCTTGTAGTGATACTTTTCTTAAAGGAAAACAGAATATTTTATTGATTAGGACATCCATATTGATCACTGATTTTAAATTAATGAACTCTTCTTTTTCTATTTGAGAATTGTGCCCTTTGTGAGACGGAACTGTCGAAACCCACTGTGGTACTAGAAGCGCATACACAAGTCTCGAGGCGGGCAGGAAATGCAAATACAATACTATATTCGTTGATGGATAACCAATAAGAATTTGTATTCATTTCACCTGCCACACCCACTACTCTTATTGGTCAGAACTTTCAATTCAGAACCTAGGAGAGTCCACTGTATATGAATTAATTTTGTATCCAGCATTAAGCAAACTTATCCTTCTGTCTCACACTTTCTTGTCTCCTTTTTATTAAAATGTGTATTATTATTATTATTATTATTATTATTATTATTATTATTATTATTATTATTATTATTATTATTGTCTTGTTTCAACTGCCTGGAAGATCTGCTCCAGATATAAATTACTTTAGTTGCTATATTGATTAAACATTTCTTTAATAAATTAATATATAATTTAAATAATAAAATATGAAATGCTTACCTATGAGTTGAAAATTGTAAATTACTTTCTACACTATTCAAAATATCCAATGCTGATGTTTTACTTAGCCTAAATCGCATTTAAAAATATTTTCCGTCTATTGTATTGAAATAGTCTTTCTCTTTCCGAAGTTATCCTCTCCCATCTTGGTACGAAATCATTATCTTCAAATATCAAGTCCGCCATTCTCTTCACCGTGATGAAAATTATCGTCGTAAGTGCGTATCAGTTGACCAAATAGTGACCAATTAACTTAAATGCAGTTTAATAAGAGCTTAAACTCCAATTTGTGTTGGTGAAATGCATTGTTCCTTTAAGTGTCAAATTAAAAAGAATTGAAATAACAATTAAGGCTAAATATGTTTGGTGAAATCGAATCTAGGACTGTTATATGCAATGGTCTAATGCCAAAAATGGTACATAAAAGTAGGACTCTCTCAAAATCATGTTCATTGCTTAGCTATAATTATGAAAGTGTATTATTTTCCAATGAGAATGCGTTTGGAGGCTTGTTGCATGTTACAGTCACTTTTTTGAACACCATTTACTACCAGCAATGCGTCGGAAGCGCCGAAATCTCTTGAATACCCATCCCATTGTCCTTCACGATGGTTCTCGTCACTTGTGTGCCCAAATAGTTAACTTGCATAACGTATGGAACTGAGAAATTCCAGAGCATCCTCCATATTCTCCGGATATGAGTCCCTGCAACTACGACATTTTCCCCGCAAGATGAAAGAACCACTAAGAGGGGTGCGCTTTAGAAATATTCAGGCCATTATAACAGCTGTAGAACAGTCAATCCGTCGTCTTCCAGAGATTTGGCAACGGATACGTGATACTGGAAGATACTACTTTCAACATCTGTATGTCAATTGTGAATAAATAAGTATTTGTTGTTAACTAAAGTGTTGTATGTGGGTCATTTGCTGAATTTGTATAACAAATGACGTCCATCAATTCTTACCCTTTATAACGCCATTAGTAAACGTCACAAGAATTATTTCCTTCATGTGAAATATTTCACGAGAATAAAATAAAATTCTCATAGTGACATCTAAAATGCCGTGTCCATACTACTTAAGTTTTAAAATGGAGCATGATTATGTCCAGATAAAGGTTTGTTTAATAATGTAATTGAGAAAAAAATAAAGAAACATTTGATATTATCAAAACTTTTCTTTTATGTCTGAGTTTATATTTTCTTAAACATGATTACATAATTACTCTAGTCCAGTAAGTCAGTCAGGTCTGTTACACCATTCTATTCCTATGGGTACACAGTTGAAAAGAAATCCCACAGATGTCAGCACAAGCTAAGGTGATGCACAGAGACCCATTTTGATTATACTGCTATGTTCACCCATTTTGATTTGACGAGTTTGTGTGTCATACTCTTGCTTTATGTTTTAGTCTAAGCGTGCATTTTTACTCTGTCAGATCTGTTTGTGTGTGTTTTCCACAAATAACAACATATAAAGTCAAGATCAAGAGGACATAATAGTACACGTGTCCAGTACTTAATTTGCTATTCTGAAGATTTTTAAGCAAAAAAATTTTAGGTTCGCACATGCTTGTTTGCTATGTCATGTCTGTTACCTGTCAGATCTGTTACTCCATGTCATGTCTGTTACATCATTCAAAACAGTGCTGTAAAGCAAGGTGAGTGTATAGTGGCTGATTACTATGGCAGAGACATTGCACTACATTAATACATGCAGAATATGCACTAAATATACTTTAATTTTGACGTTCTCAATCGTCCATTTGTTATACAAATTTTGCAAATGACCCATATACATAATCCGTCCACCACTTATAAGAAATCATTGTGTCCAGAGAATGTGATAAAAAATCATGTCGAAAACTGGTTTTTCAATATCAGAGGTTCTGAAAACATGTATTTACGCAAAAATCTTGAAATGTATTTGTTAGGCGCGTAAGAATACTTCCTCAGCGATCGTCGTAAGGTAGGTGTCCCTGATATGGCCATGCTAAGGTTTGATAATTTTTCTAGCCGCCATTTTGAAAAAAAATGTAAACCACTTTTTTCTTACTCGTTCTCAGTCTAATGGACTTTATTAAAACAATTTCCTTTCCCCATAAAAATAGCTTTAATTGTCCAAAAAGTCCCAAATTCCAAAATTCTACCTACTGGCCATATCAGGAACACGTGCACATGATATGGCCACCCTTGTTCCATGTTCTATAAATCGTGATTGTTTTCAGTTTGATAGCGCAGTTGTGCTAAAATGAAATAATTTTGGTGTAAAATGAATAAACATGACATTAATAATCTTTTTATAATTCAAAAATGTAGTCAAAACAGGTTTTTCCATAAAAAAATTAAGTTGTTTTTCTTAAAATACAAAATTTTTGCGTAATCCCAGCTATAAGGCATGTAAATTTGTCCGGTGAAAAAATAAAAGTGAAATGAACTTGATATGGCCATGGTGCATTTAATATGGCCATATCAGGAGCAGGTAAGCTTTCACGAAAATCGTTTGATTATGAACAACTCGTAAAAGATACGTCATCAACGACAACACCAATCAACAGAACATTAAAAACTGTATGGAGTACGATGGTTTTCATAAACTAGTCTTTGAAAAACATGCATAAAACAAAGGAGATTTATCAGAGAAAAATAAGAAGAAATCACATGAAAACCGCAAAACAGGCAACTGACGCCATATTGCTCAACCTGACTACAGTAGCGTGCAAATTAATCCGAACACGACATATTTTTACATTTTCTATCATTGTTGGCCTCACAGCTGCTCATACCGCTTTAATTGACACCTGTAGTACGTGTAATTTCATTGTTGAAGGTCTGTCATTATTTTTTTTATAATATGTGACATTTTGCCTGTCGTTTTGTACTTATAAGCATTTCAGTTGTGTTGAAGTCTTGATAATTCAATCCTGTGTACATTCTGTCGTCTTCACAAATGGATATAACTCCACGAAAACGGTCTAAAATTATACTGTAACATTAGCAGGGCATTCTTCTATGACACAGAGGCAAATTGCTGCAGAATGTCACATCGGTTTGGCTACTGTTAATTCGATCATTAAACGATGCAGGGAGACTGGATCCATCACACCCCAGAAAAAAGAAAACTGTAGCCGGAAAAGGAAGACTTCACCTGCAGATGATCGTTTAATTGTCAGGAAAAGTAAATTAAATCCTAGACTAACTGCTGTCGACTTAACCCACGAGTTAATGGCTACCAATGGGGCGAATATTCACATCACAACAGTGCGGTGTAGGCTTTTGGAAGCTGGACGAAGGGCTCGTAAGCCTATTAAGAAGCAACTGCTAACCCCTGTTATTTGCAAAAAACGCTTAATGTGGGCAAAATTACATCAACACTGGACTGTGAATGACTGGAAGAATGTACTTTTTTCCTATGAGTCTCATTTCGAGGTCCACGGCCACCGTGTTTCTTACGTACGGAAAGGATACGAAAAAGTATCAGCACCTCATCTCCAACAAGCACCCAAATACCCCCTAAAGTAATGTTTTGGGGTTTTACACATGAAGGCCCTGGAGCATTAATACCTATCAAGGGAATGATGAATTCTGACAAATATATTCACTTATTGGAAACCAGAATCGTACCCCAGCTGCAAAAATCATTTCCGGATGGCAGAGGTGTGTTCCAACAAGACCTGGCACCATGACATACGTCTCGAAAACTACAGAATTCTTCAACAAGAAGAATTTTCAGGTACTCCCCTGGCCAGGCAATTCACCTGACATCAACTCCATTGAGAACTTGTGGTCAATTTGCAAAAGAAGAAAGCAAAAAATGGATTGTTCTACAAAGGAGAAGATTATTTCTGCCCTCATTGGTGTATGGTTTCGCGATGAAGAAATGAAGAATATTTGTGGGAAATTAGCGGAATCCATGCCAAATCGTCTCAGAGCTGTTATTAGGAACAGGGGAGGCTACATAGATTACTGAGATATGTCTTAGATTCTTTTTTTATCCCGTTTGAGTGTTTTTGCATAAGTAATTACGTTGTTCGGATTAATTTGCACGCTACTGTAGATGGAAAACGATCAAGTGACATACCAGGATGCCCTTTCACTGGATGCTGCTGCAATTTAGCAGATTTTTTGGTTAACTAACTCACAATAGCGGGGTGGCCATATCAGGAACATGGCCATAACAGGAGCACCCGCCTTATAATCAGAAATTAAATACATATTGTTGAGATTACATCAGAGCTGAGGTGTCCATTCCGGCGTATTTTGCTACATCTTTTGTTGAATCGAATGTCCGGTGTACGAGGTACAAATTCTGGTCCTGACTTGAAGAGGAAACTGTGACCTCGTCTAAGGTTATTGCATTCCTCCAATCGCGGTCAACATTCGCCTCTACAGAAGGAAGCCTTCTGTAACGTCCCGTTTCACGGCCATCCCACGGTGAAGACGCCCAGCCTCGTTAACGAGGACGGATGGCAATGTGGAAACGTAATATTTTAATGAAATCCTACCAAACTGTAAAGTTCCAAAAGAAAACTCGAACAGGCTTGGGTTATACACGCACATTGCAATAAAAATGCCTGTGCTGTATCAGTGTTTTATTTAAATTTTATTTTATTTAAATTTAAATATACAGAATAAAGAATATATAATTACAAAACAAAACAAGAGAAATAGAAATAAAATAATACAAGCAATATAAAAAGAAGATACAGTAGTATTAACAAAATTTGAGACCGAATGAGCAGCGCTCGTGCTCGGTCGCAGTTCAGATATAATATTAAAATAAAAAAAAAATAATAAAAATAAATAAGTAAAATAAAATAGGAACTAAAATATAATTACAGCGGCAATGGAATTATATAATATAATATTAACACTAGAGAAGAATAATATCGCACGTGAAAGTAGGACTAATATATATTTCAAAATTATAGAATACAAATATAATATAGGTTGATTAATTCATACACATAGGCTATAAATTTATTTAATCAAATTGAAGATATTAACAAGTTTCTAATTTTCTTGTTATATGTTAGTGGGTTACATGTTAGAAGTTCTGGGTGTAATTTAGTTAAAGCATTGTACAACCGAGGGCCAAAATTTATGCTATGCTTTAGACCAGCAGATGTGAGACATTTAGGTTCTACTAATGTTGAATTAATATTTCGTCTTGTGTCATAATTGTGTCTGTAATACAAACTTATTACGATTTTTATGATAAAATTTTAACAGCGTATACTTATAAATTTGTTCAATATTAAATACATTAAATTCAGAATAAATTAATTTAGTTGGATAATCGAAACGTTTCTTCAAACAAATTTTAATTATTCGTTTTTGTAGTAAATTTAACGGACTAAGATTAATTTTTGTACTTCCACCCCAAACAATTATACCATATTGAATGGACTGAATAATGGCCAAATAAACATTTCGTAGAACTCTAATAGGTAAGTAGCATCGAAGATTAACGAATTTATAAATTGTTTTACGAAGCCTCTTACAAAGATAAGTAATGTGATGAGGCCATTTTAAATTCTGATCAATAATGATACCCAGATATTTGAAATACGTGGCTTCTTTCAATGGTGGACATTTACAACTTTTGGGATCTAAACAATTTTCACTGTGTATTATTAGTCTATATTTATCGCTAAATTTTAAATTTTGAACACTGGCAGCTGTTAACGAAAAAGGAACTAAAGTTGATTTAAATATATTTAAAGAAAGGAAGTTGGAATTAAGCCATTTTTTAACAATGTTAGCACCTATATTAGCATTTCTATATGCTTCCTGCCAAGAAAAACACTGAAAATAACTACTGTATCATCCGCATATGAATATATAGATCCATTAAATTTTTCTAAATTTATATTTAGCAGATCATTAACATATATTAGAAATAAAATAGGTCCCAAAATTGTTCCTTGCGGTACACCTATATCAATATATTTGTATTCACTAAATTGATCTTCAATTTTGGTCATTTGCCTTCTGTTACTAAAATATGATTGGAATAATTTTAAAACTATACCTCTAACTCCAATAGTATGTAATTTGTCCAAAAGTAAATTGTGATTGATAGTGTCAAAAGCTTTCCGTAGATCCAAGAAAATACCCAAACATTTGTTTCCGATATCTAGTTCATTGATAATTTTTCCAGTAACATTAATAAGAGCATCATCAGTAGAAATATTATGTCTGAATGTTTTATTTTTGTTTCGGCTTACAAATGGATAGCATGGGTCTAAGTCGTGCAGTTCTTCCCAACATTAGTACATGCATAGGGTGTTGTTACGCCCCAATTTATGGGCTTAAACAATCGTTTTGGACTTAATGTGTATTTTTATGTGATATTTGCGTAGATATTGTTAAAATGATCAACAACAATGAACACAACAAATATGCAGACAACATAATATACTGGCACAGATACGTAGACGACATACTCATACTATATAAAGGAAACAAACGACAAATACACAAACAACACCAATACATAAACAAAATACACCCAAAACTCCAATACACACTCGAACTCGAAAGCAATAACTCCATAAATTTCCTAGACATCACCATAACAAAAGTTGACAACAAACACACCTTCAAAATATACAGAAAACCAACCACCACCACCACCACACACATACACAACACATCTGATGACCACACAACACAAACAGGCTGCATTCAGGACAGTGGTACACAGATTACTCAACATACCCATGAACCAACAACACTACAATGAAGAAGTGAACACGATCAAATACATAGCACAAGAAAACGGTTACAATCCAAACATAATAGACAACATCATAAGGAAGACAAAACAAAAACTCAACAAACACAAAAACACACAAAACACAAGAACACAAGGAATACATCACACTAACATACCAAAACAAAAACACACACAAGATCGCATCCTCATTCAGAAAACAGAAATACAACATAGCATACAGAACAGAAAGCACACTACAAAGGCACATCAACACCCAAACAACACAAACAAATAAATACAACCACACAGGCGTATACAAACTCACATGCAATAGTTGCGACAGTTTCTACATTGGACAGACAGGCAGATCATTCCAAACTCGATACAAAGAACACATTAAAGCAATAACCAGAGGACACAATACATCTACATATGCCGAACACATAACTAATGCTAACCACACATACAATAACATAAATACAGACATGGAAATCCTACACATACAACCCAAAAACCAGAAACTCAACACACTAGAACAATATGAAATATACAAACACACTAAAACACACCCCAGTCAAATTCTCAACACACAGATTAATTTCAGAACACACACACTATTTAACACAACTCTTCATCACACGAACGCACCCACACAACAGGCAGCGAAGTTGAGATAGCGCCGAGATCGAGTAGGCTCTGAGGATGGTGTCAAGTAGCACCGAAACAACTGTAAGCCGCACATGCTTACATAATTAACACGAGTAAGATCGCCATTTAATCAATTATTTAATTTTCAGGTTTTAAATATAATATTATAGACTTAATAAGGTCTTCCTGTATCTCTGGATCCAGGCGGTCTATACTCATATACAAATTTAGACAGCCCTGTTTGTGCCATTCTGTCATCATGTAATTTCTAGTTAGTACAGTACTGTTGAACTGTATTGAATATAAATGGTAATTATGGAGGACGAGGCCATACTTTGAGAGGTGATACTATTGGTGATTATACAGACGTGGACAAATTATTAACAAAATGGACGATTTTTATGATAATTCTGTTTACAAAATTTGACTTTTCAATTTAGACTACATTTGACAATTTTGGATATTTCCATCATTACAGTAGACAGAAACATGCGAAAATGTCAACTGTAGTTTAAATTGAAGAGTCAAGTTTTGTAAAAATATATAATAAAGTCTTCAACTTTGCTAATAATTTGTAAATTAGTAAAATTGTCAACTGCATAGAAGAGTCAAATTTTGTAAAAATATAAAACAAAAATCTTCAGTTTTGCTAATAATTTCGAAATATCCAAAATGTCAACTGTAGTACAAAATGAAGAATCGAATTTTGTAAAAATATACAACAGAAACCTTCAGTTTTGCTAATAATTTGTAAATATGCAAAAATATCAACTGTAGTTCAAATTGAGGAGTTAAATTTTGAAAAATATACAATACAAATCTTCAATTTTGCTAATAATTTGGTAATACACAAAAATTTCAACTGTAGTCTAAATTGAAGAATCATATTTTGTAAAAATATATAATAAAAATCTTAAATTTTGCTAATAATTTGTCCACGTCTGTAAAGGGAAAACATTGTGGCTTTACTGGACGAACCATAAGTCATGTCTTTATTTTAGGTTGTTATTACTTGAGATATTTCAAACAAAATAGTTTAATATAGTTTTGCTCGTTTTTGCTTCCTTTTCGACATAAAAATTGTTTTATATGAAACATTATCATAGCGTGTTTTGGGAAAGCATTGATTGAATTCCCAATATGATGAGTTAATTTAAGAGAGCAATGATGTATGGTCATAAATGATTGAAAGAATTTTAGTTTTTTCGCTTAAATGTGAAGAAATTTTATACATACAAATGTAACTTCTCTTTCTGCAAAATAATTTTTCAATGTTACATTTGTTCGGATCACATTTATGCACATTTGAAGAACAAAACTAAAATTCTTTCAATATTTTATAATGACTATTACACTTTTACTACGTCATACTACTTTTGACCAATAAAACGGTACGAAAGGACGTATTTCAACCAATCATGGCTACTTATCGCACAATTTTATCGCGTCCCTAGCATTTGTTTAGTTTTATCGCGTCCCTAGCATTTGTTTAATTTTATCGCTTCCCTAGCATTGTTTCTTTGTTTGCCAACATTTCAAATTGCGCTGGTCTGGACGTCAAAAAAAAAAAAAGAAACAGAAAAAAGAAAATTACAAACCACTCCAGTCGATGCACAGCAGTTTCAAATATGACTCGCATTGGCATTCAAGAACAAGAATTAATAAAGATCGCTGGTCATACGTATGCATCTTCCCTGAAATCCTATTTACAAACAAATGAAGAGCACCATTCAGAAATCCTGAATAAGTTGAATACACCATGTAGGCCTACATCAACGAGTTCCACTTCTTTTAGGCACACGTCCAATGTAACATCAACTGAACCACCAAGCACTAAAACATTCAAATTTGAAAATTGTACATTCAATAATTATTCCTTTTAAAATTATTCATGTTTATTTTTTATTTCATCGTCGTTAATTAAAATTTTTCTAACACTTGTGTATATTAGTTAGGTTATGTTATAGCTTCTGCTCTGAGAGGATAAGAAGAACTTCTGCTATATGATTTTTTATCCTCTCAGGATATTATGGATAGTCACGTATCGGAGATTGCTTAATATTAAGATTTATTGAATAATAATCATTACAGTGTCTGTATAAAGACACTACTGCCATCTAGCATGCATCTAGCGTAATATTTGTAATGTTGAGATGGTACAATAATACATTTGAAGACAGTTGTATTTTCGTAAGTCAATTAATATTTTATTGTGTTCGAGTACTTCGTTACTTCTAATCTTTATATATTTTCTTCTAATCGTGTAATAGTCAATTAAATCCCAATCGAATTTTGATTTTCTCTAGATAAATCAAAACCTCTAGTGAGATTACTGTTGATAATACCTCTGCTTCACAGGAAGCTTTATAGTTTTTAATATCCAATACACAGCTGTACCCAGAAAATTACACACCACAGAAACGAACCTGTAAATTATTTTTAGTAAGTTAAATTTTTAATAACCAATTTAATTTGAGCTCTAAATATGTCAGCATTCTTGCAGATCATAGCCTTCGTGTAATATTGTTTACTGTAGTGTGTGTTTTGTTTTATTCTGAAATGCAAGTAGCTAGTTCTCAAAACTGACGACAGATGGATTTTGGAAAATAGGAAAATTATGTTGGAAAAATTGACATTTCACTCAAAACTACTATTTTTCTAAAAAAACTTTGAGTTCCAAGCTTCAAAATGAGGGGTCATTTATTAAAATCCGTTCAGCCGTTTTCCAGTAATTTCCATTACCAGTTCAAATTATATATATATATATATATATATATATATATATATATATATTATATTACTTATTTCAGGAAACATTTCATTAAAAATAAGTTAGGTTACATTTGAGCTGTGTGTGTGACAGGCTACGGTGCAAACAAGACCTAAAACCTGTGAACTTAATTACAAACCAAGAATAATGACATTTTGCGCTGTCCAAGAGATTTTACAAATCCCATGTCACTTTTATACAATTTAATTTTGTGCACGTTTCTTTTCTTCTTACGAAATTCATTTCTGCGTTCTGCTTTATGTTTTTACTTTTCTTGTCGTGTATCCATGTTTCACTAGCATACAACAGCAGAGGTACAGTCAGTGTTTCATAAAATTTGATTCTTCTTTTTATTTTGTTTTTCGTTTCATAGATCTACGAACAGTACCACATAACATCTGCAACTTTGGCAGTTTTGTTTGAAGATCTTTTTCTGTTTTACATCCTGGAGTTAATTCGCAACCTAAATTATTCTTCTTCCTCCACTTACAAATCTGGATGCCCGTTCTGCGTTTACAGAAAATGTATCGACTAATATTGGTGTTTTGACTTAATAATTTCTTACGTAAACGGTTATGGGACATCCTGTGAATATTTTCATTGGATTTCCATGGGTAATTTTAATGCTTGTACCATTCCTGTCTAATTTTATCACTTCCGAGGTTTTCCCCAACTGTAAGGTGAATGCCAGGTAATCCATGGCGAATCCTATCGCTATCACCAAATCTCATTGACGCTAAATAACCTAGTAGTTGATACAGCGTCGATAAATAACCAACTAAAAATAAATAAATAAATTATATGTTCATACATGCACAAGTATCTTTCAGCACTACACTCATTTTGCTGTCAATTCACTCACTGCACTGGTACTACGACACATTTCACTGATACTATCCTGATTTCACTAACACTTCAAAAATATTTCACTGTGCAAATGGAAACAATTCGGTCCCGTTTTTGTTGGTATCTGTACCTATTGGAAATATACACGCGCGACAATTTTGCCGAACTTTAGAAAGAGAACTGTGATATGTATTTACATATCTTTCAAATGAATATTATTACTAATTTTTAAATTATTATTTTTTTTTACTATTAAAATAGCCTTCTCTTGATTAGGGGCCTATAGGTAAAATCGTATTGCAGGACCTAAATAAGGCTAGACAGTAGTAAGCAATATCCTAAATGTAATTTTTGACATGCGAAATGTTTCTTTAAACTGAAACTCTTGAAAATCAGTATTTATTCTTGGCCTAACTGTTTCCTTGCCTATATATGAATTCTTCTTCACTCTCACAATTTGAAGATGAAGTCATATTATATTAAAAATATTATTTCTACACTTTCAAGAAAGTTTACCAAGAACGAAGGATTGGCAGAAAATGTGTCACGATTCTCTTTACAAATGACAAATTTTTATGCAACAATTTGTTGATAAAAGAAATGAAACTGTCAGTAATTACTTGCTAGTGCTTGTCACTTGTGACAAATTCACCAGTACAGATTTATGCAACGGAAATGACTGAGAGAAGCTTTCTTTTGAGAAGCATTGCAGCAGTTTTAGTTTGGGTCGCTGTAATAAGCATTTAAACCGCTACGAAATAATTTCAAACGTAAGTCTACCACAGAATTGTCTGTTTTTCTTGTTTTTTTATGTTCTAATTTAAGGATTAATAGTAGAAAAACGTTTACACATATTTTAATAGATATTAAATTAAAGAATACTCTCTTTGTGGACATAGCCTATAATGAAATCTTGTATAATAAGTTACCAGTGTTGGTAACCTTCTGTTGACAATTACACTACATCGGCGGGTGTTCCAGATCCCTTTTTCGCGGGTGATTTCGGTCGCTTGTTCAAGTTTATTTAACGGCGTAGTCTTTATATTTTTTATTTTCCCGTTGCAGATGGGAAAAATATAAAAGTGAAAAGAGAAAACGTGGACAGAAAGGGATATGGAAGAGGCTTTGGTGCGGTAAGAGGTTTCATGTCTATTAAGCTCCAAAGCGGTTTAAAATTCCTTATACTACGACCCAGAATAGAAATAGAAAGTGCATGGATCCTAAAAAGTACCAGAAAACAAGAAAGGGTAGCGTCCTCGAAAGTTTTTGTGATGGGCAAGAACTTCAATTAAAAAACTGAATTGTCAAACTGGCTCATTTTGAGCTACGGCTTAATGAGGCTTAGGAAACATGTGTGCCTGTTTTATTTCCTGTTTTATGATGATCCACAGTTTGTTAAGAAAGCGTAATAGATTCAATGGCAGGGAAGACATAAAGAGTGTACCATGAGATTTGTGTGGGCGCCAAAGGAAGAAACCAGTTAATTTGTGGCGAATGTATATAGTTATAAGTTAAGTGACTGAGGCCCAATTGTATAAAACTCCATGACTAAAGATCAACTTTGATAGAAGATCGGAAAGTGAACCGAGTTCAGACACTTCTTCTATTGTATAAAACTTTTCTGCGATCAAATTACCTTGGTTCAGATGCAATCTAAGTTCACGTGAAAAGGATTTGGCAACATCGCATAAACAGATGAAATACGTGATGCGCGGACCATGTAATACGGGTTTGTTCAGTGTTGCCAATCTAGCGACTTTAACTCTTTTTCAACAATAATTTCTTTCAACTTTTATATTGCTTAAATAGGGATTTAGTGACCTTTTTAGCACCCCATAGTGACAAAATTTAATCTTTCTTTGTTGATAATGAGAAATCTAGCGACTTTACAACTATTTTTTGGCGACTTTCCGTATTACACTCTGTTGGAGACACTGTTTTTTTGTGCAATGTAAATAATGGCGGACAATAAGAAGAAGGTTGACTGTTCTCCGAGTTGTTATCATGTTATGGTGTTTGATACTGCTAAACATAATAAAGCTTTATAAAACGACAATTTTCGTTTAGTAATACAGTAAATTGAAAATTTATGAATGTACCTATCATATCCATTATTAATTAATGGTTGTTATAAGCATAATATAATTATAGGTTATGTTATTTGATACTGCTGAACACGATAGAGCCTTATAAAATATGAGAATGTTTGTGTATTAAGGCAAGAAATTGAAAGAAATATATATAAATGTACCTAACATATCTATTAATATTAATAATAATGGATATTTTATTTGCACAATCTGTCACTCGTATATTTCAAACAGAAAAGAAATAACTGAACTTGGATCATCTAACTTAATCGGAGAAATTTCTTCAGTCAAAGTTGACTTTAGTTTGAGACAAATTAATCTCAGATTAGACTTTATACAACACAAAATTCCAAGTTCAGCTGAAAAAAGGATCAATTTAACCTCTGATCTAAGATTAAATGGTTTATACAATCGGGCCTGAATATTTGAGACAAGGCTGAGAAATGAATGCACTTGATCTTCATTCATTCATTCATTCATTCATTCATAGTGTTCTGCACAAGGGCAGGTCTTTCACTGCATAGGAAAGGTTGAGAGTTTAAGGAAAGGTTAAGAAATTTTAAGGAAAGGTTGAGAAGATTAGACTAAAAATGTAATTGTAGGTGCAGTGTAATTATTTAAGTTTTGTCATGTAATTAATTAAGTTGATATGTAATTAATTAAGGTGATATGTAATTAAGTTTATATGTCAATAAATTAAGGTGATATTTAATTAAATTCATATGTAACTAATTAAAGTGCTATGTAATTACTTAAATTGGTAATAGTTGGGTGAAATAGAAGTACTTATAAGTTAGGTTTACTTTTGCTTATTGTAGGCGTTATTATAGAATAGTTTTTATTTATAGTTAGTTTTTATTTATAGTAAAATACAAATCACTTTACTAGGTATAGGAGGAAAGAAAAGTAGTTCATCCATTAACTAGGAAATATCGCAATTTTGAGTTTGATGATTTTCATTAGGTTTTTGTTTAATCAAAATACAGTACAGTATTAACAATGAGTGTTTTTACTCACGAATTGAGCTATCCATTCCGAAGTATTAATTATGCAGTGTATATTGTACTGTTACAGCACATTAGCGTACTATATAGAGAATGAAGTTAAATTGAAAAATCATAATATGGATATTTAAACATATTTTTGAAAATGGTGGCCGTTCATTTCGATACAGGCTTCAGTTCTTTTGTGCATATTATCGCACTATAGACTATTGTACCTAATTCCAATTACCAGTTTCGCCCCTCGTACTAGTAACTCATGTTGAAATAATTCTGTACCTACTCTATAAAAGAGTACCTTACGTACTGTAAATTTAATCTTCATTTCTGCCCGATCCGAAAAGATAAAATTACTCAAAAATGCTATCTACTGTCCGTTCAAGTGGTTTTGTCGCAGGGTCGTAGAAAGGGGGGGGGGGAAATCACGTGACAGTTAATTATTTAACGAGGTCCTTTTATTTAAGTTATTTTAAACCGTTGTATAATGTTACGTAGACGTCCAATTCCTAACAGAAATTAATGTTTTCAGAAAAGAGCTAAGACAGCCGAGCTACTAGACTTTACAGAGGGGCAAACAGAAGCAGGTGGAGGAAACCGGGATGCGACGTAGGCAAACGGACGACAGTACCTGTGCGAAAATATGATTCAATATAGAAAGCCCTTTCGTCACTGGAAAACGCGAACATATTTCTGGAACGTACTATACTTAGGCTACTAACTCAGTAGTGCATTCACGGCCTTGGTTCTGTGTGGTGGATGACTGGAAGTTTACTAGTAGAAGGGGTGGAAGTGTAGTACATTCAAAAACTCAGGTACAATAAAAATTGAAGTAAAAATAAAATGATGTCCCTGTATATGAAGAATCCACTGCAAGAACGATGGATGTCATTTGGAATACATTTTGCAGGAGAAGCAATTGAAAGTTTGAAATGCTTAACGCTCAAAGCTTAACTGTGATTTTCCGATCATTACTGGACAATGACTATCAGTGTTAATGCCATATAACTCTCTATGTACATTCTATATGTCTTAAGCTATGCATTGACAGTCTTGGTTCATTTTCGACAAGAAAGTGACATCCATCATTCTTGCAGTGGACTCTTCATAGGTTAAGGGTGTTTGAGAATAAGGTGCTTAGGAAAATATTTGGGGCTGAGAGGGATGAAGTTACAGGAGAATGGAGAAAGTTACACAACACAGAACTGCACGCATTGTATTCCTCACCTGACATAATTAGGAACATTAAATCCAGACGTTTGCGATGGGCAGGGTATGTAGCACGTATGGGCGAATCCAGAAATGCATATAGAGTGTTAGTTGGGAGGCCAGAGGGGAAAAAAGACCTTTGGGGAGAACGAGACGTGGATGGGAGGATAATATTAAAATGGTTTTGATGGAGATGGGATATGATGATAGAGACTGGATTAATCTTGCTCAGAATAGGGACCAATGGCGGGCTAATGTGAGGGCGGCAATGAACCTCCGGGTTCCTTAAAAGCCAGTAAGTAAGTTATGTTTGAAATAAGTAATTTCTGAGAGACGAATATTGTCGGAATTTTTAGACTGAGTTTATATTAACAGAATAATAATGAATAACAAATACAACCGATCAATTTTAATCGATCCGATTATTCGATTAAATATTTTTGATAGATTAATCTTACAACAGAAATTGATAGATTAATCGAATAAATTAATCGATTAAATACCACAACACTACTAATAACTCCCTATTTACTTTTCTTCTCCCATAAATAAGTCACGTATTTTACGGTCTAATGTTATTACTTATTACTAGGCCTGTGACATTGGAGCATGTTTACAGTGAAAGAAAGCCAACTCAACACAGGACATACTAATAATTAGAGTACGTAACACCGCTCCGTCCTGTGCAGTATAGTCTGCAAAGTTAATAATACACACATCCTTCTGAATTATTTTCTATCTTTATTTAACTTCATTTCAATCATTAGAAATTTCAACTCAACGTGGGCTTAGATGTAATGTTTACTGCGTATTTAGTTTTTGGTTACAGTGAACGACAAGATGCATTCTCAAAGTTTCGAACGCGAATGAGTGTCTACTACTGTCTAGTATGGACTTGAATGGAGAAAATCTGCGTTCAACATCTGTCGAAACGACAGGTGGATATGCGAAATATCTGACATCATTCAATTCAACATCTAAATTATCTACAGTGTATTTGTTACCCGACACAATATTAGCTACCTGACAGAGTGAACTGAACCCACAGTTTTTTTGTAATACAGATTTCATTTTAGCACACACTTTGTTGCCTACATCGTCTTGTATACTATTTAGTTTAGACACAATGTTATTCATTACTGAAACTTGTTCCACCAGTTTAACTCCACTCTTTTCTAAACTTTCAATTGAATGAGCAATAAATCCAAAATTTGATACAATATAATGACACTGTTGTTCAATACTTGGGTCACAAAGAAGTAATTGAACCACACCTATAGAAGCTGCATCATTCTTGTCAAACATCTCTATCACCTTCCTTACGCTGGGAAAATGTTCATGCAAGTATCTGCATGCTTGCAGCCAGGATCCCCACCGTGTTAAAACAGGAACGGGCGGAAGAGGCACTCCAGGACACTCAATCCTGAATGTAGTAACACGAGCTGGAGCTTTTATAAATACTTTCTTCACATTTGAAACTAACCTATCGACGTCTAACCTCCTCTGCTGTTCTGTGGCAGGCATGGGCGAGACAAGTGATGTGTACCATCTTTCTGTATGTTGTTTTCAACGTAGTTACTGCCTTTAACACAGTGGCCGGCAGATGCTGCAGTTGTGACGTAAGAGCCAGTCAGATAGCAAGAGCTTGGGAGAGCGAGCAGTTGAGTCTGTCTACAGTATGTCACCCAATTACAGACACGAATAAGTATGTACAAATATTAGAAGAATTGAGTCAGGAATTTGATTGCAGATTTGAAGAGTTTGCAAATCTTCAATCTGATATTTCCATATTTGCGACAACATTTTCAGTGAATATTGACAGTGTTCCATCATCATTGCAACTGGAAGTCATTGATTTGCAAAATGATATTGAAATGAAAGACCGCTTTGAAAACAAAAAGGATCTATCTACATTTTATAGAAGATTTCCCCAGGCAAGATTCCCTCGATTGCATAGATTTGCTGCTAATATTCGGATCTACGTATGTATGTGAACAGTTCTTTTCTTGTATGAAGATCTGCAAACCACAACATAGAAACCACCTGTCTGATCTGAACTTGAAACATATTCTTCGCTTGTGTGTTAGCCAGGCTATGACTCCAAATATTGCAAAATTAGTGCGCGAAAAAAGAGGAAAAAATATCGACAAACCGTTTAGCTTGGGCACGGTAGTGACACAAAGTGATGGTGTGTTTCAAAAGTTGAAATATACTTTGCATACTACTCACCATTATGTAGAGAAATGTGTGTTAAAAACACTTGAACTGTTTTCAAGTTTCCGAGTAGACAAAGTGTTGTAGTACTGCTTAAATTATTTATTTATATGCTTATATGTTTATAGCAGTTTCGGAATTTCATTTATATATGCAAACGCTTCTGCAAGTGGCTGTATAATGAGTTTCATGTTATTGTAAGTACATTAAATTTGATTACAAACCAAAATATTTTGTTACATTGATTTATCACTGGTGTACAGTTTTGTTTTCGTACAAATGTATCGTAATTGTGCTGTTCCCATACTATCTCAGAAGAATGGATCGCGCTCTGTCAGTGCATAGACCCGCACCACCACTGTTCAGATGAACCTTCTCTCCACGCTGTGCTCAGTATGCAGAGATTGCCGAGCAAAGAGCAAGGCGGCTACGTCGTATGACGTCACAGAGCACGGAACATGCCGGTCACTGCTTTAACATATAGGATGCTGCATCGGTAACAATAAGAAGTGCTTTGTCATGCTCTATACCTTATGGCCATAATAATTGCATTGCATGTTGAAAAAACCCGCATATTGTAGAAAGCCTGCATGCTAAGATTATTGTAGAATTGTTCACAGCATTTATCACATAACATGAAAGTAGGTATGGTCCATCAGGGCCTTCCGGATTCAAAACCCCAACAATCACATTAACTACAAGCCGCCCAGCAGCATCCGTCGTCCCATCAATCGACACCAGATGTGTTGGTTTGTTAGTTTACCTCTAATCTCAGTAATGCCTGTGTTGTAAGTTTTCTCACCATAGTACTTTCGTAACGTAGTCTGATGTGGAATTTCTCTTCCAGTGTATTTCTGTAAAAGCTCGCGGAACGCCGTATTTGTTAAATGGTATGTCGGCGTATTGATGGCAGGTTTCCATGCCGTACTCAGCTGTAGACCCCCGTCTCTGTTGAAATTATTGCCATCTAGCTAGACCACCAGCACACGGCAGACAGTCGGGACCAGCAAGTGGCTCCTGATTGGCTGACGTGTCCATCAACCAGAATGCGCCTGGCGGTCGGGACTAGGAAGTAGCTCCTGATTGGCCCGCAGCGGGAAGCCCTACTTTTGCATATATACCGGCTAGACGTGGTCCCACATCACTTCGTCCCTGAAGAAGATGGCAGAGCTAGCCGTCGAAAGCTTGGAAGCTAATCTCCAACTCACCTGGCTGAGAACCCGAGAAGAGTTATTCTACATCAAACGCCGGGAAAGCCTCAAGTCAAAAGTTTCTTTAAAAATTATTTCTGATAAGTTTTATTCTCTGAAAAATTTTGATAGGACAGATATTTAATGAGATAAATGAGTTTTAAAATAAAATAACTGCCATCTAAGGCGGTGTATTGAAATAAAAACAAATGACTTCGTGTATAAGGGGCCTTGGACACAACAATCGAAAGCTATTAGACATAGCCTACAGACAATGTTTCTGTCTTTCTATGAAGTAATATCGGAAGCTAAATTAACCGATTTGTATAATTAATTATTATTTCATTATTGGAAAGTGTAGTTTCTCTGGATGGACATAATGCTATAATGTTATTACAGTAACTTGTGAGTGAATTGAAGACAGGTAAGATTAAAATAGCTTCTTATGCACAGAAAACTTGATAGGTTATTCTGTATATTCATTTCCTGTATTTCGTAAAATAATTTTTATGAACATATTTATTTTTATCTCAAAGAATTAACGAACAACGAGAGTGTATTGATTTAGTATGCAGTAATAGTAAGTTAGCTTAGCAATCCATTATTTTATAATTCAAATTTAACTATGCTCAATTGAATCGTGTTAAAATACATAAAATACATATGAAATAAATGCAATGCAAAGAAATTGGGTAATGAGCCAAGCAGATTATGTTGCGCTGTTGTAAAAGCTGTTCCTCCTGAGATTCAAGAGCTCCCACAACAAATTAAAAACTTTCTAATTCGAGTACATCCGTTATCAACACACTTTTTACATAATATAATATAATATAAACATAATAATAAATCTGTAGCCAAAATTTTTCTGTTAATTTTCGCTCTTCCAAAAATAATTGGTAATAACAATTAAGAAACATGTTAAAGGAATTGTCATTGCACCAAATGAGTGGTCTCTGGATCAAAATGATCGCATTTTAATATTTTAAATACAATTTAAATTAAGTAACATATTAAACGATTTATCCTTTCATCAAACACGAATGTTCCCTGGATCAAATGTCCCATTTTAATTATGTAATTACTTTATATTTATTTCTTCTAACGGGTGCAGCGGAGCTCACGGGTACGACTAGTGTCTTCTTAAAATGTTGAATTCGATATAGGGTCCTTCTGCACATTCCCTTGTTCCAGCCGTTCATGTGTCATTGTACTTACGTGTCTTTGAACATTATATTCCTTGTTTTTAGTAGACGTAATGCTGACATTACAAAGATTACAATACAGATTGTTATTTAGAATGCAGAATATATCTGCACCATACTGTGAAACTAGATATTCTAGTTTCCAAGACGTGTTTCTTTCCTTCTGAGCCATACTGTGGAGCGCACTACACTTCACGACAGTTTGTACTTGAATGAACTGTACCGCGGACGTTGTGTTGGCTTTCTTTCACTGTAAACATGCTCCAATGTCACAGGCCTACTTATTACTGTAAGTTGCTAGTATGAAAGCTCCTATTATGAAACGCCTATCTGATTAGACTACACGCACATCTTTCTACCCAATATATGATCATTTCTTCTCAGACGTTACACGAAGCTCGCTCTCAAATATTTGGCTTAATGGAAGGGTTCACTAATGCTGAATTAGCTGACGTAGTATTCATTGAATGTAAGAAACAGCAGGGGAATCTGCAGACGTGGCAAGAGAACTCTATCGCCAGAGATTTTCTAATGGATGAATGTTCGTTGCTGGACGCAGGATGCAGAATCTCTTCGTTTAAAAGCATTAATAACCTAAAGACATATTTCTTCCAAAAATATTTGCACGCAAACTCCTTTAATCCGATAAATGCATGTTTTGTGATATGTATACATACACACATTTATCTATAGTAATCTCAGACCTTGAGTGACATTTATTAGGACTATTTCGTGAATAAAATAAGAATATAAATAATATATCCGTAAAATTCGCTCACAAAATATTAATTTGTTGTTTATGAATACCGGTACTTAATCTATTCAGACATTGTGAATTCGAAATAGATGAATAACGATAACTGCAATAAAGAAATTGAATGTTATTCAGTAATGCAAATTGAGAAAAGCGAAATACAGGTTTTAAAATGTCAGTTCATGTATCGTGCTTTTCTCTTGTTATTATAACAGAAATACGTTTTCATTATCTGCTGAAATCATAATTTAATTTAAACATTTTATAGTATAATTACAAATAACCTGATTAATACTTACTTACTTACTTACTTACTTACTTACTTACTTACTTACTTACTTACTTACTTACTTACTTACTTACTTACTTACTGGCCTTTAAGGAACCCGGAGGTTCATTGTCGCCCTCACATAAGCCCGCCATTGGTCCCTATCCTGAGCAAGATTAATCCAGTCTCTGCCATCATATCCCACCTCCCTCAAATCCATTTTAATATATTCCCATCTACGTCTCGGCCTCCCAATTAACACTCTATATGCATTTCTGGATTCGCCCATACGTGCTACATGTCCTGCCCATCTCAAACGTCTGGATTTTATGGTCCTAATTGTCAGATGAAGTATACAATGCGTGTAGTTCTGCGTTGTGTAACTTTCTGCATTCTCCTGTAACGTCATCCCTCTTAGCCCCAAATATTTTTCTAAGAACCTTATTCTCAAACACCCTTAATCTCTGTTCCTCTCTCAAAGTGAGAGTCCAAGTTTTACAACCATAAAGAACAACCGTAATATAACTGTTTCATAAATTTTAACTTTCAGATTTTTTGACAGCAGACTAGATGTTAAAAGCTTCTCAACCGAATAAGAACAGGCATTTCCCATATTTATTCTGCGTTTAATTTCCTCCCGAGTGTCATTTATGTTTATTACTGTTACTGTTGTTCCACCTCTTCGAAGGATAAATCTCCAATTTTTATAGTTCCATTTCGTACTATATTCTGGTCACGAGACATAATCATATACTTAGTCTTTTCGGGATTTACTTCCAACCCAATCGCTTTACTTGCTTCAACTAGAATTTCCGCGTTTTCCCTAATCGTTTGTGGGTTTTCTCCTAGCATATTCATGTCATCCGCATAGACCAGAAGCTGATGTAACCCGTTCAACTCCAAACCCTGTCTGTTATCCTGAGCTTTGCTAATGGCATATTCTAGAGCGAAGTTAAAAAGTAAAGGTGATAGTGCATCTCCCTGCTTTAGCCCGCAGTGAATTGGAAAAGCATCAGGTAGAAACTGACCTATACGGACTCTGCTGTAAGTTTCACTAAGACACATTTTAATTAATCGAACTAGTTTCTTGGGAATACCAAATTCAATAAGAATATTATATAAAACTTCTCTCTTAACCGAGTCCACCTTTTTGAAATCTATGAATAACTGATTAATACATTAATTAAATGAACAATTGTTATGAAGGAGTGTCGTTTTCTTTAGATACAATGGACATGGAATTAGAAGATGAAGATGAAGATGTAGATGTGGAAGTAGGATTTCGCACTTTATTTAGTAGGCAATGGATTCATGCTCATCGATTTACATGGAAACAGTTGGCGACACTGACTAAACAAAAGAACGACTATGCGATAAATTGATAGTGATAAATCGAGCTGCAGAAATTATCGCGATGTATGACTGTGATTGGTTGAAATTCAGAATTTCATTACACTTCATTGGCAGAAAATTGAATGACGTCATATAAACGAAATAGTCGGATTAAATATTTTATATGTAGCCTATACAGTGTATACAGGGTCAACCGTAATTTAATTCGAACAAATGTAATATTTTAAAATTAATTTTCAGAACTAAAGGTTACATTTGTTCGGATGAAATTTTTGTACTTTTATGCTCGACCATGCCGAAATGTAGTAATTATACACCTGGTAGCAGTCCTTTAATGCATGTCATTAAAGTACACCTACTCATTAAACCACAGGTGTTCAGCCATTCACAACTCAGCGTACAGGTGTTCAGCCAATGACAAGTCAGCTTTGTGCCGTTATAAAACCGCAAGTATCGATTATTCTCGCATATGCAATCGAAAGAGAATTAGCGAAAGTCACGGAGGCTGGAAATCCAATACTGTCGCAGAAGGTTATGTTCTGTTACTATAATAATTAGCGTTAATTGTAAATAATATTCAAATAAATTCAATTTGTCATCTCGTTTTTTAATCTCGAATTCAATAATCAAGGTTATATCAAGTTTAACGGGATTACATCAAGGTCAATGACATTATTGTTCCTCGGAAAAAATCAATACTTTCGCGTCTGCGCACATCTCACAATTCACGACCTAGAACAAGGTCACTTCCGATCTTGTCAGATACAAATAAAATGTATACATCTGAATAATTTCAAGTTAGAAATATGGCCGAGTATAAAAAGTCGTATTAAATTTGCCTATAATGGTAATTAAGACGCTCGTATGAATATTATGAAACTCGCTTGCGTCCTAATTACTATCATTATAGGCTCGTTGCATAATGTACTATTAAAGGACAAACGTAAAATTCTTTTAATCATGTATTATCATAATACACTGCTCTCTTAATTGACTGAGCATATTGGGAATTAAATCAATGGCTTTTCTAAAACACGCTGTGAATATTTTTATGAAATAATTTTAATCTCGCAAAAGGTAGCAAAAAACGAGCAAAGTTGTATTAAACTATTTTGTTTGAAATATCTCAAAGAATAAGTCTTAACCCCCTGAAATTAATGACGTTACTTACTGTTCGCTCTGTAGAGGCTATATACATACTTTATCATGATATTGATCCTAGTGACTTGAATGTCACATGTGTTTAACCCAGAGAAAGACAGGGAGAACAAGGGGAAGATAAGAAGTGGAATACAAGGAGGAAACAAGGAGAATAAGGTTTGCATTTTTATATGACGATCAATTGCGAAGTATACTGAGAGAATAGAAGACGTAGTTTTACGTTAAAAGTTCGTTTTAACTGGCTGACTTCTCTGCCAATAACCTGGACGTGTTTGAGTGCGAGTGTACTTGAAGCCCTCGACTTTGGTAGGTTTCATTAAGATATTGCGTTTCCGCGTCTCGTCTTGTCCTTGCTGGAAGAAGAGTCTGTGCAGGATTCCACTCCTGAAGTGTCGACTTATCACTAGGTCTGCCGGTTCGACTCTATACCCGACGTAGACTGGAGTGTTACCTGGATCGGAAAGATCGTAGCTCAGGAGTTAGCTGCGCTTAGGTTCGATTCCAACTATCTTTCATTTCCCATTTTTGTTTACTCTAGACCTTTTGCCAACTTTAAGGGGTACCTCAAGCAAAATGCTATGACGAATTCTTGGATTTATCACTTTACGAATTTAATTGCATCAAGATTCTAGAGGCTGCGAAACCAGATGGCCCGGGTTCGGTTCCCGGTCGGGGCAAGTTGCCTGGTTGAGGTTTTTTCCAGGGTTTTCCCTCAACCCAATACGAGCAAATGCTGGGTAACGACGGTTCGCTGGACCCGCCTCATTTCACTGGCATTATCACCTTCATCTCATTCAGACGCTAAATAACCTCAGATGTTGATAAAGCGTCGAAAAATAACCTACTTAAAAAAACAGATTCTAGAATATCCCTACATTTGATATTATTTCATTTCATGTAATAAAAATTAACAGAAATGATTAAATCCTTTATATTGCATGAAACGTCTTTATTCTTGGAATGTGGTTTGGACGCCAACAATAAATGATTACCTTTGTAATGTCAGTATGATTCAACATATTTTTTTATGTAATTAATTGATGACTGATGAAATACACCATGTCCCGCTTAGAGGGATCAACAAATAAATGCTCATCATATATTATTGTTAAAATCCGTGATTGTCTGATAAGTGGCCGACAATGTTCCAGATAGTTTGCTTTACATAAAATTCTAATGGCTTTCTTTTGTAAAATAAATATATTGGACACTTCGGAAACAATCACATTCACAGTCACACCAGTTCGTTCGAAATCTGATTTCACACTGAGCTGGAGGCGTGACTGCCAACAATGAGTCTGGTTTTAAGTTTTAAGTATGTCTGTGTTACATAACTACAATGCGGAATGATAAATTAAATAATATATAATATAAGACATTAAAATGTATGGATCATATGAGGAGTCAAAGAGAAAGGTAGAAAGTGGGAAAGGCTGGAGAATGCTGGGTTTGCAATGAAAGACCTGCCCTTGGGCAGAACGCTATGAATGAATGAATCATAATATAAGTTATCATAAATGAAAATAATAATTCAGTTCATTATCTACTCTTTATGATTAAACATATCAATTCATTTACAAAAACAATGCCTACATGATTAGACTAAGACTTTAACGAATGTGGCATACCACAATAATGGGTGGGGCAGGAAATGAACATGGTTGTACGAAATCGAGTTATCATAAAACATTGATATTTTATACTCGCACAATGAAAAATTGTGATAATACCGTATTAATCTCTAGTTTATGATTAACTAATGTTGTTGTCGGCAAGTACATATAAGAACAATGTAGGCCTAACATCTTTACAGAAAATAAACTTAAAAATATCGTCTCCCTTTGCCGGAATCATCAAAAAACGCCAAATAAATAGCTAGCCGCTGACGGTAAAATTCTGTAGCTGACCATAGTCCTGAAAACACCAGATTTAGCTACAAAACCGCTGACTTGGCAACACTGGGAAGAATGCCAACAATCGATTATTGCATAAAATTGTCCATTGTTGTAGCTGTTTACTCATTTCGTTGTGATACGATACGATAGACTACGATAATGGAATTTCAAGCAGTCAAAATATCGCATTCGCTTTCAAACGGGAGGCGGGTTACTTTTGCCTGCGCCACCCAGTATGTTTTGGGGCTTTCACGGTGTTCCACACACACTTCTGGTTTCTTGCACCTAACACAGATTTAGAAACTTTCGACATTAGAAGCCACGTATCGATTACGTGATTAAAAGGGCAAGGAAAGGGAAGCTATCTGTTGGATTCATTGCCAAGAGACTGGATCAGGCCTGAAGAAAAGCTTTTGGTGAGGGTCCAATAGATACGTTCCTTTCCATTGCTTTTCCTGGAGATGAAGCCAATAATTTACTGGCCATTTCCATTATATTAATTACTATTGTGAAGGCGAAGTTGACCCTATATTGAACGGGTGAGTGGAAAAAGGATAACATTGCAACTTCCCTAGTTTGTGGAAAAAAAATAAGTTTACAGAAAAACTAAGGATTCTATTAGGCAATTGTAGATCTAGGCATTAAGTGTTTACTCAATCTCAAAGTCAAATACTTATTTATTTAATAATTATTAATAATTAAATGTATTGGAATATTATCTTTTTTCCACTCAATCTTTTGACAACAGGCAAAATTATTAATTATAAGGTTTTTTGTGATATGAAATGTTTAACAGTACAAAAGACACTTTAAAATGGTTTTACTCTATACAATGATGACCATAATGAATCTTTATTCACCCTTAACACTATCTGCTGTATTTGAAGTTGGATGGAATTGGAATGGAATTTAAGTGAGGGGGCACGGATGGCCCAGCACTGCGACCTGTTGAGATCTATTGCGCTAACCCTCGATATGGAATGAGTTGCGTGCCATAGATCCCCTACGTGCAGCAACCCAACCACATGACTCCCTAACGACCGGTCCCTACAGCCAACAGAAATTCAAAGTGTTTTTATGTGAAATAAAATTTAAAATATAGCCTATGCTCAGGTGGCCTTGTCCGAAATTGAAAACACAATTACGAGTTTCTGTTACACTGCAAAGGAAATATTTATTTACCTAAGAATCATAGCCCTAGTTATCACTATGCTGAAGAATATAAAGATAAATTTACTGCTAGCAAAAAAGCACTTATACGGGTCCGGCAGTTGGTCTGGCGAATTTCAGCATACTCTTTTAAAGTAACTCTAAGGTTTAGAAATTTCAAAATAACATATGGAGGACAGTAAGCAGTAGCCAATACCAATGGAAAACAATGCCGAGTCCTCGGCTGAACCTTGCTGGTGGTGTTTTCTGTGTTTATTCCGTAATCAACAAGGGAATTCACATTTTCTGTCTTCCCGTCAACATCCTGCTTGTGTTCGCGTGATTGTCAAGAGACTCAAGATCGATAATGCAAAATAGGAAACTGTATTTCTTAAGGTATATGTACACCTTTACATACAAAAAATTTTGTTTTGCATAGTTTTGCTCTGTAAAATGTTTATACAATTGAGAATGGTACCAGAAAGAGAATGAAGTGAACAGATCCTTTGAAATTATGTCTGAATTGTTTATAAATACTAATATGCGTTACAAGAGTGGTATGTTGAAGGTTTCATGTTCGAGGAAAAGTTTGAAAAAGCGAAACGTAGTTGAGCTTTTTTAATTTCCGAGAATTGAAAGAAAACATACCGCTCGTGTATCGTACATTATTTTGTGCGAAGATCGTTTATTACATACCTGAAAGAGGAATTTCTAATTAGTTGCAATGAAATCTCCATCTTGGTTTCAGTTTAATGACGGCAAATTTGCAAAACAAAAATATCTATCTTCAACATTGTTGCTTTAAAATGTTTTCTGTGTTTACTATATTCCAGCAGGCCCTGATATACGTCTGTCTTTTTTTTTCCCCCAGTCTATGATGAGTCTGGAATCTTGTTGATTTTTTCACGGCTTCCTTAATGTTACTTGCATCACGAATGCAGTAACTTTAGTGGAGTTGTAGAGTTTACTTAATTTTTGCAAATATTTAAAAACAATAATTAACAGTGCAATTTAGGTGAAATTGCAGTGATAAGTTTCCAATTTATAATTATTACTATATTGAACGTCTCTAAAATAATAATATGTTAAAAGCCTAAAGCAGTAAAATCAATATGTCACTTAAGCGGTAAGAAGAGGGAAATTGTTATGTGTGTTAGGTTGGGAATACTGACTGTGGAATTTTAGACTTTCCGCGGATTGGTTTTGTGCGGAAACCAAGCAAATACGCACGATCTCGCACAAAATTATTTTGTTTATAATTTTGACACAACTTGAAACATGATAGCTCATGTAGTTTGTAAGATAGAGCCACAGTTTCGTCACTGTTTTATAGCTAAAACTATTCTTTAGTGCCTGACATAGAGCTACTTTTTATTTTCATTTACATTAATTAAATATTACCATATATGTAACTTATACTAATATTTTATGTTGCATAAATCATGTAAAAAATTCATAGATAATTATTAACTACATTAATGTTATTTTATTCGTTGTCAGGCACTGGGGGACATTTCAAGCTTCAAAATGACACCAATATCTTCCTGGTATCACCGTATTTGACTGAGATATCATGTTTGAAAGAATTAAATATTCTAAAATTACTATTTACAGGAAATGAGCCACAAACTTTCAGAGCCTAGAAGACTGCATCATCATATGTCACCCCTTAAGCAGCTTCATGTCGGTCCAGTTTCAGCTTCTTTCTGCCTCTCAAATACCTCCTCCTTGTTTTAACTTCAAGTGTTGAATGTTTTTTGTCATTTTTGTCCTTATTTTCCATTGATGCAACAAATCCTGCGATGGTGCTTGTCCCAGGGTTTATGCTCATCCTCCTCAGAATTTTAATTTCTCCTTTTGGACTCTTATTAAAATGACGTACAACATCACTGACACACAAGTTTACAGTTTTATGATTAACAGTAAAATATTATAAATTACTTCATTATGTAAAAACGTGTTTTCAATCTAATGATCATGCCTTGATATCTATGCGTATATTTTGGAACATGAAATAAGTTTATTTTACAAGCAATGCTGGACGAGGGGATTGACTGCTACGAGGATCACTCCAAAAGTAATCCACAATATTTATTTAAAAATTACATTTTTAGCCTACAGCTTTGCTATTTTCATAGAATGTAGATACGTCACTTCTCCACATAATCCCCGCACGTTTCAACTACCTTACGCCACCTTGGAGTAAGGGCCTGTATACCTGCACGATAAAAGTGTGAACCAACACGTCTGAGCTACTCTCTGGCGCCACTCACGGGAACGACTTAATTGAATACAAGGGGGAAGGATGTATCTAAGACCTCCATAAATTGTAAAGGTTTAGAATAAAAAATAAACTTTTAAAAATGTTGTGCATTACTTTTGGAGTGATCTTCGTAGAAGTGACCGTGGCTGATGACGCAGAATTTTGGAAAATGGGACTTATCTGAAAAACCATAAGGTATAAATCGAAAATTCTTATATTGAATTAAACGGGTGAAAATTCTCTATTAAAATAGTTATATTTTGAAAATTTTAATTTTTCATCATTTTTTGCGTTTTGTGGGTGTACATGTAACTTAATATATCGTATAGACTACGACATACCGAAAATGTGATGTGTTAGAGGAAATATGAAAATATGGAGGGATGTGCCAATATATTACACGTTTAATGAACTTAACAATTGGTAGCTGGTAAATATAATTTAACTGCATATTGCTATTGGTAGAAAATATCCAAATGCAGGACCGTAACATTGCTGTTACAAAGATGAAAGTAAGTTACTTGCGTATTTTGGGGCCCGCGATAGCGTCGCGGTTAAGGCGCAAAGCTACGAAGTCGGAAGATCGCTGGTTGGTTTCATAGTCGTGCGGAATTTCAAAATACAGTACTTACAATATTCGACCTCACTTTTTCCCAAATTTCTTCGCTTAATATGCTCCTGTCACTTCATGTAACGTAGGAAGATAATTTTCTGTGTTCAAGGACGTTCTTCACACAAACACATGAACTTAAAGGGTTAAGTACAGCTTACAGGAGTAAAATTTTTGGAAATATTCAACATTTTTTTTTCCTCCATTACTGTGTCTTCTACAATAATTAAAATCGGTATGTGTAAAACACTGTCCTTCTGCAATATGAAAATAGTACATTATGCAACGAGCCTATAATGGTAGTAATTAAGACGCGAGTATGTTTATGAAACTCGCTTGCGCTCATTTCATAATTTTCATACGAGCTTCTTAATTACCATTATAGGCAAGTTTCATACGACTTTTTATGCTCGACCATATTTCTAACTTGAAATTATTCATAAGTATTCATATTATTCTTATCTGACTGAGGAGCGGAACTGACCTTGTGCAATAGCTCGTAAATTATGAGATGTGCGCAGACGCGAAAGTATTGATTTTTTCCAAGAAACGAATGTCATTGACCTTGATATAATCTAGAGAGTAAAATGAACATGAATCTTGATATAACCTTGAAATTGGTTTGGACATTGAAAAACGAGATGACAAATTGAATTTGTTTGAATATTATTTACAATTAACGCTAATTATTATAGTAACAGAACATAACCTTCTGCGACAGTATTGGATTTCCAGCATCCCTGACGTTTCGCTAGTTGTCTTTCTATTGCATATCCGAGAATCGATACTTGCACTTTCATATTGCTTTGTGATTGGTGGAAAACCTGAACTTTAATGAATAGGTGTATTTCAATGAGGTCCATTAAAGGGCTGCTACCAGGTGTATAATTACTACATTTCGGCATGGCCGAGCATAAAAATATTTTACCATTTAAAAAATTATATATATATATTTTTTTTTCAAAATTCAGAATGATGACAGTTCACTGTACAGTGATGAAGCAATTCCCTCATAACTCATAAACTTGGTAACTTTGTGATGTTCTCTCGCTTTTATTTCATTGCTGAAACTCATGTTTACAATATTTATTATTATTTATTTATCTAATCTGACAGGATTAAGGCCATAAGGCCTTTTCTTCCATCCTACCAGATACCACATATAAATACAAAAAGGAAATACAGACGCTGATGAAAATAATACAAATTAAATTAAAGCCCTATAGAGGGCCAACAAGGTCAAAATAACACTATAGAGCTCTCATCGAGCTAATACAAGAAAAACAGAGATAGCAATGATGATAGTGATAACTGATAATAATAATAATAATAATAATAATAAATACATTACATATTAATTCTCAATTTTACAACGGCATAGTTACAATATTGGGTATATGTCATGGGTTAAGCCGTAGTTGCGCAACCTGACAGGTGTTCAAGAAGCAATTCCATGAACTAGAATGTGATGTTTTAATTTAAATTTGAATTTTTATATTGTCAGACAGTCTCTGACATGGTCAGGGAGAGAGTTCCAGAGGCGTGGAATAGATATGCTGAAAGATGATGAGTAGAAGGATGTTCTGTGCAGAGGAATAGAGAGAAGGTACATGTTCCGGGTTCGAGGTAGTGAGAGGTAAACAAAACAATATCATGCATGCTCTTTAAATTATATTCCTTCATAAATAATATCTTTTTTTTATTTTGTGTTAGGAGAAAGTACTGATATTTGACCATTTTTAAAAATGAACTTTTTTTTATCAGACAATCTATCAAATGTAGAGAAGTGATCTTGCATCATATTGTAGATATGACATGCATATATACACAAAAAAAACATTTCATCACAGAATTTTGGATAGTTTTTGAGTTATGTAGGAAACACTGGATTATACACTGCACAGTGAACTGAATTTTCAAAAAAAGAATGCAAATAACTTTTTTTAATCGTAAAAATATTTTTTTTCGTATAGCAGAAGGACAGTGTTTTACACATACTAATTTTCATTATCGTACAAGATACAATATTGGAGGAAAAAAATGTTTAATATTTCCAAAATTTTACTGCTGTAAGCTGTACCTAACCCCTTAATTTGTGTCACGTACTGTACTAATGGTTTAGTTACATTGAACCCCTAGATCATATATAGATAGATAGGTCGGCCTTATAGGTTTTGAAGTTAACAACGTTTGTCAGGTTTACTACGCTGCCATCTAGTTGTTACATAAGGAGTCACGTCATAATTCCCATTTGAATTGCATTAGCGACTGTACTGCCATCTCGTGTTCGTTTACGGCGGACGGGTGGCGATCCTGGCGGTTGTTCTCTTCAAAGTGCAAACGATTTTAACATAACGTTGACTTATCTTTTGAACGTACAGATAATAAAATTAAAATTTAGTTCTCGTTCCCAACCTTTACAGACACCCCGTCGTAGCATCTTGGATATCCGAAGTCAGCGAAACACTTCCTTCCAGCGGAAACTTTAGTTTCGGAAATAGGAAATAATCGCAGGGCCAAAAAATCTGTACGATCTTCCTGGTGCGCTTGTCAGTGATTTGTTTTCGAGCTTTTAATACCTCGATAAGCCGGCATGCTGTCATGGAAAAAGCCAGGTGTCTGGATCGCTATAATCCAGCCTTAAACCAACAATCCGCTTCCACATTCGTTAGAAAAGTCCCAGATAATACTCTACATTGACAGTCACAAATGATTGATAAGACTTTTATTATCGTAGAAGCAAATCGGCTTTGGCTTGATTTTCGATTTCTGTAAACCCCGTTCCTTCGCTTTGGTGACTTTTTCAACCTCCATTGTGACTTTGGCGCCTGGTTTCAGGGTCGATCCGATAGCATCATCTTTCATCGGCTGTCACTACTGATTCCAGGAATGTTGTGTTTCGCCGAGCATTGCAGTCGTTGATCTTCTGTCAAGCTCTAAGGAACAAAAAGCGTGCTCAGACTTTCCTTTACCTAAATCTGAACTAAAATCTACTGCATGGTTCCATTTTTCATACAGGAATCATCTGACATTCCTCTTAAAGCCACACGACATTCAGTTCGTGCTCTTTCGTTCACTCTTTTGATTAATGCTTTCTTTATAGCTGTAACCAAACTCAACGCCTGATAGTGAATCATTTTGCAAATCTTGAATACTTTCGCTAAGCAGTTGGATCGTTGCATCTATTTCACCGTCTGGGTTGCACTTTTATCAGTATTTACGCACAACTTAATGTTAACACTTTCTTCTATTATTTTATTATTACGAAGTACCGAACTACATATATTTCCGTGCAGAAATTCTGCGTCATCATATGATGAAGGATGAGTTGAATGGAGAAAATAATACGATATGCGAAAAATAATCACTTAGGGCCGATTGTATAAACCATTTAATCTTAGATCGGAGGTTAAATTGATTCTCGTTCTAGCTGAACTTGGAATTTTGTGTTGTATAAAGTCTAATCTGAGATTAATTTGTCTTAAACTAAAGTCAACTTTGACTGAAGAAATTTCTCAGATTAAGTTAGATGATCCAAGTTCAGTTATTTCTTATCTGTTTGAAATATACGAGTGGCAGATTGTGCAAAAAGAATAACCATTATTATTAATATTAATAGGTATGGTAGATACATTTATATATATTTTTTTTTTCAGTTTCTTGCCTTAATACACAAACATTCTTATATTTTATAAGGCTTTATCGTGTTCAGCACTATCAAATAACATAACCTATAATTATATTATGTTTATAACAACTCTTAATTATTAATGGATATGATAGGTACATTCATAAATGTTCAGTTAACTGTATTACTAAACGAAAATTGTCGTTTTATAAAGCTTTATTATGTTTACAATCTTGATTTAATATATTGACATTTTTTATTGATAAGTTCACAAGTTTAATAATATAACAAAAGATCTTAAACAAATGTATTCAAACTAAATATACATTTCCTAACTCATTATTTTATCGCAAATCTCAATAATTTATTGGTTCAAACTTGCAACGTCTGGTTTTAGTGCATGTTTAAACCAATCTGATCTTAAGACATTAAACCTTATTTTATCTGCTCCTTTTCACAATTTAATTGTAATTATTTAGGTCTTATTTTAATAATAAATTATTCAATTAGGTGATCAGATGTCGACATACTGTAAGTCATGAACCTGAATTAGCTGACTCGATACATTCTATATGTGGTTGTCTTTATTTCTTACAATATTTCCTTGTCAGCAGAAACGTTTGCGTAACTTCAAAAGACTACCGCATACCTGCTAAGCAAACTTGACAAGTTGCTTACATAATCAACCTCAATTTAGTTTCATTATTATGTCGCATGTACTCATTATCAATTCATTACTATTATAATGCCTACTAAATTTATTATAAATGCATTATTATTGAAATTAAGACATATTAGTAAAGCAATTTATAAAGTCAAAATTATCTTCTGAACCTTTATAAATAATATAGGTTTAGCAGTATCAAACACCATAACATGATAACAACTGCGGAGAACAGTCAACCTTCTTATTGTCCGCCATTATTTACATTGCACAAAACAAACCAGTGTCTCCAACACAGTGTACGGAAAGTCGCCAAAAAGTAATTGGAAAGTCGCTAGATTTCTCATTATCAACAAAGAAAGATTAAATTTTGTCACTATGGGGTGCTAAAAATTTCGCTAAATCCCTATTTAAGCCATATAACAGTTAAAAGAAATTGTCGTTGAAAAAGAGCTAAAGTCGCTAAATTGGCAACACTGAACAAACCTGTACAACATGGCCCGCGCATCACATACTTCCCTGTTTATGCGATGTTGCCAAATCCTTTTCACGTGAACTTAGATTGCATTTGAACCAAGGTAATTTGATCGCAGAAAAGTTTTATACAATAGAAGAAGTGTCTGAACTCGGTTCACTTTCCGATCTTCGATCAAAGTTGATCTTTAGTCAGGAAGTTTTATACAATTGGGCCTTAGTGATTTAAGACGGCGCTTATTCCGTCGGATCCCGGCCACTTAGTCACTCATGAGTGCACATCTGCACATAATGTGTTGGACATTGTGCCACTGTCATACATCTATGACGCAGTGCATGAGGGTTTGCCACTAGAGGCAACGCAAGAGGTGGAACTTAAACTGAGAGGATTCAATCCGGCATCGGAATTGGAATCCGGTGTGGCTTAGTGGATAGAGCGTCAGCACGTAGAGCTGAAAACCGGGTTCAAATCCCGGTGCCGGAGAGAATTTTTCTCCGTTCCACTCATCCTTCATCACTTTGTTCTATGTTGATTTTGTGACGATTGTAGTAGTAATACCAGCAGTAGCAGTAGTAGTAGTACTGGGTGTTCATTTCAAAGTGTGTCATGACGTCACTGTTGATGAGTAAGCGATTTGAAGCGAGTTTCAGCTTTTATGTCAGAGAAGTTACCTATTAATCAAGGCCTTCAATCTGAACTTGAAAACGTGTACGGTATAACTTGAACGTCGTTGCAACAGATGGCGGTCTGTACGGTCTGTGTGCTACCATAACCTCTTTCGAACTGTGTTTTGCGAGACCAAGTCGTACGCAGGGTATTTGTTATCATCGGTTGCGTACGGCAACATTCCACAACACAAATCAAATGCTCCGTGTCCATGTTGACCGTCGACGTTAATGTCAACAAATATGTAAGTAATCGTCTTAACCCTCTCCCCATATCCCGACAGTACGCATTTCCAAACAGTTCACATTCCTGCCACTACAGGCGTTACCGTACGTATCGGTAAGTACTCTTCAGAATGAACGCCGTACTTGCTAGGCAACTTCTCTGGCACATAGGTAATACGCCTCTGCGGAAGTGTAGGAAGACTGAATTCTCTAGGCTCATCGACTAGCCACATGACGGCATACAGCGAGCCATGACACACTTTGAACTGAACACTCAGTAGTAGTAGCTTTCAAGTACTCAGTTTATTTAGCGAAGAAACTGAACATTGGTGAGAAATGGCCCTCAAATTGTTTACATAAAACTAAGTAATGTGCGTCTTTCTCCTCGGTAGATACTGTATATTATTGGGGAGTAATTTTGGAATTTACCGACAAATAAAAATGCAGTCCTTGCCGATATTGTCCTTGTATTCCCTTTGATCTGCTTGTATTCCATTGTTGTTCTTGTCTTCTCCATGTTTTCCTTGTATATTCATTGCTTTCCTTCTATCCCCTTTGTTCTCCTTGTATTCCCCTTGTTCTCCTTGTATTCGCATTGTTCTCCTTCTCTTATCGTTGTTCTCGTTGCCTTGTCCTTGTTCTCTTGTCATCCTTTTGTTTTCCTTTTCTTCCCGCTGCTTTCTTTGTCTTGCCCTAATTCTCTTGTCATCCCCTTGTTCCTTTTGTCTTCCCCTTGTTTTCCTTGTCGTTCCCTTGTTCTGTTTCTTCCAATTGTTGTTCTTCTATTCGATTTCTTCTCCTTCTGTTCCTCTTGCTATCCTGTCTTCCCCTTGTTCTCCCTGTCTTCCCTTGCTTTCCTTGTATATCCCTTGTTTTCTTCGCATTCACCTTGTTCTCCTTGTTTTCCCCTTGATCTACTCGTATTCACATTATTTTTATAGCCTTCCCATCGTTGTCTTATCCTGGTTCTCTTGTCATCCCCTCGCTCTCTTTGTTCCCACCTTCGCCTTCTTGTCACTTTATTCTCTTTCTTGCCCTTGTTCTCCTTATATTCACCTTATTCTCATTGTCTTCCTTTTTCCCTCCCTCCTTCACTTCTTATTTTTGTCTCCCCCTTGTTCTCATTGTATTCCCCTTCTTCTCCTTGCCATCTCCTTGTTCCTTTTTTTTACTTTGTTATATAACGATGCTGTATCAACTAAAAGGTTATTTAGCGTCGATAGGATTGGTGATAGCGAGATGGTTTTTGGCGAGATGAGTCCGAGGATTCGCCAGACATTACCTGACATTTGCCTTATGGTTGGAGAAAACCTCGGAAAAACCCAAGTAGTTAATCAGCCCAAGCGGGAATCGAACCCGCGCCCGAACGCAATTCCGGATCGCCAGGCAAGCGCCTTAGCCGACTGAGCTGCGCCGAGGCTTCTCCTTGTTCGTCATGCATTTCTTTCTTCTCCTTTTTTCCGTGCCTTCCCCTTTTTCTCCTTGTTCCCCTTTTTTTCTTAGTATATCCCTTAATCTCCTTCTATTCCCCCTTTTTTCTCTTTATATTCCTTTATTGTCCTTGGCGACTCCCTGTTCTTGTATTCACCTTCTTGTCTCTATTTTCACCTTGTTCTTCTTGTATTCCCCTTGTTTTCCTTGTCTTCTCCTTGTCTTCCACTTGTTCTTCTTGCCTTCCCATTGTCCTTCTGTTACCCCTGTTTTCCTGTATTCCCCTTGTTTTCCTTTTCTTCGCCTTGTTATCTTTGTATTGTTACACAAGGGCTTTCCTAACCCACACATACAGTCCCTCTACATTGATACACGCAGTGTAATAAAGGTAAGCACCTGTCGCTCTTCTTGTTGATCTATTTCATATTGTTTTTATTGAACATAATTACGTCCGTTATGCACATCGTTCGAAGCTAATTGACTCATGCATACTGGATGTGCTTTTATGCACACAATTTAGAGGAAATCGCTGTACACAGATAAACGTGCACATTACATGCCAAAAGCCAGTTTTTCGCCGTGACTCAAAAATGGATTTACACGAAAATCCCAGAGAATATACTGTAATTTTGTAGCATCACATTAATGGAAAAGTAAACACCTTCTGCATTTTACTCAGTCGAGGGGGGAAGTCACAAATTTGACAAATACTTTCTCATTGTACTGCAGTTTCATATGTTACGAATCAAATTATCCTCCATAGTTATTTTCTGTTACTATTATCCCAGATCACATATCTAACAGATTGATCATCCCTGTGTAAAAATCGGTAGCACTTTGAAGAGAACAGCCGCCAGGATCGCCACCCGTCCTTCGTAAACGAACACGAGATGACACTACAGTCGCTAATGCAACTCAAATGGGAGTTGTGACGTGACTCCTTATGTAACAACTAGATGCCAGCATAGTAAACCTGACAAAAGTTGTTACCGTCAAAGCCTATAAGGCCAAGCAATCTGGTTATATATCATCTAGGCTATTATCCAAAGAAGAAAGGGATAGAGGTTAAGGATGTCCGAGAATAAAGTGCTGGGAAAATATTTGGGGCTAAGAGACTGAAGTTAAAGGAGAATTGAGAAAGTTATACAATGCAGAACTGCACGCATTGTATTCTTCACCTGACATAATTAGGAACATTAAATTCAGACTGTGTGATGGGCAGGGCATGTAGCACGTATGGGCGAATCCAGAAATGCATATAGAGTGTTAGTTGGGAGGCCTGAGGGGAAAAAGACCTTTTGGGGAGGCCGAGACGTAGATGAGAAGATAATATTAAAATGGATTTGAGGGAGATGGCATATGATAATAGAGACTGGATTAATCTTGCTCAGGATAGGGACCGATGGCGGGCTTATGTGAGGGCGGCAATGAACCTCCGGATTCCTTAAAAGCCAGTAAGTAAGTATTACTCAAACATGTTAAAACATAATTTAGATTATGTTTATGGACATTAGCAGGCGTGATTACACGAACTGTGAAAAAAATTATTATTATTATTATTATTATTATTATTATTATTATTATTATTATTATTATAATATTAGTTAGTAGTAGTTTATTTTACAAATGGCTTTTGAGGAACCCGCAGGTTCATTGCCGCCCTCACATAAGCCCGCCATCGGTCCCTATCTTGTGAAAGATTAATCCAGTCTCTATAGCCCACCTCCCTGAAATCCATTTTAATATTATCCTCTCATCTACGTCTCGGCCTCTCCAAAGGCCTTTTTCCCTCCGGTCTCCCAACTAACAGTCCATATGCATTCTGGATTCGCCCATACGTGCTACATGCCCTCCCCAACTCAAACGTCTGGAGTGTTCTACCTTCCTCTTAGTTTCCACATGATCCATGTATCTTAATGTCTAGCATTCCAGATCTTCTTCTGCTTCGAACTTTTCTTCTCTTAGAATAGAAGATCCTTTTTCGTCTTCTGAAACTGCTGCTTCGTCTTCTATAGCTAAGTCATCCGGACGATTCACTGTCTCGTGTAACTCTATATATTTCGTCCATCTGTTCAGTATTCCTTGTTCGTTATTTGATTGCCGATTTCGTCTTCTGTCAACTACATGGATTTCCTGTTCTTATTTGTGAAGTCCATACATTTTACTCCGCGTGTATTAAATCATATCTTCCTTTTATCTCTAGATCAGTAATGTCAAAGCAAGCGCATTTTTCTGACCTTGACGTCGTGCGCGGGCATCAAGCACTAAGTATGGAAAGAGGAAGGGTTGTATATATGAAAAAGCAGCCTGTTGGATTAAGAAAACAGTGGTGCACAAATTTCAAACGGAACGTGAAATTTTATGTCGTTATTTTTATATGGCTTCTTTCTGTTTGATACTATCTATATTGTCTGTAAAACTAGAGTACTAATATCAATTTCTTAATATTGCAGTTGTGTTTTAAATGTTAATAACATGATAAAGAGTTAAGAAGGAATATTCACATAAATTCCGAAGTAGTACAACTATATTGCACTAAATGGATGAAACACATCATTCATAAAGAAAGTTATATCCCCAAAAAGGAGACTGAGTATGACATGATAAGTTGAAATTGATATTGATGGTACATTTAGCCTTATAAAAGTAATCAATAAACTAATCAAAACAATATTACAGTACAAAGCAAAGTTACTTAGGTGCTGTATATGTTTTAAGTGTAACTGATATTCCATAACAAAACTCTTATCGCATTATGCTTTTAAGGTGATATTGGTGAGCAACTTCCTGTCATCAGAATATTAAATTATTTTCTCGAAATATGCTGAAGCTATAGAGCTGACGTTTTTACAACACATGGGCACGTATCTTTTGCTTATGATGTAACAGTAGTTGCTTTGTTAACTCATTTACTTACAAACAATTTCCATGCGAATATTTTCAAAATTTTCAATACACTATCTTCAGTAATACGTATTTATGGTATATTAGATTTACGAAAACATTCTGTAAGGCTACTAAATAAATAGGCCTATATCTGAAAATTTCACTTTTCTATTAAAAAAAGTTGAGAAAATATTTCTTTTGATTAAAAAAATCAAACTTGTGAAAAATGAGCATTAAAGTTAAAACTTACATTCTTATAATGCACTTATACTTCTCAGACAAATATAAAAATAACCATGGATACAGTTTTACTAAGTTCTCTTCCCTTTATCTATTGAATCAGTCCTGGCCATCCCTGAATATAGCTCGACCAAGCGGCATATAGGCTACTACCTCTTTCGTCTGTCTCTTTCCTTTCCGCTGTAAATCGCTCAGGCTCTCTTGAGCTCTAAAGCTCGCGCTTGCTCCTGTGGGCATCAATTGACATGGCTGCTCTAGATCCTCTATTTCTGTTTCATTCAGCCTTCCTTCGTCATATCAGTTTCTCTTCTTAGTTCGTTGTTTAGTTTCCTATAGTTTCTTCTACCTTCTTCTATGTGGATGTTTTTCCATTTTCTGCTTTCCTCCATCTTCTCCAAAATTTTCCCTGTGACCCAAGGTTTTTTAATTCTCACACCTTCTCTGTATCCTATTCTTTCTTCTGCTGTTACCTGTATACAGCTTTTTAGACGAGTCCAGTACTCATTATTCTCAGGAAAGGATTCTGATGTAGCTGCTTTTTCTTCAAAATATGTTTAAAATTTTCTTCTTTCCTCTTCGTTTATTATTATATTCTATTATTAGCCGTACCCGTGCGCTCCGCTGCACCCGTTAGAAATAAATATAAAGTAATTACATAATTAAAATAAGACATCTGGTCCAGGGAATATTCGTGTTTGATAGAAGGATAAATCGTTTAATATGTCACTTAATTTAAATTGTATTTAAATAATTAAAATACGATCATTTTCGTCCAGAGACCACTCATTTAGTGCAATGATAATTCCTTTAACATATTTCTTAATTGTTATTACATGCAAATAATTAAAATATGATCATTTGGTTCAGAGATCATCCGTTTTTGGTGCAATTTGGTCCCATCAAAATTTTGCTTGGAATAAAACGTATCGGAAATCATTTTTAAAGAAACTTTTGTTATGCAACATTTTTCACAAAAATCAATAATAAGCGAGATATTTCGGCTTATTTAATTCAGACCCCCTTATAACCCCTCTTTTAAATAAAGTATTTTGAATGCCATATAGCCTAAAATCTAGCTTACAACGAACTTAATTTATATTCCAATTTTCATCGAAATTCGTTCAGCCATTATCGCGTGAAAAGGTAACAAACATCCTAGCAGATAGACAGACATACAAACAAAAATTTCAAAAAAGCGATTTTCGGTCTCAGGATGAATAATTATACATGTTAACACCAATTATTTTTGGAAAAGCGAAAAGAAAATTACCAGAAAAATTTCGGTTACAGATTTATTATTAGTATTATATTATATTATATTATATTATATTATATTATATTATATTATATTATATTATATTATATTATATTATATAAAAAGTGTGTTGATAACGGATGTACTCCGATAAGTAAGTTTTTAATTGGTTGTGGGGGCTCTTGAATCCCAGGAGTAACAACTTTTACAAAAGCGCAACATAATCTGCTTGGCTCATTGCCCAATTTTTTTTGCATTACATTTTATGTATTTTAACACGATTCAATTGAGCATAGTTAAAATTTGAATTATAAAATAATGGAATGCTAAGCTAACGTACTATTACTGCATACTAAATCAATACATTCTAGTTATTCGTTAATTCTCTGAGATGAAAATGAATGTGTTCATAAACATTATTGCAAGAAATACAGGAAATGAATATACAGAATAGCCTATTAAGTTTTCTGTGCATGAGAAGCTATTTTAATCTTACCTGTCCTCGATTCCCTCAGGAGTTACTGTAATAACATTATAGCATTATGTCCATCTAGAGAAACTACACTTTCCAATGGTGAAATAATAATTAATTATACAAATCGGTTAATTTAGCTTCCGATATTACTTCATACAAACACAGAAACATACCCTGTAGGCTATGTTTAATAGCTTTCGATTGTTGTTGTCCAAGGCCCCTTATAGACGAAGTCATTTGTTTTTATTTAATTGCAGCGCCTTAGATGACGTTATTTTAATTTTAAAACTCATTTATCTCATTAAATATCAGTCCTATCAAAATTTTGCATAGAATAAAACTTATCGGAAAACACCTTTAAAAAGCTTTTGTTATGTAACATTTTTCATGAAAATTAATAATAAGGGAGATATTTCGATTTATTTAATTCAAGCCCCCTTATAACCCCCCTTTTAAATAAAGTATTTTGAATGTCATATAGCCTAAAATCTAAGTTACAACGAACTTAATTTGTATTCCAATTTTCATATAAATCGGTTCAGTCATTATCGCGTGAAAAGGTAAGAAACGTCCAGACAGACAGACAGACATACAAACAAAAGTTTTAAAAAGGCTATTTTCGGTTTCAGGATGGTTAATTATACATGTTAACACCAATTATTTTTGGAAAATCGAAAATTACCAGAAAAATTTCGGCTACAGATTTGTTATTAGTATAGATTCTATTATTTACATAAAATTATATATGTGTTGTCCTTAAAAAGATACACGCTCTCCTACTGTTCCCTTACAATTAAAGCCCACCCCTAAAAATCAGATATGCGCCTGAGGGGCGCTACTGCCCGGTTTGAAAAACACTGCCCTAGACCATGAGTTCCTATTGTAAAATTGTTACATTCCATTCCCTTTGTAAGCTCCTACAGTTAGGGTACAAACTTTTGAATCATACTGTAGAATGTCGACAGTATATTTACTTTGTAGTGCTTAGGCAGAGCTTATGACGCAAGTTGAATCACGAAGAGACGTGTTAAACACATGCATTCGAAGAGCCTGATACGGAAACTTCTCCTTTCAACTGTTTTGGTAGTTGCGTTATTGCCTGGCAGTTCATATTGGCAACTCTTTTTTATATTTCCTTCCTTCACATGTCAGTGTACGACTTTTTCCAAGGAGTTTTCGAGCTGATGATTTTAGAAGGTTACCTCGTGTATTCTGAAATGTTCAATATTTCATACATGGAGTATATTTCCGTAGCATTCATAATTCATGTTGACTTCAGACGCTACTGAGAAGAGTACGTTTCATTGCTAGCCTCATTTCTATGCGAAGGGTACTTTATAATTCCTGGACTTTTAGTAATTTGTAAATACAATTTGTCTTGTCTACTTACATACGAGCTATTTCATCTCAAATCGACCGAAATGTAGATAAAATTGACCTTACAATTTCTAAATACAATGGAACTTTTTTTTTTGTACGTAGAGAACTGTGATACAATGCTTTGTGCAAAGTTTGAGGCATCAGAACTTCATAGTGTTTAAATTAAAAATATTTAAATTTATCGTATTTTCACTTAATTAGCAACTTTAAACTGTTGTGGCTCCGAAACCCTTTCACCCAATATTCAAAATCATGGTTTATTTTGATGCTGAGAAATTAAAGTTTATATTGACATACTCGTATAAACAGATTTTCTTACTTTTTATGGAAATGGAGAAATTAAGATTTTTCCTCATTAAGACGCCTTTGCCAAGGAAAAAAAAATATATATTTTTAAAATATATAGGCCTAGTTAGATTCCGCATTGAAAGTACAAATAAACACATATTTTTGACTGATGGTATGTTGATAGGAAAGTATTGAAAATATCAAATAAAGAAAATTAATAGTACGCGCGTGAAGTAACCAGCTGACTGTGAGGCGGGAGCTAGCCGAGTCAAGCAAGGCCAGAAGACATAAACACACGTGATGTTTCGTCTAGTAGCGCATAGCTGGACTAGCTTTATCACAAGTTTTCATAAACACAGGAGTAAAATGACGCCCAACGCTCGCTTATCTTCATCTCTCGGCCAGTTCGTGCGGTACTGCGCCGTACAAGTCTAGGCGTGTGAATATAATTTATTTAATACCCTCGAAACTTATTGCCGAGCCACTAAGCAAACAATGCCGAATCCCTCTTAATAATGCAAGGTTTTTTCTCAATATTTTTTACAAATGGGCAAAAATCCTAAAAGTAAGTAAAATCAGATTATATGTCTCTCTGTATAGAATAAAAATAAGGATTACTTCTTAACATTATCTACCAAATGTCAGCTTCAAAATGAGCTCCCGTTCATTGTTCTGCAATAAACGGTTCCAGAGTTCTGAGCGCTGAAAGAGGCTTGTTTTTATAAAATACGCTAAATTTGTCGCTCAATAGTACGAAAACAGTTTGACTTTCGATAGTATATGTTTTAAAATGCACTCCCCTCAGCACTTTGTATAAGTAGGGAAAAAATTAGAGTATAAAAAATGCGAGGTTTTTTACTGATCGATTTCATATGGAATAGCCCGTACGCATGTAACAACACAGGGTTGCCATGTCTAGGCGCTTTATATTACGAAGGGTAATTTGACTGACGTTTTCATGCTCTCTGCGAAAATGAAATCCGTTTTCGTCAAACACCCACAGATTTTATGTAATTCCCGCTATATTTAAATTTCGTGCGTAATCTTGTACTGCAATCGATATAATCTGTCGTAAAGTGATTGAGCTCGATCGACTGTGAAACAATCGATACTTCTCGAATTGTCTAGAAGTACACAGAAGGATTATAGTCATATGATAATAACATTCAATAGCTGAATAAACTTGTATTCTTCTTTAGCCAAATGATTGTGGTAATAAATATAAGCTCTTGAAATTAGTTTTCTTTCTCCTGAAACATGAATTACAGTTTTGCTGGTTAAATCCTTATTACGGGGAAGTCTTCAATTGAAGAATAAGGATGTAACGAACAATATAATTCATGTTTCAGGAGAGAGGGAAATACTTTCAGGGGCATATTTCCTTGGCTAATTTTATATGAAACTTCGGCGCCCAGTTCCCTATGTGCAAAACACAACATAGACGAACTAACACTAGGTGAAGTGTAAATTAAAATACAATTAATAAAATGCTGCAAAAATAACAGACAAGAACTTACATTGCTTGGGGGATATTTCGCACTAACTTGCGACTTCGTCTGCCTTGTTGTATACTCAAGACCACTGTCCACACCTGTGGAGTAACGGTTAGCGCGTCTAGCCGCGAAATCAGGTGGCCCGGGTTCGATTCCCGGTCGGGGCAAGTTACCTGGTTGAGGTTTTTTCCGGGGTTTTCCTTCAACCCAATATGAGCAAATGCTGGGTAACTTTCGGTGTTGGATCCCGGATTCATTTCACCGGCATTATCACCTTCATCTCATTCAGACGCTAAATAACCTGAGCTGTTGATAAAGCGTCGTAAAATAACCTACTAAAATCAAGACCACTATCTTTCAGCCACTTTCGTGACACATCTTTCCACTTATTAATATTAATTTGTCTAGATGCTTTTTTTTAGTCAATATCTACCGTTGAAATCGTCACTGCCTTGCAGTCGTCCATTTTACGTAATAGACCAACCGAAACCTGATACACAGAGTTCAAGTACCCAATATTCTTAAGGGGAGTTGGTCATTATCGCATGCAAAATAATGGTAAAAATAGCCTATCTTCAAACAGTCATAAATATAATACTATTTATCAGAGGTCTTTCATTTTTGTTAGCTATGTGTGTATACATATTAAGCTTTAAAGTGAAAAAGAATGCTTACTCTAGAGTAAATCTTTATCCTTAAATTAATTTTTTTAATTAAGCACAATTTTTTTATAAATTCAGTACATGTCTGTGATTAGGTACACTCTATTCACTTATTATAGCACGTATTGAATTGAAAATTTGACCACTTACTGCTAATAGATACTAAAACATACCCTACTAAAATTATTCATGTGTCTGTAATATTATGAGTATAGGGCTTATAGAAATCATCACCGTTAATAAATTTAAAAAAATTGACGAAGATTAGTATAAGCCCTATGCCCGGGCCTATATTACACATATTTTAATAATTTTAGTAGGGTATGTTTTAGTATCTGTTAGCAGTAAGTGGCAAAATTTTAATTCAATGTGTGCTAGGATAAGTGAATCATTTCACCTAATCACAGGTATGTATTCAATTTATATAAAAATATGTTTAAATTCAAAAATTAATTTAAAATAAGATTTACACTAGATTAACCATTCTTCTTTCATTTTAAAGCTATTAATTTGTACATATATCACTAAAAAAATGAAAGAGCTGTGATAAATAGTATTACATTATGACTTGCAAGATAGTCCATTTTACGTTATCAACCGAAACCTGATAACGTCCCAATTCCCCTTAAAGAGAACAAACTCCCGTGCAATAACTCCCGATACGATGTAAACAACTGGATAAGCTAGAAGTGACTAGTGACATAGAGCGTTGTTCCAACCAAGAAATTCATGGTTGTAACTCGAATAGAAGCGCCTCTGATACAGATATTGAAAAACAATTTTTGTGACAGCTGTGTAAGACTATACAGAGAATTATTCCATTAAAAACTCGATTTCGAAAAATTGTAACATAGACCGTTATTCGGCCCAACGCTTCAATTAGATACTTAACATGCTTTTAAACATAAAATTACTTATTTTGACAGCATTTGAGCACATTCTAATATGTACTATATTGTCACGAGCTAAATTGAACTGCATTGAATAGAAGTCAGCTGTATACTAATGCTGTAACTTTGACGTCCATTTAGCCTGTGTTGTCTGTCCATACTACGAGTAAAGAATTTAATTGTTTTAAACCGTAAAATGTTCAGTTAGAATGTGTGTTTCAAGTTCGTGACTATTTTAAATGTACTGTTGTATGAACATTGTTTGTGCACTCGTTTGTACCGATACTTGGCACGTGATTAAGCAAGTGTTAGAGATTTCATGGAATGGATTTGATTCACACGTCACGTGTTGCTGAGCAGTGTTTCAGTTAGTTTCTGTTGTCTGCTTTGCAGTAGTGCCTTCTTCGCCCCTTGAGTCAGTATCAGTTTCGAAGTGAATATGCGTGATGCCCTTTGTCTCTTACGTCGGGTGTTTTGTATTCAGATGAGCCTGCTTGTGTAGGCTTAAAGCATAGGCGTCATTTGGGGGACGGGAGGGCAATTGGCCTCTCTTCAGTTTAACATTAAAATATATTAATAGAATACTAATAGTACGAGGCGCATCCAGAAAGTAAGTCTCTCAATTTTTTTAAAAAAGAACACACACTTTCAGGAAAACATTTATTGGCAACAGGTACAGCAATGTTTCAGCTATTTTTCAACATAGCCACCATCAGAATTGAGAAACTTGTCGTATCGTGGGATCAACTTTTGTATCCCTCTGTCGTAGAACTCTGCCGCCTGTGAATGGAACCAGCGTGTGACAGACGTCTTCAGCTCTTCGTCGTTGCCAAAACGCTCACCGGAGGACAGGAATTTCTTGAGGTGAGAGGGAGGGAGAGGGAGAGGGAGAGGGGGAGAGAGAGGGAGGGAGAGGGAGAGGAAGAGAGAGCTGCCGATGAATTTCAATTGGCGCAATGCTTTGTGCATTAAAGAAACTTTATCACCGACCGAACCTCGCAGGCGGCGGGAGAAGGAATAAGAGCTTCCATTTTGGACCACTGCTGCCACGCTACTGGCACCAGGCGGGACCTGTCCGGCTGGCATATGATTGATACGTCATAGATCTGTTACGCATTGACAATTGACACGGCTAATTACGTTTACTTTGAAGGGGAAAAATCGGGAAACTTACTTTCTGGATGCGCCTCGTACTATTAAAGAAAAAATGTAAGCACTGTACTTTTAATATAAAAATAGTCCACTTTTATAAACGCTTAAGAAATAAAATACGAGCTAATTAATGGCTTTGCTTAAATGAAACCCTTTTTTTTAATTGATTTTACGACGCTTTATCAACTGCAGTGTGTATTTAGCGTCTGAGTGAGATGGTGGTAATGCCAGCGAAATGAGTCCAGGGTCCAGCGCCGTAAGTTACCCAGAATTTGCTCTTAATAGGTTGAGGGAAAACTCCGAAAAAACCTCAACCAGGTAAATTGTCCCCACCAAGACTTGAACCCTGGCCCACTCGTTTCACGTCATACATGCTAACCTTTACTCCACAGCGGTGGACGTTACTCTTTGCTACATTAGAGATTGTTACCTACTGCAAATGAAAGTAAATGCGTTTTGTTTCATTGAAATTAAATTTTATTTATCATTAAAATTGTCAATTTGATCGCACCTACTGTTCTCCAACCAGGAGATTAACCGTGAAAGGAATGTGCTTACTATTGCGTCATCTATTGAAGCATCTAATATCGTTATAACGTCAGTTTAAAAAACATGCGCTCTCCTGCATATGTTATTTCCTGTATGGAGGGATTAAAAGACCAGGAGATTAACAGTGATCTAATTTTGTAACTAGAGTAGTACAGGGACATCATTTTATTTTTACTTTCATTTTTATTGTACCTGCATTCCTGAATGTACTTCACTCTCACCCCTTCACTAATGTCCTTGCTCCCGTCAGACACACAAACTTACGGCCGCTGTTGCATTCGAAGTCTTCAAGCAGTGAAGTAAACACTGCAGTGTATAATGTGTTTCAGAAATATGATTGCGTTTTCTATAGAAGAAAGAACCTATATTAATAATATCGTACTAAAAAATTATATTCAAGAAACGATAAATTCAATTTCAGAGAATATGCTTCAAAATGGTTTTAATAATATGCGTAAAGAATTGAAGCCTGCATTGTAATGAACGGCAACCATTTTCAGCAACTTGTTTAAAAATTCAGATTAGCTTTTTTTGAATTGAGGTGGCTAGAAGCAAAGGAATGCTAGTGACATTTGTAATAACATGAGTTAAGTGCATCCAGTGTAAGCAAAAGTATCTAAAATGTTAGTGGCAAAGGGATATTTTAATCGCATCACACATTAAAATTTAAATAAAATTTTCACCGGTTTTACGAAAGCTTAAATATGTAAACACCATTTTCTCAAAAGTAACTTAAGTGCACTTACAGCCCTTTACTTATATTTTTAAACGCACTCTCTATATTGTATGTTAACATCAATAATTAATATGCTAAATAAAGTTTACATAACGAACAAGCCGCCTGAAAAGTTGAGTTTTGAAAAAAAATGTTACTACTCTACTGTATTTTGATAAATTCCGTAAAAGTGATGATCAAACTGAAAATCGTAATATCGCATTTCCCTACAACATAAATGGATACACTACTTTTCTCTCCTCCTATACCTAGTAAAATGATTTGTTTACATATTGCACTAGTAACACCAAACTCCTGTAATGGAAGGGGGCAACAGTGTTTCCGAGTATAGCCAGGTTAATGTTAAAAATGTTGGTAAAAATAAAGTGATGTCCCTGTATAAGTATGTGTGTATCAGTGTTATCGTTTGTGCTTTGAGAGTTAGCCAATGGAGATGCGTGTACTCACGTGTATGACGTTATGACATCTTATGACATCAACATTCATCCACAGCATTACCCCGCTGCGTCTCATTCCCCTGAGACTTTCTCGTGGTTGGAGTACAGTATCTCATATTAACAGCAAGTGCATTTAAATTGTTTATAGTATAAGTTAAGTAGAATAACAAGTTAAAACTAGATCTATGTGTAGAAACGAAAATGTACTGTGAAGTGGGGTAAACTTGACCATAAATAAAAAAATAAATCATATCAGCCTGAATTGTGGCTTAAAAAAAAAAAAGAGAACTGCTTAAGGTACTCACTCATCTACCCTAAATTTTTATTTTTCTTTAAAAATGCTTTTTTATGTCATCTGAAAGCTTGAACTTTCTAGTTTTCAAAAATATATCAGTTTTGTTTTTATGATGTGTGATGGCGGTATTTACATGTGACTATGAAGCCATCAGCAGTCGAGCCTTCCAATATTTGGACACAATGCCACTTTCCGATGAGAGAACAGGACAGGAATGAAGATGTTCTCCATCCATGATATAATGGGAATCACAGAAAGTGCAGGTTAATTAGCTGAGGTTTTTATTGACCGGAAACACCCTTTCTTTAAATCGGAAATGCAGTTTTGCATTGTCAATCCATCACATTCTGTCAATTTTATATATTTTTCATGTAATAAAAATTCGAATTTGGCGGTAGAGTATTATTTTTCATACAGTCAGGAGCTGTGCGTTTGGTTTTACAATTTTTCATATTCTCAGGATTCTCCATGTTCAGATTTACAGCATTTCACAACACTACTGTTAACACAAAGTGCATTTAGAATTGAGATATTTTCATTAATCTTGCACCAAAATGAAGCTGATTAATGTAGTAGGTATTTTAGTAGGTTATTTTACGACGCTTTATCAACAGCTTAGGTTATTTAGCGTCTGAATGAGGTAAAGGTAATAATGCCGGTAAAATGAATCCGGGCTCCAGAACCGAAAGTTACCCAGCAGTTGCTCATGTTGGATTGAGGGAAAACCCCGGGAGAAAACCTCAACCAGGTAACTTGTCCCGACCGGGAATCGAACTCGGGCCACCTGGCTTCGCGGCCAGACGCGCTAACCGTTACTCCACAGGTGTGGACTGGTTAATGTTTCCAAGTGCCAAACTACAAAGAGCGTAGTTAATTTAAAACTCCAAAATCTTAAATTTTTGTTTTTATGTTTGAAATTTTCAAAACATAAAATGACATTTTTCCTTAAGGGGTTAGGTACAGCTTAAAGGAGTATTTTTTTTTTTTGCAAATATTCAACATTTTTTCCTCCATTACTGTATCTTATACATTAATGAAAATTGGCATATGTAAAACACTGTCCTGCTATATGAAAAAAAAAAATTTTTGCGAATAAAAAAATTATTTATATACTTTTTTTTTTTTTTTTCAAAATTCAAAACGGTCGCAGTTCACAATGCAGTGATGAAGCGTTTTCCTCATAACTCATAAACTTTTTAACTTTTTCATGTTCTCTCTGTTTTATTTTATTGCTAAAACTCATGTTTACAATATCATGCTCTTTCAACTACATTCCTTAATAAATACTATTTTTTTAATTTTGTGTTAGGAGATTTTTTTTAAATGAATTTATTTTTATCAGACAATCTATCAAAGGTAGAGAAGTGATTTTGCATCATATTGTAGATATGACATGCATAAATACACACAAAAAATTTACACAGAATATTGGATAGTTTTTGAGTTATGAAGGAAACGCTTCACCACTGCACAATGAACTGCCAACATTTTGAATTTTGAAAAAAAAAATATATATATATATATATAACTTGTATATAAATAATTTTTATATATAAATAATTTTTTTAAATCGTAAAAATATTTTTATCGTATAGCAGAAGGACAGGGTTTTAAATATACTAATTTTCATTATTGTACAAGATACAATAATGGAGGAAAAAAAAGTTGGATATTTCCCAAATTTTACTACTGTAAGCTGTACCTAACCTCTTAATGGGTTAAGGTAGGAAAAAAAAACTGTTTTCACAGGTTATTCTGTGTTCTTTTAGAAGTAAGACAGTGAAAGAAATTGTATTGTAACAGAAAAACTGTGAGCCAAGGACTGAAACGAACAAATTTCAGTTTTAGTTTTAAAAAATTGCCCCCTTACCACTCTCCCAAAATATTTCAGTGGCTTATTTTGTGTGAAAATCCTTATTTTGTATCAAGTAATCAGGGGAAAAAAATGGATAGAATTTACAAAATGTTCTTCCAAGGATACCGGTACCTTAAGAAATTGAAGGAAAAAGTGAACTTTAAAAATACATTCAGTGTATCTGATCTGATTTAGATTTTTTTTTTATTGGTCAAGTTTATCCCAGTTTACTGTATGAAAAATGGTTAATTTGAGAGAGATAGAGAGGGAATATACGATGTGATATAACCTATAAAAATCTTGCCCCTCCCTGCAAGCAAAATGTGAAATAAGACCCCGGGCTTAAAGCACATTTTTCTTTTGGAAACAAGATTACAGTTAAAAGAAATATTATAAACGAATTACATTTCACGATTTAGCACTGTTATCTCCTCCAAAGTGTCATGAATATAGCCGTGAATGACAAATTGGGATGTCACAGCGTCTCGAGGAGTTACAGACGTTCCTTGCAGTTAGAGCGATCCTTCCAGTCGTGCGTTATGTATTCAGACAGCAGAGAGATGAACGTTGTCTCAGCTGCAGCCCTTTGAAGAAACATTCAAGGAATAACGAGGCGTCGAGCGTGGGTTGGGTTAACGCGAATGGGATTATTCCGAAGGCCGGTGAAGTAACATGGCCCACCAGCAGGCTTGAGTTCAAATGAAAGCATTACGTTGTCATGACGCAGCCTGCACAACCAAGATTCAACTAGCTCAGTCCAGGGAAGGCCATGAAAGACTGAACTGTTTATTATTATTATTATTATTATTATTATTATTATTATTATTATTATTATTACTAGCCGTACCCGTGCGCTCCGCTGCACCTGTTAGAAACAAATATAAAGTAATTACATAATTAAAATAGCACGTTTGATCCAGGGAACATTCGTGTTTGATAGCAGGATAAATCGTTTATTATGTTACGTAATTTAAATTGTATTCAAATAATTAAAATGCGATCATTTTGGTCCAGAGACACTCATTTGGTGCAATGACAATTCCTTTAACATGTTTCTTAATTGTTATTACATACAACCATAGTTTAATGAACATTGACATGTCACCACAGTCTACTATATACAGTCGCGAAGCTTGAGGTGTTTTTTTGCAAATCTCGTGATAAAGCGCTCCAAGCGGTTAGCAACTAGAAACAATAGACTGTCCATGATCGACTTTGGACTGAGTCGTATTTCTATCGAGTGCTAGCTCGTTGCGTATTTCACATTGATGCTTGTGAAATGTTCGTTATTGGTTGTAATGAAAATGTTAATGGCTAAAATATAATTGGAATAATAATATGGGACAAGGAGGAGACGTTTGTAGTGCTATAAATTGTAGCAACAGTAAGAGAAAGAGGCCAGAGTTATCCTTTGTCCGATTTCCGAAAGATTCAGAAAGGTTCCTGGGTTTCCACAATGCTGTGCAGAAACAAAACTCTTAATTTTGAAGTTCTTTGTGACTGTTAGAATACATTATATCCTTAAATTTCACAATGAAATGTTCCAGTCTAACCGAAAGGACATTAGATATCGGTTAAAGTTCTGTCACTTAGGCTGCTAAATTTCCAGAGAAATAAAGGTTAGGTCTACTTTTTTTCAGAGGATATATTTTTAATTGTAGCTATTAATTTTGTTATTATTTTTATGTGTTATTTTACTAAAGACGTAGAAAAATTAAGTTTGTTTTAATGACATTTATTGATCACGTTTTATTTTCAATTCTGGTGGGATTATTATTGCTTAGGCCTATTTTTTTTCAAAGGATATGTTTTTAATTATAGCTGTTAATTTTGTTGTAATTTTTATTTGTTGCTTTACTAGAGACGTAGAAAAAGTCTGTTATAATAAAATTTATTGATCACGTTTTATTTCCAATTTTGGTGTGATTATTATTGCTTAACCTCATCCCACTTTGTTAACTACGTAAGCCTACACTACAAGTACCGGTACGCGTAAGTTACTCCATTAATTCATATTTCCATTATTATTGTTGTAAAGGGAAATGCAAATTAATATTTATTGGTTTCATAGTTAATTATCGCTATAATCTTGAATGAATGAAGCTATTATAGCAAATTTCAGTTCGTTTTGCACAAACAAAAATTATATTACTTATTTCTTGCAGGTATCTTCGAGTTTATGGTGGAATTTAATATACTTCATTAAAATAATAAATTAACTTTATGCATTTAATATTTCAATAATGGAAGGAAGGTGTTAATTTTTCCAAAAGAACACGACAACGAAAGTGTAACATATTTTGACGTCTGCTAGGAGAGAGATCTGAGATGATGAGGCGATAGTAGCGATCCTAGTGGTGGGCAACTACCCATGTTTGTATTTTTACTACATATTGAGCTTCGCGACTGTATATAGTAGACTGTGATGTCATTTAGTTTTAATGTGTATACTTTATATTACTTGCTACATGTTTCCATTGAATTATGGTAATAACTTAATTTTAACCCTTGTTTTCTACTTCTTCAGTAAATGGCGCTTGGCCCACTATGGTTCTGAACCCTTCAAATAACTTATAGTGATACAGCATATATTGTGATATGTAATTATATTTCTTTCTTTCGAAAATGTAAGAATTCACGATCTCCTATGTACTATTGCCATGGAATGAATAAATGTGTTTTTCTTCCTACTCAAAAATTTTATATTTTGCACATAGGAGTTACTGCAGGAACAACAACGCTATAATCTGAGGCGGCGGTGAAAATGTATTATATTGTTATTTTAAAAGTATTGTATATCCTTAAATATCAGTTCTATAAAAATTTTGCATAAAATAAAACTTATCGGAAATCATTTTTAAAGAAACTTTTGTTATGTAACATTTTTCACAAAAAGCAATAATAAGCGAGATATTTCGATTTATTTAATTCAGGCCCCTTTAAATAAACGAATGTACAGAATAGCCTATCAAGTTTTCTGTGCATAAGAAGCTATTTCAATCTTACCTTTCCTCGATTCACTCAGAAGTTACTGTAATAACATTATAGCATTATGTCCATCTAGAGAAACTGCACTTTCCAATGGTGAAATGATAATTATACAAATCGGTTAATTTAGCTACCGATATTACTTCATACAAACACAGAAACATTCTCTGTAGGCTATGTTTAATAGCTTTCGATTGTTGCTGTCCAAGGCCCCTTATAGACGAAGTCATTTTTTTATTTCATTACAGCGACTTAGATGGCGTTGTTATCTTAATTTTAAAACTCATTTATCTCATTAAATATGAGTCCTTTCAAAATTTTGTACAGAATAAAACTTATCGGAAATAATTTTTAAAGAAACTTTTGTTATATAACATTTTTCATGAAAATTAATAATAAGGGAGATATTTCCATTTATTTAATTCAAGCCCCCTTATAACCCACCTTTTAAATAAAGTATTTTGAATGTCATATAACCTAAAATCTAAGTTACAACGAACTTAATTTATATTCCAATTTTCATATAAATCGGTTCAGCCATTATCGCGTGAAAAGGTAACAAACATACAGACAGACATACAAACAAAAATTTCAAAAAAGCGATTTTCGGTTTCAGGATGGTTAATTATACATGTTAACACCAATTATTTTTGGAAAATCGAAAATTACCAAAAAATTTTGGCTACAGATTTATTATTAGTATAGATTATTATTATTATTATTATTATTATTATTATTATTATTATTATTATTATTATTATTATTATTATTATTATTATTATTATTATTATTATTATTATTATTATTATTATTATTATTATTGAATATAATATACGTTCAACAAATGCTGTCTGTACACATTCTTACGGCTGAGATATTGAACGTGCTGACATCAGCGTTCTTTATGCTTGTCAGCGTGCCATACACGTCCTTTTTTTTTTTTTTTTTAAGAAATTCAAATAGGGCCTAAGATATATGTCAATCTTTTTAGATTAACGCAGGCCTGCCCTTCCCAAGTTTTTGAAGCAAGTCCTCGTTTTGAATAGAGATGGGAACGATATATCGGTTTTTACGAAATACCGATATTTTCGTTTCGATATAGCGATATCGAAATTTTGATTCAATATATCGTATAATATATCGGTTTTCTCATAACTTTATCGATTTTTTTGTGGAATTATTACCATTATAAACAACAACAAAATCCACACTAGACAAATCCGATAATTCCCGAGAGATGGCGCTAATGAAGGTGGACAGTTACATAATTTTGCAGCCTCACTCAATACCTTGTTCTAATTGGCTGGACTGGAATTCGAATTCAAACTGTTTAATATGCAGCACCAAATTCAAAATGCAGCGTGTGCGAACGTGAGACAGACCGGAGGTTAATCTACTACTGTTTTAATATTGTTATTAATGTCCTTCAAGGCAGGAGCAACTCCCAGGGAACCGTCTGACCTCAAAACGGGTATCAAAACTTCTATTTCTATATTCTGAAACGGAAAGAGAAACAAGGATTTTAATACCGATGTGACAGTTGTTTACGTCTATGATTTCTATGCACAACCTAGTGCTGACATTCTATTTTCTTATTATATCTTTTAGTGCATAAAAATTCTATCCCTATAATCAACACCATTGATGCTTGGAATGTTGGAATGTAACAATAACTTGCAATAGGAACTTACTATACAAGGATTGTATCAAATAAACTGTCAAGTTTGTTAAAACTTGTAACATTCTAAGTACGGTTTACTTACATTTAAAAATAATTACAATTCTGTTTACTTACATTTAAAAATGATTACGCCGTTAGGTAGAAAAGAGCATTATACCTGTGTGCTGGATTGAATCCTATATAACATTAGAATAATTTAATCGTGTTCCAATATCAAATACTCAACCATGTAGAGTTCACTTAACTCTTTCCCACTATTCCATTTAAGCTCCCTTGCCTCCACCATAATTTTGATTTAGGTTAGGACCTACATCATATGGTATTGAAAATGTATTGTTTATTGATACAATTTTACATTTATGCTTTTGACTGTTATGATGTTAATTTCAATGGTAAAAAGGAATATTAAAATTTCAGTAATTTTATTGTAATACAGTAAATGTACGCCTGAAAATGCAGTTTGCTTACGGAATAGCGGTATATCGAAAATCGTTCTATATATCGATATATTTTCTGCGATATATATCGTTTACTGAAATTAGGTTTGCAATATATTGCAATATCAATATATCGATATTTAATTTATTTCCTCCATCACTAGTTTTGAACAACAGAGGACACTACTGCCTCCAAATGTTTAGTTGGCATTAGTGTAAAAAATATGAAAAACTGTGCATGATTGTGCAAATTGTTTTAACTTTACCCCACGGCAATGCAACAGAGAAAGGAGTATTCAGTCTTATCTGACAAAATAAAAATTAATTCTGTTCCAGCATGCAAATGGAGAGGACTCTCTTTTCTTACATGCTGCAAGATGAATTATGAGGGGAAATGTTATGAACCGGAATTTGATGAGAGATTATTACAGAAAGCTAAGTGTGTTACTTAGTGAATATGAAATTAACATTAAGGATGCAATTTTTTGAATAGTTATTAGGATAAAACAATTATTTCATCTTAACCCTTTTCATAATTCTTAGAATCAACTATAATTATTGCACTGCCAACAGGAATTAAATTTTTTAGATGACTAGCCACTGTATATGGGTCTCAATTATCTTATAGAGCACTTAAAAACTACAATAAAAGTAAATCTCACAAGTAAACTGACTTCTTCTTTGAAGTCACTACTTTAAATAGCAATTAAGTTCAATGTGAGCATTTTTTTATCTTTTGTCAGCTTCTGAAGATACCGATATCAGCTTTTCGTAGATTTGAAACTTGGCAGGCCTGCACAAGTTATCTCCATATCAGTTGAACGATCGCCACTTCCCCACAAGCGCCAGTGAACATGAGACCATTGGCTCTCATGGCATGGCGTTACTTCCTTTTTTTTTTTTTTCTTTTTTTTTTTTTCCTTTCTTTTAACAAGTAAATGTATCTAAATTTAATTTGAAGGCAAACGTTTTGAGGGTTATTCATTTTTCACGTAAAATCTTTTCAAAATTGAGTACATTATACGTTCTAAAATGAAATAAATATTAGGTGTCCGGGAAAACGTTTTGAAAAAGAAAATATATCTAAAAAATTGCTGCATTTATTGTCTCGATGTTCACGCGTTTAAGGGGTTAGGTACAGCCTACAGCAGTAAAATTTTTTAAATATTCAACACTTTTTTCCTTCATTACTGTGTCTCGTACAATAATGAAAATTAGTATGTGTAAAACAATGTCCTTCTGCTATATGAAAAAATATTTTACGATTTAAAAAAATTATTTACATTTTTTTTCTTTCAAAATTCAGTTCACTGTGCGGTGATGAAGCGTTTCCCACATAACTCAAAAACTATCCAACATTCTGTGATGAAATTGTTTGTGTGTATTTATGCATGTCATATCTACAATATGATTCAAGATCACTTCTCTACCTTTGATAGATTGTCCGATAAAAAAATTAATTAATTTAAAAATGCTCAAATACCAGTATTTTCTTCTAACACAAAATAAAAAAATATTATTTTTAAAAATGAGTTTCAAGCAATAAAATAAGTTTTCAGAATAAAATAAGAGAGAGAGAACATGAAAAAAGTTAACAAGTTTTGGTTTATGAGGGAAAACTTATCACTGCACAGTGAACTGCCACCATTATAAATTTTGAAAAAATGTGTATATATATAATTTTTGTAAATCAAATCGTAAAAATATGTTTTATATAGCAGAAAGACAGTGTTTTACAAGTACCAATTTTCATTATTGTACAAGTTACAGTAATGGAGGAAAAAAATGTTGAATATATCCAAAAATTTTACTGTAAGCTGTACCTAACCCCTTAAAAAGAGAAACTCAAAAAGGTTTTGTTGGATGCATTCGCAGCGAGCTATACGCATGAGCATACCCTTGCGCGAGAAGATGCCAAAAATGTTTCTCCTGTGTCGCAATTGTTGACATTATTGCTGTGAGTTATGCTTTCATTGGAATTTTATCTACCGTAAACTGGGGTTACTCTGAACACAGAGAAAACTTTGACCATTTTTTCAGAAAATCATATTTAGGTTTCTACATGCTGCACTTGTTATAGATGGAGGTAAATTTGGTATGAGAATGATTTTATGATAATTTTATTTACCTTCATCTATAACAAGTGCAGCATGTAGAAACCTAAATATGATTTTCTGAAAAAAAAAAATGGTCAAAGTTTCCTCTGTGTTCAAAGTAACCCAAGTTTACGGTACTGTACATTTGGGAATGTGGACCATATAGGAGAAACCACAGTGCGGTTTGTAGCTGGCTAATATGTAGTCAGTCAAACGAGGACAACGATTCATCTCGTAGAGTACAACACAGGATCCTAAAATTTCCTTCCCTTCCTAAAAAAGATATGTAAGAATTTAATTGTCCCTTAAAAATGCACCATCCTCGATCGAATTTCTATCTGTGAACTTCGAATCTAGCGACAGTGGACAATACACTACGGTTTTGTTGAACAATGAATCTGGTACTTTATGGATCGTTTCGGCACTTGGAGCTGTATTTGATTTCGTTGTGTTTTTCTTTGTAGCTGCCAGACGGGGTGGAGCTGACTCTGAGTGAGCTTCAGGAGATGGCCTGTAGGCAGCAGCACCAGATCGACTCCCAGCACCAGTTGCTGGTGGCCAAGGAGCAGCGCCTGCGCTTCCTCAAGCAGCAAGAGGCACGGCACCATCAGGTGGCGGCCGAGAACGAACGTCTGCGCAGACTGCGGGACCGAGTTGAGGCGCAGGAGCTGAAGCTGCGCAAGTTGCGAGCGCTGCGTGGACAGGTGGACCAGACCAAGCTCAACAATGCCTCCCTCAGTAAGTACCGCTCAAGGCATCATCCTTCAGTGAATATTACACGTTCAACAGTATTATTCTAAATTAATACCGACACAAATTCAACAGTTCCCCCTTTAAATATGTTCCAAATGAGCTCAGTAATGCCTCCTTGAGTATGTAACACATTAATTCAATGTTGTCTCCCTCAGCTAGTACTAAATCACCTCAGCAATGTCTTGAGTATCTACCCCAGTGAACACTAAACCCAGCTCAGTGATGTTACCCTAAATAAACACCACACAACGTGAGGAAAATATTTGCTACTTAAGCCATTGGTTCATTTGCAGCCCAATATAATTTTGCTTTCCTTCCACAGAGCCCATCATCACAAAATTTCCCCTTACATGCTTTAATTTAGAGCACAAGTCCAAATGGTTTCCAGTCATTTCGTTATTATTACACAGAAAATATTCAGAACTCTCTGCTATAAAAATTCTGTGGAAGTGCTTCTGAAGATAATCGTGTTCAGTAGTCAGCCTCAAGCATGTCACTGATTGTTTACCTTTTAGGTATACTAGTACTCACCCATCTTCCTTCAGTAGCATTTCTCATTGCTTTCTTTCAGCCTTCCTTGCATAATCCTGCCTGGGTTGATCACAAGTATCACACCAACCTCATCAGTATCTGTTCAATGGATACAAAACCAAGCCTCCCTCTGTGGATACAATATTAAACTCACCAGTGCCTCCCTGATTGAATACGAGACGGACTGCAAAATGTCTTGAGTGTTACCCTAGCTCATTTTGATTCCTTCAATACCACATTAAGCTCAACATTACATCTGTCAGTAACATACACATTACCTCCCTCAACATTACCTCCCTCAGTATGTACTACATCAAGATCAACATGATCTCTCTCAGAAACACACAGTTCAACATTACCTCCCTCAGAAAGTACTACATCAAGATCAACATTATCTCCCACAGAAACAGTTCAACATTACCTCCCTCAGAAAGTACTACATCAAGATCAACATTATCTCCCACAGAAACAGTTCAACATTACCTCCCTCAGAAAGTACTACATCAAGATCAATATTACCTCCCACAGAAACAGTTCAACATTACCTGCCTCAGAAAGTACTATATCAAGATCAACATTATCTCTCTCAGAAACAGTTCAACATTACCTCCCTCATAAAGTACTACATCAAGATCAACATTATCTCTCTCAGAAACACAGTTCAACATTATCTTCCTCAGAAAGTACTACATCAAGATCAACATTATCTCTCTCAGAAACACACAGTTCAACATTACCTCCCTCAGAAAGTACTACATCAAGATCAACATTATCTCTCTCAGAAACACACAGTTCAACATTACCTCCCTCAGAAAGTACTACATCAAGATCAACATTATCTCTCTCAGAAACACACAGTTCAACATTACTTCTCTTAGTGAGTACCACATTAAGCTCAACATTACAGAAACGCACACAGTTCAACATTACTCCATCAAGACCACATTAAGCTCAACATTATCTCTCTCAGAAACGCATACAGTTCAACATTACCTCCCTCAGAAAGTACTACATCAAGATCAACATTATCTCTCTCAGAAACGCACACAGTTCAACATTACCTCCCTCAGTAAGTACCACATTAAGCTCAACATTATCTCTCTCAGAAACAGTTCAACATTACCTCCCTCATAAAGTACTACATCAAGATCAACATTATCTCTCTCAGAAACACAGTTCAACATTATCTTCCTCAGAAAGTACTACATCAAGATCAACATTATCTCTCTCAGAAACACACAGTTCAACATTACCTCCCTCAGAAAGTACTACATCAAGATCAACATTATCTCTCTCAGAAACACACAGTTCAACATTACCTCCCTCAGAAAGTACTACATCAAGATCAACATTATCTCTCTCAGAAACGCACACAGTTCAACATTACTTCTCTTAGTGAGTACCACATTAAGCTCAACATTACCTCTCTCAGAAACGCACACAGTTCAACATTACCTCTCTCAGTAAGTACCACATTAAGCTCAACATTATCTCTCTCAAAAACGCATACAGTTCAACATTACCTCCCTCAGAAAGTACTACATCTAGATCAACATTATCTCTCTCAGAAACGCACACAGTTCAACATTACCTCCCTCAGTAAGTACCACATTAAGCTCAACATTATCTCTCTCAGAAGCGCATACAGTTCAACATTACCTCCCTCAGTGAGTACCACATCAAGCTCAACATTACCTCTCTCAGAAACGCACACAGTTCAACATTACCTCCCTCAGTGAGTACCACATCAAGCTCAACATTGCCTCTCAGAAACACATACAGTTCAACATTACCTCTTTCAGTGAGTACCACATCAGGCTCAACATTACCTCTCAGAAACGCACACAGTTCAACATTACCTCCCTCAGTGAGTACCACATCAAGCTCAACATTGCCTCTCAGAAACACATACAGTTCAACATTACCTCTTTCAGTGAGTACCACATCAGGCTCAACATTACCTCTCAGAAACGCACACAGTTCAACATTACCTCTCTCAGGAACACACAGTTCAACATTACCTTGCTCAGTGAGTACCACATCAAGCTCAACATTACCTCTCTCAGAAACGCACACAGTTCAACATTACCTCCATCAGTGAGTACCACATCAAGCTCAACATTACCTCTCAGAAACACATACAGTTCAACATTACCTCTTTCAGTGAGTACCACATCAGGCTCAACATTACCTCTCAGAAACGCACACAGTTCAACATTACCTCTCTCAGAAACACACAGTTCAACATTACCTCCCTCAATGAGTACCACATCAAGCTCAACATTACCTCTCTAAGAAACACATAGTTCAACATTACCTCCTTCGATGTGAATGAAGGGGGGGAGCAACGGTGAATTGTTCAATGGTCGAGCTGTTTGGACTTTTTCCATTGCTAATTTTCAAAATTGTAGCACAACGTTTCGAAGAGTGGATCTCTCTTCGTCGTCAGGTGAAAACCTACTGTGGCGGATCGTTACAAAGAGCTAGCCTGTCTGACTGATGTCTAGCTGTTTGTAATGATCCCTACAGTAGATTTTCACCTGACGACGAAGCGAGATCCACTCTTCGAAACGTTGTGCTACAATTTTGAAAATGAGCAATGGAAAAAGTCTAAACAGTTCAACATTACCTCTCTCAGAGTGTACTACATCAAGCTCAACAATACCTTCCTTCAATATATACCGTATTAAGCTCACTGTCACATCTCTGAATGAATGCAGGTAGCCATAACTCTTAAGAGGATCATTCATTGTGGAAACTAACTCACCTACACCAAAATGAGAGACGTTACTGCTCTTCAGACAACAGGCTCGCTATACTGATGATTGTTACAGCGTCGGATCTGGACTCAATCCGCGCCCTCTTCAACGAGAAGGAAAAGGAGCTGTCGTTGGCCGTGGCGAAGGTGGAAGAGCTGACTCGGCAGCTGGAGGAGCTGCGGAGGGGCCGGGGCGCAGGGGTGCGCGACCAGCAGCAGCAGACACCCTCACCAGCAGCCCTCGAGCTCGACAAGCTGCGCCGTGAGCTCATGGTATGAGGCAGCAGCTACCTAGTTGTGTAGGCAGTGAGTTACAAATCGGCCTGGCGCCTGAGGCTATCACTGCTATATGGCAGTATTATCCAGGTGCCAAGGTGATACAAGTGCGCACAAGCGAAACAAAGAAGCAGCAGTTGCAAGATAGCGACACTTCTATATGAATGCAGCACTTTTCCGTGCGATTTTCTGGGCTAAAGGTCTGGCAGCAAAGGCTATTAAAAAAGGACTGTGTTTTTATTAGTGACTATTACACTCTTACTACGTCATACTACTTTTGACCAATAAAACGGTACGAAAGGACGTATTTCAACCAATCATGGCTGCTTATCGCACAATTTTATCGCGTCCCTAGCATTTGTTTAATTTTATCGCGTCCCTAGCATTTGTTTCTTTGTTTGCCAACATTTGAAACTGCGCTGGTCTGGACGTCAAAAATATATATAAAATTACAAACCACTCTAGTCGATGCACAGCAGTTTCAAATATGACTCGCATTGGCATTCAAGAACAAGAATTAATAAAAATCACTGATCATACCTATGCATCTTCTGAAATCCGATTTACAAATAAATGAAGAGCACCATTCAGAAATCCTGAATAAGTTGAATACACCATGTAGGCCTAAATCAACGAGTTCCACTTCTATTATGCACACGTCCAATATAACATCAATTGAACCACCAACCACATTCAAATTTGAAAATTGTACATTCAATAATTATTCCTTTTAAAATTATTCATTCGGAAATCCTGAATAAGTTGAATACACCATGTAGGCCTAAATCAACGAGTTCACTTCTACTACGCACACGTCCAGTATAACATCAATTGAACTACCAACCACATTCAAATTTTAAAATTGTACATTCAATAATTATTCCTTTTAAAATTATTCATTCGGAAATTCTGAATAAGTTGAATACACCATGTAGGCCTAAATCAACGAGTTCACTTCTATTACGCACACGTCCAGTATAACATCAATTGAACCACCAACCACATTCAAATTTTAAAATTGTACATTCAATAATTATTCCTTTTAAAATTATTCATTCGGAAATTCTGAATAAGTTGAATACACCATGTAGGCCTAAATCAACGAGTTCACTTCTATTACACACACGTCCAGTATAACATCAATTGAACCACCAACCACATTCAAATTTTAAAATTGTACATTCAATAATTATTCCTTTTAAAATTATTCACTCAGAAATTCTGAATAAGTTGAATACACCATGTGGGCCTAAATCAACGAGTTCCACTTCTATTACGCACACGTCCAATATAACATCAATTGAACCACCAACCATATTCAAATTTGAAAATTGTACATTCAATAATTATTCCTTTTAAAATTATTCATTCGGAAATTCTGAATAAGTTGAATACACCATGTAGGCCTAAATCAACGAGTTCCACTTCTATTACGCACACGTCCAGTATAACATCAATTGAACCACCAACCACATTCAAATTTGAAAATTGTACATTCAATAATTATGCCTTTTAAAATTATTCATGTTTATTTTTTATGTCATCGTCGTTAATTAAAACTTTTCTAACACTTGTGTATATTAGTTAGGTTATGTTATAGCTTCTGCTATATGATATTATGGATAGTCACCAGTGGCGGTTCCTCGGGGGAGGGAAGGGAGGAACGTCCTCCTCACATTTTTCTTCTTTTGAAAGTAAATACCAAATAAAATATGTGCCTTGAAATTCAAGGAAGATTCGATCATTTTTAAGTTCACAACTATAAGAAAACCTCGGTTGATTGAGTTTTAAACGATGCGCGCTCATGTGCTGCTAGAAAACTGTGAGAAAGATGCGAGATTGTTTGTGTGGAGGAAAGTCAATCCATTCCTCCTTTACTGCAGTAAACACACATAGACAACAGCGCGCTAGCGGCCAGAGAAAGAAGCAGAGTTTTAAAGCGATGAATGAACGGAAAGGGAGGAGTTCCTCCTCTGAATCAGCGCATGGGCGGGAAATAGAAACCGACTGGTCGTGCAGCAAGCTCGCTACCGCTGCCATCTAACGATCTTGCATTCAACGAGACTATAACACATCTAGGAGGAGGCACAATAAAACAGTTTTAATACGCAACGCTATGAAAGACACCATGTAAATTTTTTTTGAAATTATAAATAAAAAATTTTATTCATTGCACTTTATATAGGCTACTATTCATGTTTTGAAACTTTCAAGAATATTTGAAAGTTAAAGTCGTGTTTATATAAAACAAAGAGGAAGTAGTTCTATCGCAGATCTTTTTGACCCCTGAAATTCACTTCCGTTCATTGTGTACTAGACAGGGCAACAGCCAAGTTGTCAGTTTTGTACAAATATATTTGAAATTGAAAGTAAGTAGGTACTCTAAACTACATCATTTTAACATAAAAAATTGGGCACCGGCAACTTTAAACAATAATGGTAGTATAACTTTACAAGAATTGATATTCTTCAAAAGCATGTGATACTGAACTTGTACAATGTACATGTGGCAACACAGACCACGTGGGTGGGTGCAGTGTTCTCGCTTTCCTCAGATTATTTCCCATTCCCATTTCCGTGGTTCCGGTTACGTGTTAGTAGCTAGTCTCTTCCAACACGTGTGATGCTGTAGTGTGCTCGAAAAATGCTGCGAGGTGAATTTCCTTGTAGGCCTAATTGCTAATTTGTGCAATTATTCAACAATGAATGGAAGTGAAAACATTATATTTTATTAGGAAACTCAGTTTACAAGAACAGATTATTGCTATACAGAAGGGAAGGCCAACCCCAACACTACCTGGTATTACATGTATGCATGTAGGCTAATTTGTAGCATGTTTCATTCAAGAAGGTGTCATTTCGTTCTGTTACCATCTTTCCTCCTCTTAAGAAATACGCAGGAGCCGCTACTGATAGTCACGTATCAGAGATTGTTTAATATTAAGATTTATTGAATAGTAATCATTACAGTGTCTGTATAAAGACACTACTGGCATCTAGCGTAATATTTGTAATGTTGAGATGGTACAATAATACATTTGAAGACAGTTGTATTTTCGTAAGTCAATTAATATTTTATTGTATTGGAGTACTTCGTTACTTCTAATCTTTATATACTTTCTTCTAATCGTGTAATAGTCAATTAAATCCCACTCGAGTTTTGATTTTCTCTAGATAAATCAAAACGTCTAGTGAGATTACTGTTGATAAACGTGAAATATGACTGAGATATGTGCCAAGAATTTATCATAAATGTAACTGAATTATAACAGTATTCTTGCGAAAATTCAGTGTTTCTGTGAAAAATCTTTTCTGGAATGAAAACAAAAAGCTTTTTTAAATTATTTTAAAGAAATACAGTATATTACTTTGAAGACGTCAGCTGCAAAAGAATGGGAAGAAAAATTATTTGAGAATTCTATTATTCTCTTTAATGGCCAGTGGCCTACAGCAGTGGTATTCAAGTTAGTTAGACTAGACGCCAGTTCGGAAGGCGGTCGGCTGCTAGCGTTTGCGTCGAGAGAGACAGATAGTGAGAGAAAGGCAATGTACAGCATTGCCACATCGTACTTCACGCGCGCGCGATACAAGTAGCTGAGGAGAGAATTTCAATTTTAAAAAGACAATAATGACCTTAGCCGTTGATTAGCATGACAAACCTTTTATCAGGACATTATCAAATCTTATGTTCTATTAATAATGCTTGTTCCAAGTTTTAAGATTTTTATGTGTGGTATTATTATTATTATTATTATTATTATTATTATTATTATTATTATTATTATTATTATTATTATTATATATACACAGTTTTAATACGAAATGTATACGTTGTATTACTAGAAAAAATGATACACTATTTAAGTATAAATTGTATATAGGTCTATTTCTAGGCGCAAATTATTTTAGCTAGTTAAATACCCTAAAACAATAACTACGAGTACCATCTTATATTGCCACATTTCGGTCACATTTAATATAAATTAGGATTTAATAAATATTCAGTACCTAGTTTTAATCGAAGTCGCTGATTCCCTCATCAGTCCCGTCAGATTCTTCAGAGTCGGATTCTCGAAGGTACATATCTAATACTGTACGTCGCAGCACACTTTTATTAAAATCATCTAATTCAGAGACTGTTTTTTTTTTCACGACGAGGATGTTTTCCAGGAGAAAGAAACGTGGCAGTTCCGCTCACTTGCACGGTTCGCAAACCCACACCACATGCTTCTGCAGTCGTCTCCTGCGCGTTGGCAACGTTGCGGCCAGCACCATGATGCCCGGCAGAGTTCTGCTCGTTAATGTTTTTAAAATAATTATACACCTTAAAAACTATTTCCCGCGCCTGCCTGTTCAGTATTTGTCTTTTTATAGTATCTCCTTCCATTTATTTATCTTACACACACACAGTAAATGGTAGTTTTACTTATTCGATGTTATAAAACACTCACACGTGAACAAAGTAACTCGAGAAGCACTTGTTACTGACTGATTCTGATTGGTTCTCCTGTTCAAGCTTGTGACGTCACATGCCATACAGGCTACGGCGCATCTAGTAGCCATCCGCCTTCCGAATTGCCGTCTAGTCTAGTGGGGTTTAATAAGAGCGCGTCAGCTATTCTGGCTATTTGCGCCCTTCAGTGGTATTCAATCTTTCTTGCTTGCGTACCCCCAAAATACATGTTTTTATCTTCGTACCTCCAAAATGCATTGCAATTATTTAAAAAATAAAATGCTAAGATTGATATTGAGTGCAAATTATATTATTATTATTATTATTATTATTATTATTATTATTATTATTATTATTATTATTATTATTATTATACCGGGGGTCGACGAGACGAAACGCTACCGCTTAACCAAAAGTCTAGCGGCCCCCGCACGCTATAGGAGTGATCTTCCTACCGTCAAAGTGCGATAGTAATATGCGGTACCTACGATAAAAACATAAAAGCTTGACTGAAACCGCGTTTGGGGATATGACCACAGTCTACTATATACAGTCGCGAAACTTGTGATTTTTTACAAATCTCGTGATAAAGCGCTCCAAGCGGTTAGCAACTAGAAACAATAGACTGTCCACGGTCGACTTTGGACTGTGTCGTATTTCCATCGAGTGCTAGCTCGTTGCGTATTTCACATTGATGCTTGTGAAATGTTCGTTATTGGTTGTAATGAAAATGTTAATGGCTAAAATACAATAATTGGAGTAATAATATTTTACCAGAGACGTAGAAAAATTAAGTTTGCCTTAATGAAATTTATTGATCACGTTTTATTTTCAATTCTGGTGGGATTATTATTGCTTAGGCCTACTTTTTTTTTCAAAGGATATGTTTTTAATTATAGCTGTTAATTTTGTTGTTATTTTTATTTGTTACTCTACTAGAGACGTAGACAAAGTCTGTTACAATAAAATTTATTGATCACGTTTTATTTCCAATTCTGGTGTGATTATTATTGCTTAACCTCATCCCACTTTGTTAACTACGTAAGCCTACACTACAAGTATCGGTACACGTAAGTTACTCCATTAATTCATATTTCCATTATTATTGTTGTAAAGGGAAATGCAAATTAATATTTATTGGTTTCATAGTTAATTATCGCTATAATCTTGAATGAGTGAAGCTATTATAGTAAATTTCAGTTCGTTTTGCACAAACAAAAATAATATTAACCTATTTCTTGCAGGTATCTTCGAGTTTATGGTGGAATTTAATATACTTCATTAAAATAATAAATTAACTTTATGCATTTCATATTTCAATAATGGAAGGAAGGTGTTAATTTTTCCGAAAGAACACAACAAAAGTGTAACATATTTTGTCGTCTACTAGGAGAGAGAGATCTGCGATGATGAGGCGATAGTAGCGATCCTAGTGGTGGGCAACTACCCATGTTTGCATTTTTACTACATATTGAGCTTCGCGACTGTATATAGTAGACTGTGATATGACCGTATATCCTAATACTACGACCTTTCTTTCTAGGTGGTGATGTGGAAACCCTGTCAGAGACTACAATACTAATTTTCAAGTACCCTTGTAGCCTCCTTAAATGCAGTTCATTGGTCATTTTAAAAGAATAAATGATATAATACAAAAAGTAAAATGAATAAAAACCAAAATTACATAAAAATAAATAAAATAAGCTATAATAAAACACAAGAATTAACAGCAGTTTCAGATGACAGGACTGCCGAAAGAATATCTGAAGTTGTATTTGATCATTTAGAAGAATTTAACTGTAGCAAGAAATTAATTGCGCATGCTCTTTTATTATTATTTTTTTTTTCTTCTGTCTTAGGGTACGGACACGTTGGAGCGACGATAAAAGAAGCAGCGATGCTATATCAGAGAGAATTGAAGCATGCATTGTCATTGAGGTGTGCATATTGGAGTAACGATAAAAGCGAAGATACACGATAAAAGCGAAGATACACGATAAAAGCGACGAAAAAGAAAAGTTCCATTTTCTTCGCTCTTGTCGTTTATATGATCTCTGATTAAGATAATATTGATCTGTATAATTACCGGTAGTTATCAATATATCCGAATATTAATCGATTTATTATTATTTCGGCATATTAAATTAATTATTGTAGATATTAGCAAATTGATCAGTTGTGTATTTATTCGTCATATGTTATGTGATCACAAGAACCAATCACAACACAACGAATTTATACTATCTTTGGGATGAGAAACGGGTTTAATTTTGTACGTATTTAAGTTATATTAAACTTGAACTTAGCAGCTGATATTTCCTATACATCTTCTTTCATTAAGTGGATGCATAGAATATCTTCTACTGATAAATCAAAATGTTCGCTTCCCGCGTCCTCGTTGCTCCGATATGAACACTTGATTCTTTGATACTATCAAAGCGTCGCTAGATCATTTCTTTTGTCGTTTATCGTTGCTCCAACGTGTACGTACCCTTCGTCATCAATCGTAAGTTTCATATCCTACAAACAAAAAATATCACGAGCCGCCACTGTTGACAGAACTTAGGGCGACACCTACTCCACAAAGACGTTTTTGCGAAAGTACCGGTATTAGAAATAAAAGTGCGTTGTTCTGTACTGTACCTCATGACATAACTTACACACTTGGCACTAAGCACAAACCTGAAAACTGGTTTCTGCAATATTTTGTTGCGCGGGAGAATATTCTCTCGATTGTTGTTCGAGAATATTCTCTCGATTGTTGCACACGTCAGAGTAAATTGGCAGCGCACAAGAACGGTAAAAAAAATATGAATTATTGCTAGATTTCTGTTAATCATTCAATTAGACCTTGCGAACTAATTCATATGTGCCTTGCGCGGGATCTAGTCCGAGAATAACAGGGCCATAAACTCGGGAGCAGGTAGTGGCACTCCAGCAACTAGTTTTCTGTAGCTTTGGTGGCGTTTCGGCTCGTCCACCCGGTACATACAGTAGTTATTGATGCAATAATAATAGTAATGAATTATGTAAAATGTTACTGAAGCTAGGAAAAACAAGATTTGATATTTCAAAAGAAAATTTATAAAGTGCAATAATTATCAACAAGTATAATATGTCAGCATTTTTACATACCTAGTCAGTGGGCTGCGTACCCCTGTACCATATATTGAATACCAATGGCCTATAGGATCATTGATGACTGTTTCTTTTTGTATGAAACTGAGTTAACGGTAAAGCTGATATACAAAGGATACAATTATATTAAATGTGAAGCACAGGAACGCCATTTCATAGTTTCAATTAAGAAACACGCCAAACGAATTATCTTTGCACCAAAAAGCGGATGCTCCCTGGACCAAAAATACACAAATTCAATCTTCTAACACGATTTTTTTTTTTTAATACTTTCGTTTTATAGTTTACTTCAGCGATTTTGAAAAAGGTAAGAAGTGGCGTTCCTGTAATTCACAATTAAAATTATTATTATTATTATTATTATTATTATTATTATTATTATTATTATTATTATTATTATTATTATTATTTCCTTGTGTTCTTATAGATTTTTACCTAATTCTGATTATTATAAATATGAGGTTAACTGCAAATAATTTAATTGCTCTAGTTCATTTGCCAGACGTCAAGATCTCGATTGTTTATTTTTTTGTAAAGTCCTTAAGGGTGAGTTTGATTGTGAACCTTTCCTAAGAAATATCAATCTTCGTATTCCTGTTAAGGGTTTAATATATCATAAAATGTTTTGCAATAGAAATTCTAAATCTCTCTCTCTCTCTCTCCGGTCTGCATATGTATCAAATATGCTAATTTGCATGGACCTAACTTCGATCCATTTAATGTGTACAGTAGAGTATACTTTTGAAGTTTTATATCAGTTTAATTTATGTCTTTTGTTCAAATATGTATTATAATATTATTCTTGTTATCTTTTATATCATTTTGTAGTTTATTCCTTTATATGATTCCATCCTTTTATTTTCAATTACAACTACTTTTAATTGTCATTATTTTATGTATTTTAATCATCCATTTTATTCCGTCCATTCAGTGTCATTATTGTCGTTAATTAATTATTGTCTTTATGTGTAATAATCCCGCGCCGTGGCGTCGTGGTCTAAGGCATCCTGCCTAGGACTCGCGTTATGGAATGCGCGCTGGTTCGAGTCCTCATGGGGGAAGGAATTTTCTCATGAAATTTCGGCCAGTGTATGGGACCGGTGCTGACCCAGCATCGTGATGCACTTGGGGAGCTACGATAGGTAGCGAAATCCGGTTGCGAATACCAGCTATAACGGCTGGGGGGATCATCTTGCTAACCACACGATACCTCCATTCTGGTTGGATGATCGTCCACCTCTGCTTCGGCATGTGGGCGTGAGGCCAGCAGCCGGCTGGTCGGTCTAGGCCCTTCACGGGCTGTAGCGCCACGGATTATTATTTATTATTAATTTATGTCTTTTGTTCAAATATGTATTATAATATTATTCTCGTTATCTTTTATATCATTTTGTAGTTTATTCCTTTATATGATTCCAACCTTTCATTTTCAATTACAATTACTTTTAATTGTAATCATTGTCGTTAATTATTGTCTTTATGTGTAATAATTATTTCACGCACTTTTATTGTGATTTTATCATATTGTAATTATGCTTTGTGCTGAACTGTTATTGGCCTCTGGCTGTTGTACAGCACAATAAACAATATTAAAATAAAATAATTAAAAATAAATCACATAAATTATTGTTATTATCATTATTATTATTATTATTATCATTATTGATTAATATTATAATTTAATTTACTTCTTTTAAATTTTGTATTATTATTGTATCATTGACCCATCTTGCAGCTGCTGCTTCTTTGTGTCGCTTGTGCGCACATTGATAATACTACCATCTAACGGTGACAGCTTGAGACTCCTCATTCAAAAGTGTAGATCGCTACCTCAGTTTGTAACTTACTTACTCTACTGAATCTCCCTCTTATTATATGTAAGCCCTGGATATTGCACTTTTTATTCACACCAGTTTTAGCACGAATAAACCACAATTTTATCGCAATGTTGTAGTATCGCAACAAGCTGAACGAACAGCAGAATGCGCGCTTGACGCAGCAGAGGGAAGCACTGTCACAGCGCCAGGAAGAGATGAGTAACATAGATAAGCGCATCTCGGAGCTGCAGGACCGGCTCCACCGCAAGCGGTTGCTCAACCAACAAATGGCGAACCAGATTAGCGCGGCGAGCAGCAAACAGCAGCTGCGGTGAGTGCTACGCACTGTGCATAGTCATTACAGTCCTGACTTGGTATTTCACATTCTATGCGACTTGTCATCTTGACTTGGCTTTGTATTAGTATATTGCCCATACAGTCATGACTTTGTCCTGCACAATGCAATATCAGTGCAGAATCCATTGTCCTGATTTGATATTGCACAGTGTATTCTTTCTACTGTCTTGATTAGGCGTTACACAGTGAAAAGTTCATACAGTCTTGGTTTAGTGTTGCGTGTGCAAGTTTCTTACTATTCTGACCTGACATTGCACTGTACAGAGTCCTTACAGCCCTGACTTTATGTTGTACAGTGTAAAGTCCCTATTTTTGACATTACACATTTCAGAGTTCTTACAATCATGACTTGTCCTGTATGTTTCGAACTGATATTCTGTAGTGAATAATCTACTTCCCTGATTTAGTGTTACACATTGTAGAGTGTATGATCTATTTATCTAACTAAACTAAAGAAAAATAAATAGTTTACATTGGATTCCTTCCCATCCTGATATAAAGGGAAATGAAACGACAGAATTTTTTCCTGAAAGATGATTGAAATCTTGCAACCACCTAATAACGAACTTACATTTTATTCTGTAAAACAATTCAGATCTGCTAAGATAAGATTACCATACATCCCCTTTCCCGGGTACAGTCCTCGAATTTTACTTTTTGTCCTCTTTGACACGTATACACACAGCATATTGGATACGTCTACTGAGTCAGATGTTGAAGGTGAATAGGGATTTGACCAGCATGGCGCAGTGAAAGCGAGCAGAAATAAACCAAGGCTGGATCTGATTTAGTATACAGAATGATTCACGAGGATTTACCGCCACTTACGAAGCTTATTTCCGAAGACATTCTGAGCAAAAAAGTCATGTAAACATTTGTTCTAATCTCAGTATTTTCAAAGTTACTCTAATTTGATATTGTTTGTAAAAAACCTTTTTTCATTACTTTTAAGGGTAAAAGAATATTACAAATAGAGCAGTGGCCATATAGTATAGAACTGGCATTGCACCATGCACTTTCCTTACAGTCCTGACTTGGAGGTGTGCTATGTAATGTCCTGACTTTGCATTGCACCATACATTGTCCCTACAGTCCTCACTTGGAGTTGTGCTGTGTAAGGTTCTTACTCTCCTGACTTGGTATTTCAGGTCAGCTGCATCTGCTACAGCTATCCAGCAGCATCAGTACCATCAGGCAGGGAGCAAAGGCAAAGTATTGCGCAGTGGCAACATCGCTGCAGTGGAGCCATACCACCATGTACCAGTGAGCACTGACACCGAGAAGCCTGCCGCGCCAAGCCGACCTGCCGCTGGAGATGCCATCACTCACATCAGCAAAGAAGGTCAGTCAACAAACTAGATAATTAGTCAGAGATGAGTGTGAGTATGACAGGATTGCAGGATCACACACTTTGCTGCAAGAATCAGTCAAGTGTGATTTATGGTTACGTCTCTTCAGTTGAAGACTTGCCTGCTTCACTTATTTGCGTCAAAAAGAGACATGTCCGACTGATTCTTGCTCTGAGATCTTCCCACTAGATGGAAGACAAATGAATATTATTTTCCTACAATATATATTTCAATACCAATTTTAACTACAGCTTTAGTCCCCTAAGATCAGATACCTGTAGGAAGTGTAACACATTACAGAATAATCATATTTGGAAATATATATGTAATATAGCATTGATTAACCACTCAGTATGAATTCGCCTGAGACTGAAATAAGCAGCGGCGTATGCTGAACCTGGAGTTTGGGTGTTCTGTTAAAAATATATAGTTGGTCTATCTCGCACAATTATTATAGGCCTAAGTGAAATATCGGGTCAACATTAACTGCCATTCTTAATATATGATTTAGTATTGTTTATAAATAATAACTATGTTGATGACCTAAAAATCTACTTAAAATGATCATTAAAATGCCCTTAAACTAAAGGAAAAATGACATAAAATTACAAGAAAATGACATTTAAATATTATTCAAAGTACTCGCGCCACAACTTCTTAAAAATTAATCACCTTGTTTCAATGACTGCCCTGCAAATGCCGGAGAAAGGAGGCAACTACAAATAACGTTATTCAAAATTGCATTATTTATGATCAAACAATAAGCATGGCCAGCAAAATAACCTGTTTGAAGTTCCACAACCCGCTAACTATTCTACATTTTCATATTGTGAAATAGAAAAATGTGTAGTGTATTGTTCGCTTTTTGTTTTATATTGTTGCACTAAATTCGGAAGTGGCGGGGTAGGTCTACCCTTGTTCACTATATGTAATTTATCTCCTAGTGGGCGAGAAGAGAATGACTTTTGCAAAAGATCTTTTACAGTGTACATTTCCAAGTACTATTATCATTAAATAAGTAATTTAAATTGTTCACCTGCGCTGGCACACAACTATGAACCCTAGTAAAACCTAAACACAGTAAATTCACTCGCACAAACAGTAAACATACATGTCAAACACAATATTTTGTAACGCTATTGACAAGTTGAGCTGCCTGTATACAGGACGACCTGCGAGCTTGAGAGAAGCGAATATCCCCACCATGCCACCTTGCGCACGCAGAGAATTATAGCAGTAACTCTCAGCAGGGGATGTTCTTTTGTACGGACAGGACAACCAGACCAGAACTCATCCCACTTCCTCAGGCAGAGCGTACGTTATAAAACGAAACCCGTTCTGGGGATGGTGTGCACATTCAACCAGCAGGCATTTAAAATATTTAAATGGTGCGCGGCAAACGAGTGGGGATTAGCTCATAGGAAAAACCCAGCACCACGGGGAAAGCATAACTGATTGTACTGTATATCAAACATATTGTAGCGAATAGTTGTTGTTTTCTAATGCCAGGCATTTGACAATAAAGTCATTTGACCTCTTGCACTCCAATATTTTTCAAAGATATTATCATGGTCAGCCACTGAAGCACAGATTTTGAGGTGTTCCGAATCCATTTCTTGGTTTGAGTTGCACAATGGGCAGTTAGGGGACTGATATATTCCAATTCTATGCAGGTGTTTGGCCAAACAGTCATGGCCTGTTGCCAATCTAAATGCAGCTACAGACGATTTTTGTGGTAAATCGAGAATTAACTGTGGATTTTGATGCAGAGAGTTCCATTTTTTCCCTTGAGATTGTGTTATCAAATTTTGTTTGTTGAAGTCTATGTATGTAGATTTAATAAATCTCTTCACAGAGTAATACGTAGATTTAGTAACAGGTCTGTAAGTAGCAGTGCTGCCCTTCTTTGCTAAAGCATCCGCATTCTCGTTTCCCAGGATTCCACAATGGGATGGTATCCATTGGAATACAATTCTTTTATTGAGTGATATTAATTGAGAGAGCATTTTAGTTATTTCTGCTGTTTGAGATGAAGGTGTGTGTTTAGAGACTATTGATAGAATAGCTGCTTTGGAGTCTGACAATATAACTGCATTCTTAAATTTATTGATGTGGCATAGAAGATTCCTGAGACTTTCACTTATTGCAATGATTTCTCCATCAAAACTTGTTGTTCCATACCCAAGAGATCTATAAAGTGAGAAGAGACAGCACGTAACACCTGCACCGGCACCTTGTTCTCTGGAGATCAAGGATCCGTCAGTGTATAAATGAAGCCAGTTTTGTGGAGGGTACCTAATATTAATTGTCTCTAAAGATAATTGTTTCAGTATTTCAGTGTTTACTTCTGATTTCAGTATTTCTTCTGTTAAATTTAGATTATATTCCAAATTTAATAGAGTTAAAGGGTTTGGTTTAATTTGTAGGTTTTCTTTTAAATTCGGGATATTGATTTTCTGTTTTAATTCTTGAACAATGGATATGAAACTTTTTTGAGTTTTCAATCTACAAAGAGGACTGTATGAATGCCAATTGTTTCCTGGTAATCTGATAAGTTTTTCATATTGAATCAGTGCTTTTTCTTCTATTGTCATTTTGATGCTGTTAATATTAGTGAGGAATCTCATAGAATCTCTTGGAGTTGTAGCAAATAGTACTTTTATATATCAAACATAGTATGGCATAGGAGACACATTTCTAAGGAAAACATGCATTGTGTGTTTTTATCCAAAAAAAAATCCATTGACTGGACAGGCACAGTGTCCTGTTACTTAGGGATATATGCTGACCACCTATGATGATGCGACCTCTGACTCTTTCCGTTGTACTTGCAGGGTCATATCACAGTAAACATATCCATGGGTCACAACCCGACGGCACGGACCACAAGCAGGATGACCTGCATGCCACCACGACGACAACGGGGATCGGTGTTGTGAAGTCCAAGGAGAAGGACGACCAGTACCTGCCCGAGTTCGGGGCAGCAAGTCGGACCCCAAGTACCAGACGTTGCCTTACAACACCAAGTTCACGGTCAACTTCGTGTCGCAGAGCAAACCCCTGCCAAGCACGGACGACGCCAACGAGAAGAACAACAACAACAATAATATCAACAACATCATCAACAACAACAATAACAACAACAATAACAATAACAACCCACAGCAGCACCTGATGACAGTGCACAGCACCCCCATTCCAGTAGGCAAGGGGCTGGCAACCCCACTGAGCACCGCAGACCAATCCAACACATATCAGCAGCAGCCGGCAGCCAGCAAGGTGCTAGGCCACCTCGCCCCCAGGCAAGTATCTAGCTAGTAGCTACAACACACATCAGTAGAGCCCGGAAGTTCAGGAATTTATTTAGGAATATGTATCATAAGAACTTTCTTGTGTTAAATTTTAACTTACCTTGTTAACATGTTTCGACCTATTTTCGGTCATCTTCGGAACTGGTCGTTGTTGGTCTTGGCGCCTCTTGTTTCCTGTGTGGGTGCGTTCGTAGTGTAGAGTCAAAGAGTGTATGTGTTTTGAAATTGAGTTGTGTGTTGAGAATATCGTTGGAGTGTGTTTTCGTGTGTCTGTATACCGTATTTGCTCGCATATTTTGCGCACCCTAATTTTTAAGGGATTATTTTGAACTTTATTTTTGCTCCGTGTATTTTGCGCACACATTTTACGTACATATTTTTTTCAGTGTAGTAGGGATTTTCCTTCCCTACAGTCCATCGTAGGTCATTCACCAGCAACTGAAGTACCTGCTTCAGAAAGAAACCTCAAAGTCCCGCTACTTTAACAATGCTTGTCCTTGGTAGAGACGAGTTACCGGTATAGAAAATTAGCCCTACCGTAAATACTTACCTATACATATACTAATTGAGATAAACTCAGAACAGGACCTCTTATTTGAAAAATCCGCATATTTTACGCACCCCAATTTTTCAGTGGCCAAAGTTAATTAAAAAGTGCGCAAATTACGCGAGCAAATACGGTATTTCATATTGTTCTAGTGTGTTGAGTTTCTGGCTTTTTGGTTGGATGTGCAGTAATTCCATGTCTGTGTTGATGTCTCTGTAGGTGTGGTTGGCATTGTGATGTGTTCTGCATATGTGGAGGTGTTTTGTAATTTTGTTATAATTGTTATAACGTTGTGTTGTAATTACAAAACACCTTCACATATGCAGGTTAATATTAAAAATGTTAATGAAAATAAAATGACCTTCCTGTACATTACGAAACTTAAAAAAAATATGTTTCATACCTAATATTTTTTTTTAATATAACGTAAAGTCTAAATAAAATATTTGGTTGCAGAGAAATGTTACTTTATGTATTGGTAACACATGTTCAAAGTTTTAGGTTCATTTGTTTAGCAGATTTTTAGAAAAAGGTACATCATTTTGAAATTCTATAATGAAAAATTTGAAAAATAGAAACTATTGTTCATAAAATTTAGAAAAAAAATTGAATGTAAAGAAAACCCTGTTTTAAACTAATATTTCAATAAATGTCCTAGACATCACAATAACAAAAGTAGGCAACAAACACACATTCAAAGTATACAGAAAACCAACAACGACAACACACATACACAACACATCCAACCAACCAACACAACACAAACAAGCTGCATTCTGAACAATGGTACACAGACTACTCAACATACCAAAGAACAAACATGACTACTACAAACACAATCAAATACATAGCACAAGAAAACGGATACAGCCCCAACATAATAGACAACACAATACGAAAGACAAAACATGACACACAAAAACCATAAGAATACAACGCAAACACAAGAACACAAAAAATACATCACACTAACATACGAAAACAAAAACACACACAAGATTGCAACCTCATTCAAGAAATTAAATTACAACATCGCATACAGAACAAATAACACTCTACAAAAACATCTCAACACACAAACAACACAAACAAACAAATACAACCACACAGGCGTATACAAACTCAAATGTAACACCTGCAACAACTTCTACATAGGACAGACAGGCAGATCATTCCAAACACGTTACAAAGAACACATCACAGCCATGACAAAATTATAAAACACTTCCACATATGCAGAACACATCATAAATGCTAACCACACTACAGAGACATCAACACAGACATGGAAATACTGCACATCCAACCAAAAAGCCAGAAACTCAACACACTAGAATAATATGAAATATACAGACACACGAAAACACACCCCAACGATATTCTCAACACACAACTCAATTTCAAAACACATACACTCTTTGACTCTACACTACGAACGCACCCACACAGAAAACAAGAGACGCCAAGACCAACAACGACCAGTTCCGAAGATGACCGAAAATAGGTCGAAACATGTTAACAAGGTACGTTAAAATTTAACACAAGAAAGTTCTTATCATACATATTCCGAAGTGATACGGTGTTAAAAGTTGTGTAATCAAGATGTAGAATTTATTCAGGTTGAAATAGGCACTTAAGGTACTCATGTACCCTTGATTTTTAATATTCCTTTAAAAATTTGATTTTTTTATGTCGTCTGAAAGCTTGAACTTTGTAGTTTTCAAAAATATATCAGTTTTGTCTCTATGGTGTAAGGCTAATCAATTAGCTGAGTTTTTATTGACCGGAAGCACCCTTTAAACCGGAAGTGCAGTTCTGCAAGTGTCAATCCATCACATTCTGTCAATTTTATATAGCCTATTTTTGTTTCATAACAATTGGAATTTGGCGGTAGAGTTTGACTGTATTATTTTTCATAGTCGGGAAGCTGTGTGTTTGGTTTTTACAATTTTCATACCCTCAGGATGTAGATGATTTTCTCCATGTTCAGTTTTACGGCATTTTAAAAATTAATGTTAACACAGAGTGCACTTAGAATTGAGATATTGACATCATTCTTGCACCAAAATGAAGCTGATTAACGTAGCTAAGTGCCAAACCACAAACAGTTTCCTACTGCTTAGAAAGTTAATTTTTTTACTCCAAGATATCAAATTTGTATTTAAAAAAAAAAAACTGACATTTTTCTTTAATGGTATAAAATTGGAAAAAAAATTATTACAACCTATTGTGTATTCTTTTAGGAGTAAGACAGTGGAAGGACTAAAACAAACAAATTTCAGTTCTTGGTTTAAAAATTGCCACCCCTGCTCCCCCTTCAAATATTTGAGGAGTTTATTTTGTATGAATAGCCTTAATTTTGGGTCAAGTAATCAGGGAAAGAAGAGTTTTTAAAAATTGGATTAAAATTGCAAATTTTGCTCCAAAGAGTCGATAAGTGCGATACCTTAAAATTCAGGAAATGGGCAGTAAAATAATCGAAATAGGCATTTGGAAATTACGAAACTAGACAGTAAATTCATCGAAGTATTAATTTAATATACACACACACACACACACACATACATACATACATACATACATACATACATACATACATACATACATACATGTGTTCTGCCCGAGGGCAGGTCTTTCACTGCAAACCCAGCATTCTCCAGTATTTCCTATTTTCTGCCTGCCTCTTAATCTTTGTGTATGATCCATATAAATATTAATGTCGTCTATCATCTGATATCTTCTTCTGGAGCCACCGGCGTGGCTCAGTCGGTTAAGGCGCTTGCCTACCGGTCTGAAGTTGCGTTCAGGCGCGGGTTCGATCCCCGCTTGGGCTGATTACCTGGTTGGGTTTTTTCCGAGGTTTTCCCCAACCGTAAGGTGAATGCCAGGTAATCTATGGCGAATCCTCGGCCTCATTTCGCCAAATACCATCTCGCTATCACCAATCTCATCGACGCTAAATAACCTCGCAGTTGATACAGCGTCGTTAAATAACCAAATAAAATAAAATCTTCTTCTGCCCCGAACTCTTCTCCCATTCATAATTTAATATATGGTAGTTAATACATCTCTGTATCATATCACATTTCAGTACTTTTACTTTTGTTGGTTACAACCCACAAAAAGATGTTTTTCTGTAGTTCTCAGTTGTTACAGTCAGTCGCCTATCAGAGAGAACGTTTATCAGCATGGAAAAACGTCGTTCTGCTTCCTCTGAAGTGACTCGGGCATACTTAAAACATGCTATTGTGGATGGATTCATCAGTATAGTCCATTTTATATCATGGGGTGCAGTTCAGTGGCTCCTTTGAACACCCACTTACAGATTTATAACTTCCTACACACCTCTGACCAGTCCATCCTGTCCCCTCGTCCCAACATTGCACAGTTGCCACAATCCTGGCGACCCTCAAAATGAGAGGATTCGTGGCCATCATCCCCAACTGGATGCCACGTGTTTTGAAGAAGAGAACATAATATCACGAGCTGACCGCTCAATGAATACTACAGAATACACTCTCAGTGATACTCTAGTGCTAACTGACTGGATTCTTGGAATTCGGAAAAGATGTGGTAACTCTGCCTCCACATGGATTTGACGGCAGCTTGTCAATTCTTCTGAACGAGGGTTGTGATTGGTTACTAACAGGAGAAGACAAGATTTCCGTCACAGTAAGAAAGACATTTATTTATGACAACCAATTAGTAGGGGGCAGTAGAAGGTCTGTCAGCAAAGTCCTTTCTATGAAACTGCACTCCATGAAATAAAATGGACTATAACAATAGAAATTTCACCTTTCAGAACTTCACGAATGTATCTAAGTTTCTCTAGGTCTCCATTAGCACACATCACACGTTTACACTTTTCACTAACAGCCAACACTTTGGCTCCTGGTGCTTCCAGTAATAACTTACAGTATGTCCGATGGTAACCATGATGACGCTAGTGTGTCACCTATTCTCTCCAACTTCTCCTATTCACGATTCCTACCAGTACACTACTGGGTTATGTAGCATTGATGGAATTGGTTATAGCTAGATGGTATTTAATGAGATGAGGACGAAGATTCGCCGTATATTACCTGACATTCGCCTTACAGTTGTGGAAAACCTCTGAAAAAAATTATTAAAGATGTTATTAATTGGTCCAACAGAATGATATCTGTTATAGTGACAATTAATATTTGAGGAGAAAAATTCGCTCCTGCTCCAGGGATCGAACGCGGTAAATTCGTCTAGCTAGCAGTGCATGATTCTGTACAGATTTCTGTGCACTTTACTGCGGAATCCCGGCCATTAGTCACTCAGCTGAGTGCGCTCCTTGTATAATGGCAGTTGACTTGAATATAAACGTCAATGTATATGCCCAACTTGGAGTCAGGCCACAAAAGGTAAACACTGTAGGACGAGAGTTCGATCTGGTGATGTGGATTGAATTCGGCGTAGCTCAGTGGTCAGAGCGCTTGGTACATAGAACTAAGGACCCGGGTTCGATCCCCGGCGCCGCCGGAGCGAATTTTTCTCCTCAAATATTAATTCTCTGAAAAAAACCTAACCAGGTAATAAGTTCAAGCGGGAATCGAACCCATGCCCGAGTGCAGCTCCAGATCAGAAAGCAAGTCCCTCTGCTGACTGAGCTACACCAGTGGCTTTGTTGTGTACTATCCTCCAGAATGAAGATAAATATCATAGGTCCTTCAATAACTGTCTATTTTTAACCTAATGCGTAGTACAAATAATCACATTAGGTTATACACATAAAACACATATACGACTAGCGCTTTCGCTATTAAGATAGCATCTTCAGGTCTGGTTAGCATATTATGAAGCTTTTTACATAAAGACCAGTGGCGTAGCGTCAGTGTAAGCTAAAAAGCTTAGCTTCCCCAGTTAATAATGATTTCATAATAAACCTGCAGTTTATGGAGAAAATTATTTATTAATTTTAATAGAATTTATATTTACGCGTTAAATATTGTGATGCGGCAGCTCAGGATGATTTGTGATGCAGCAGTAAACAAGAAGCCTGCACACACCAGCTTCCAAGCAGACTGGTTTCTTCTGTGTAATCCACCCCGCAGATTTCGCATCCCTATATAACTAAACTACCCTAGTCGCAAGGCTCGCAAGAAGCTAGCTTTAACATTTAAAATAAGTAGTTTCCGAGTTATCCCTTTTCGTCAGTTATGTTCAGTTGAAGTGTTAGTATGCATTGTGGCTGATATAATAAATAATGAGTGAAATAACAGTTCCTGACACGAATTTACTTGAATTTTTTAGGACAATTGTATTATCAAGACTGACTTACGAACAAAAGTGTGATTTAAAAAACAAATGACCGACTCCCTTGCTGTCAATGAAGGACACAACCAAAAGACAGACGCATACTTACGTAATGATACTAATATTGTGATTTCTCTAAGTATGACAGGGAGTGAGCTAATGTTATACGTATACGTGTCTATTTGTTAGAGATATGTGTAAACCGTGAAATCATATTTTATTACGTATCATTTGAGATCATGCCTTATTGGTGTTACTTACGATGTTCCAACCAATCTTCGACTGCTGACTTGACATTGACTACTATTTATTTTAAGACTGTATTTTTGTAATACGTTTTCTCATATTGCATGAAAGACAACTTGAGTTAGCTTCCCCTGCTCAAAATTTCATGCTACACCACTGATAAAGACATAGATGGAATGCAACATAATGAAATGTAATGAAGTACACGACGTGAAAAAAATTACAATGTTGAGATAACTGTGCAAACAGAAGGCAAAGTAAAATAATGACTTGAAAAACAGGCAAATGGTTGTAATAATTCAAACCTCTATAAAGTCTAGATATTAAATTATAAAGACTACGTCATTTTATAATTTTTTATAATTTAATATCTAGACTTTATAGAGGTTTGAATTATTACAACCATTTGCCTGTTTTTCAAGTTATTATTTTACTTTGCCTTTTGTTTGCACAGTTTATTTTACTTTGCCTTTTGTTTGCACAGTTTATTTTACTTTGCCTTTTGTTTGCACAGTTTATTTTACTTTGCCTTTTGTTTGCACGGTTTATTTTACTTTGCCTTTTGTTTGCACAGTTTATTTTACTTTGCCTTTTGTTTGCACAGTTTATTTTACTTTGCCTTTTGTTTGCACAGTTTATTTTACTTTGCCTTTTGTTTGCACAGTTTATTTTACTTTGCCTTTTGTTTGCACAGTTTATTTTACTTTGCCTTTTGTTTGCACAGTTTATTTTACTTTGCCTTTTGTTTGCACAGTTTATTTTACTTTGCCTTTTGTTTGCACAGTTTATTTTACTTTGCCTTTTGTTTGCACAGTTTATTTTACTTTGCCTTTTGTTTGCACAGTTTATTTTACTTTGCCTTTTGTTTGCACAGTTTATTTTACTTTTGTTTGCACAGTTTATTTTACTTTTGTTTGCACAGTTTATTTTACTTTTGTTTGCACAGTTTATTTTACTTTTGTTTGCACAGTTTATTTTACTTTGCCTTTTGTTTGCACAGTTTATTTTACTTTTGTTTGCACAGTTTATTTTACTTTTGTTTGCTTTATTTTACTTTGTTTTGTTTGCACAGTTTATTTTACTTTGCCTTTTGTTTGCACAGTTTATTTTACTTTTGTTTGCCTTTTTTTTTTTGTTTGCACAGTTTATTTTACTTTTGTTTGCACTTTATTTTACTTTGCCTTTTGTTTGCACAGTTTATTTTACTTTGCCTTTTGTTTGCACAGTTTATTTTACTTTGCCTTTTGTTTGCACAGTTTATTTTACTTTGCCTTTTGTTTGCACAGTTTATTTTACTTTTGTTTGCCAGTTTTTTTTTTTGTTTGCACAGTTTATTTTACTTTTGTTTTGTTTATTTTACTTTGCCTTTTGTTTGCACAGTTTATTTTACTTTGCCTTTTGTTTGCACAGTTTATTTTACTTTTGTTTGCACAGTTTATTTTACTTTGCCTTTTGTTTGCACAGTTTATTTTACTTTGCCTTTTGTTTGCACAGTTTATTTTACTTTTGTTTGCACAGTTTATTTTACTTTTGTTTGCACAGTTTATTTTACTTTTGTTTGCACAGTTTATTTTACTTTGCCTTTTGTTTGCAACTTAACATTGTAATTTTTTCTCACGTCGTGTATTTTATTACATTTCATTATGTTGCAATCCATCTATGTCTTTATGTAAAAAGCTTCATAATATGCTAACCAGACCTGGAGATCAGTGACGTCGCCAGGATCAGAGCAAGGGGGTGCGGATAGAGTGCGAGATTTAAAAATGGGGTGCGAGCTGTAAAAATGTGGTACATAAAAATCCAAAATGTTCTTTCATGCACTTGCGCGCATACTATACATCTTTTTATTATTATTATTATTATTATTATTATTATTATTATTATTATTATTATTATTATTATTATTATTATCAGTGGCGGCTCGTCGGTATTGAATTAAGGGGGACTGCATACAAAAATAAACAAAGCAACTTACTTTATTTAAAGATTAGTTCCATACGCCTTATCTTGTAAGTTGTGTTTAAATGAGACAGGCTCATGTTAGTAGATTTACTGTTATTTAAATGAATCCTGCGGACAAAATTCCGGCACACCGGCGACGCTGATATAACCCCTGCTGTTGCGAGTGTCGTTAAATCAACCATAATTTCATTTTTTATATGCAGATTTGAACCTTAGAAATATCTAAATGGCGATGTTGTAGTTGGTTGTATAATATAATATATACATGATACATCAATAAATGAAAAAAATAACTGAGCCAGAAATTGAATTCAGGATATTCAAGATTACGCATCAGGGCACTTGCCTCATTTGGTTTGAAAACATTCTAGCAATGGCTCCTTCTTCTATGAACAACATTTACTGTTCTTATTTTAAATCCATCTTGTTGCCCCAGCTGATGGAATTGTCTTTGAAACACATTAATCTAATACAGACTGTATGCTGATCGAGAGAAGAAAGCAGGGATACTGGATAAATTACCAAAAAATATGCGAGCCTTTGTATTTTGTTTAGCGGCTCTTTCCATTATGAGATTCAACTGATGGGCACTTAATTTCACATTTCTCCTGAATTGTTAAGGTACTGAACTGAATAGACTGTAAATATAGTACAGAATTAAACATTGTTGCACTTGTTATACTCACAACATTAAAGAAAATGTATTTAAAACTGCGCGCTACTGACAAACTGCTGCAAATTTTGCAGCGCCTGGAAACTCTGGATTCACGGCAAGGGGCAGCAGGGGGAGGGGTAAAACTAACGCGCAAAGCGTCCGAGACGAGACTGGCAGCTCCAGGGGAGGAAGTGGCTTGACCCTGTAGTCCTTGTCTCTCGTTTCGCTCTGGCAGCACCAGGGGAGGAAGTGACTTCACTAACGATTGCGTGCATGTCATTGAGAGCGAAATTTAAAAAAAAAATTCGAGCCGCTGAACAGAGACTGCATAATAAATGTATTTCACAACATAAAACGAGAAAAGAGCCACAAATGTCTGGGGGAGCTGCAGGTCCGCAGCCCCTCTTCGAAAGCCGCCCCTGATTATTATTATTATTATTATTATTATTATTATTATTATTATTATTATTATTATTATTATTGCTCATCACATCCATTACGATACACTATGGGACGTAGTTTTTTCACATCCAAGAAATTGTTTGTTTGTTTTTGTTCTTCAAAATAATCTATGCCTAATATTTTGTTAATAAATTGCCCTTTGGGGTGCGGAAGGGGATGCTCCGATTTTTTATGGGGTGCTTGCGCACCCTTTCGCACCCCCCTAGCGACGTCCCTGCTGAAGATGCTATCTTAATAGCGAAAGCTCTCGTCGTATATATGTTTTTTATGTGTATAACCGAATGTAATTTTTTGTAGTACGCATTAGGTTAAAAATAGACAGTTATTGAAGGACCTATGATATTTATCTTCATTTAAGGTACGGTCACACGTCGCTACTTTTGCAGCGCTGCAGTACAAAAAACTGCGTAACTCTTGTACTGCGACGTGTGAACAACGGTGCAACCCGAAAAGTAGCGCTGCCGAACCTGCTGCTCGCTACTTTTCCATACTGCGCGCAGCTTAAAAGTAGCGACGTGTGAACAGGGTTCTCAGGGTTGCAGCCGCAGCATTTTTGATATCTGTTTTGTTGAAACTTTTGCTGCGGTTGCAACCAGTGTTACCACCCAAATGTGCCAATGATACTTTTATTGTTTGGATGTATTTCAATGTTAAATGTGATGAAAATAAATTATTTGTAACAGTTATTAAATACACAACACAGTCTGAGCATAATTGGTGACGATATAATTCATTTTTTAAATTTTCCGTAGCGTAGTTCCAAACAGGAGGGTTGCCAACATTGATTACGTGAATATACTGTTGGTTATCATTTAAGTATATAGGCGTTTTTAAAAGCTTTATAGTAAAAATAATGTCAATTTCTGAATACTAGATACGACAGGAAAGCAAATAATAGATAAGGAAGCTTTCGCATGAGTTTCTTAATAATGCGAACATAACCACAAAATGTATATTGAGAAGTCAACACGGAGATGGGAACCTGCAGCATGACTGCGGCTGCAAAAGTAGCGCCTTGCGTGTGAACAGACTCGCAAGCTCCAGTTGCAACTTTTGCTGCACTCGGGTTGCGCACCACGAAAAGTAGCGTGCAGCGCGCTACTTTTGGCTTACGTGTGAACACGACACGCAACTTTTGCAGCTGCAGTATAAAAGTAGCACTGCAAAAATAGCGACGTGTGACCGTACCTAACTTGTCGGACCAACATGCCTTTCAAATTTTATCCTGCAGAATGATAAAATGAAAAGAGAGAACACGATCCTCCTGCTCCCTTTGAATATTTTAGCTGGCTCTGAATATTTGCATCTTGGATTCTTGCAGACCTTTCGGATCTTCAGTTGCTGCATACTCAAGTCCTTCTCTGGCCCGTGGGCAGCCTGTTGGAGGGACATCGTCGACGACATCCTCGACTTCATCCCTGGCGACCAATAGCAGCGGCAGCACATCCGTGCAGAAGCCAGTGAGTAGCGTTGCACCGACGTCAGTGCAGCATCAGAAGCCGTCGCCCATCTACCAGACATCGTCCACCAAGATCCATCCAGTGCAGCCACAGACCCTGCGCGAGCTGTCGCCCCCGCAGAGCACCTCCACGCCTGTAAGCACGCCCGACGAGATTCGCACCAAGCCCGCGTTGCCGCCAAAGCCAGCGCTGCCTGTGAAGCCGACACCCCCGCCTCGGCAGACGCAGCACTGCACGCCTCCCACGGCGGATCCGGCAGCGAGCCCCGATCCAGAGCAGAGCGAGCCGCAGCAGCCTTGTCCTCCTCCTCCACCTCCGCCCACGTCCGAGCCTCCAGACGAGGCAGCACCACCTGGAGGCAGGCGCTTCGCGGGGGTGGGCGGCGAAGGAGCGCTCCCCATCAAGGCGCGGCCCCTGACCATCAAGAAGCAGCCTCCGTCCGAGCACCCCAAGCTGAAAGGCGGCGGTGTGCACGTGAGCATAAACCGCCGTATCGAGATGCCGCCCGCGTTCCTGTTCCCCGAGACAGAGGCGCCGCCTGCAGACCTGGTGCCAGCAAGCGACACGCCGGCCACCCCGTGCGACGAGGTGGACCGAGCGGCACCAGATCCAGAGAAGGAGGAGCCGACAGACGAGCAGGAGGAGCACGTCCGCGTGGGGCGACGCACCAAGAAGGGCAACCTGAAGGCAGGACAGGCGTCCACTTCCGGCAAAGCGGCCAGCAGTTCGCGTCGCGTGAGCTTCGATCCCCTGGCCCTGCTGCTGGACGCCTCGCTGGAGGGTGAACTAGAGCTAGTGCGCAAGACGGCTGGCCAGGTGAGCAACCCCAGTGCTGCCAACGACGAGGGCATCACCGCGCTGCACAACGCCATCTGCGCCGGGCACCTTGACATCGTCAAGTTCCTCGTCGAGTTTGGCTGCGACGTCAACGCGCAGGACAGTGATGGCTGGTGAGTTACATGGCTCCATTCTAGGAGAAGGTTTAATCCTCATTCCATGCAAGAAGATTCCGCATATCAACAAATACACGTGTTCGAAGCCGATCCTATTGATTGCAGGACTTCATAGCATCTAGAACATGATTCCAGTTAGTTCTCTGTCTGTAAAAGGAAACTTGCTGTTTTTCTACACACGAAAAGGAAATACGATGGAAAAGGATTAAAGGCTGTGAAGGAGGATTGTGATTTGTAGTCAGGGACGAGCACTGATCATTGGTAATGAGACCTAATAACTAGGGCTGAAGAAAAGTATTGATATCAGGGTAGTATCTAATTTCTATATACAGTAGAACCTCGATTATCCTTCACCCTATTAACCGATTGTCGGATTATCTGACTGTCTACTTCTCGCTCTTTTTTGCTTCAGAAAATAAAATTATTCCGTTCAGTTACTGAAAAACAACTTTTTGTACATCATATTAGTAGGTTTTAAACATTATGTTTTTGCTAGAGAGTTTATTACAAGCATTTGTCTATTTGTTCAATCATGGTCCATTCTATAATATAACTTGTATATAAAAAGTCTTCCTCTTTGTTGTTAACAGAAAACATGTCTAAATATCGAAAAAATATGGAAATAATTGAATGGTTTGAAAAGAAAACTGTTTATAATCTAACATCAGAATAATGAATTTTGATTACAACTTTTACCATTTAATAAAATTAAACAAGGATAAAGTGTAAAAAGGTATGTAAATCTACAACATGAAACCTCCTTTATGCCTATCTTTCTTGAGACAATCATTACAAAGGGCTTCCTTGCTCCTTAAAAACCCATCGTTGACAACCAGACTTAAATTAGTGAACTTGTGATCCACTAACTAGCGAGTTAAATGCAAGACCACGGAGGAGATTTCAAAATCTTCCATGGTACTGATTATCCGATTTTTTCGAACAACCGTTCTATCCATCCCCTTCATTATCACGGATAATACAGGTTCTACTGTACATTGTTTACAAAATGCGTCCCATTGCTGGATGTCTCTACTGTCTGTAATGAGCAGAGAATTGAACCTCCGACTGTCCTCAATAGTAGACCTGCTGGAGTGACGTGAGGTTGTATCAGAATGCTGAAACAAAAATCCCACAAAGAACAGATAATAAGGTGATTGAATTCAGAACACAGGAGAAATGTGTTTGACTTAATTGATAAGAATGATATTTTTGTAAATGTAATATTTGTTCCAAGTTAATTAATTTGAAACGTAAGTAATGTTGTAAATGTAAATTCTATTATGAGTTCATTCATATGGTGCGGACTGCCGCTCCTGTAACTAGTTGTGCTTTTTTTCAGCCATAATGATAACATAACAAGGAGGTTGTGAAATTTATATATGGCTGCACCACAACTCTCAACATAACCCAAACATGGTGATGGGTACAGTGATCAGTCACTCCGTTTCTGTATGCTCTTTAGGGTTGGGTTGTTAGGGTTTTCTTTGTTGAAGAAAATACGGAAAACTAAGGATCGATCAAATTTCACATAGAAAATTGACAAATTATTCCGTTCAGTTACTAAAAAATAACTTCATTCTACACTTCAGCAGCAAGGCTTAAATTAAGACTATTTTGAGACAGATTTTGTCTCGCATAATAGTATAATTAGACCACAGTTTGCAGCTCTGATTTGATTAGATGTATCGTGGTCCATTTCGAACATCTGTCCAATTACTGTTCATGAGATAAAACACCCTCTTTGTATGAGCATTACTGCTTGATAAGCTTACAACAAAACTGGCCAGTTTTACCAAATTTATAACATTAACATGGTTTGATTTTAAACGGGTAAGCATTTAAACTCATTTTTGGCAAACATTACCTTCTACAAGGACTGCACATTTTAATGCCTATCTTGAACAACAAAATTCATCTTATAAACAATCATCATTCACAGCAAAATCAAATGTTTAGAATAAAAATTGTTATATTATGCAAAAATAAGAGAGAAAAATGCTCGAAGAGAAGAATAATATGGTAGTCAGGATTCTGTTAAAAATTAGGGGCAAATTCAGGAGATCCCGGGAAATATGGGAGGGTTGGCAACCCTAATGCTCGTACTCTGCAGAACACGGTATCAGTGCTGTGGTATTGGGAAACTGTTAAGCACCTGCCACCTGATAGTGTAGGCCATAATAGTTGAGCCAGCTGTAAGTAATTCAAGGCACAAACATCATAAGGGAAAAATCTTTACCAAGCAGTTCATTATTTGACGTTAGCACTTCATTATTATAAAAATCCCGCATACATACGATGCTTTATTTAGGTTCTTAGTTTAAAATAATTATGAATTACGTCCCGTCATCTGTCATTGTTCCAAATGCCTCATAGGTTCCATCAGAGGTCGGGACTCAGAAGGATTTTGCATTATATGCGGAGTTTTCTTGTATGGAATGAAAATTAACTCTTACAATGCAAGGTATATTCTCATAGAATTTCCTTAGTTTGTCGCTTTGTGGGCAGAGTGTGCTAGAGAATACAAAAACAAAGGAAAGACAAGGAAAACAAAGGAAATACAAGAAAAACAAGGGAGAGGGTGTTGCTCTTGTATGTGATGGTCAATTCCCAAGTAACCCCACCCATATACAGGGAGGAGAAGGACGGAGTTCTATGTTAAATATCATTGCTGAAAGGCGTGAATTGTTGGAGTGTGCTGGGTTTGTTATGCAGGACTCCACTCCACTGTGCGGCCTCGTGCAACAACCTGGCGATGGTGCGCTTCCTGGTGGAGCATGGCGCCTGCATCTTCGCCACCACATTGTCCGACCACGAGACAGCGGCCGAGAAGTGCGAGGAGGACGAGGAGGGTTTTGACGGCTGCTCTGAGTACCTCTACAGTAAGTGACAACACATGGCTGCTTAACCTTGAAATATTTTTTGGTATCATAAATCCAGAGCACGTAATATCATGTGAATCAACTTCTGAAACTAAGGTTTTTAAATCTACACCACTTTTTCAAAGAACTGTACCCTTAGAAAATACATGCACAGCATGTGAACCAGTGGCGGTTCCTTGGGGGAGGGAAGGGAGGAACGTCCTCCTCACATTTTTTTTTCTTTTCAAATAAATACCAAATGAAATATACGCCTTGAAATTCAAGGAAGATTCGATAACTTTTAAGTTCACAGCTATAAGAAAACCTCGGCTGATCGAGTTTTAAACGACGCGCACTTATGTGCTGCTAGAAAACTGTGAGAAGGATGCGAGATTGTTTGTGTGGAGGAAAGTCAATCCATTTTTCCTTTACTGCAGTTAACACACATAGACAACAGCGCTCTAGCGGCCAGAGAAAGAAGCAGAGTTTTAAAGCAAGTAAATGAACGGAGAGGGAGGAGATCCTCCTCTGAATCTGCGCATGGGCGGGAAATAGAAACCGACTGGTCTCGCAGCAAGGTCGCTACCGCTGCCATCTAACGATGCTGCATTCAACCAGACTATAACACGTCATCTAGGAGGAGGCACAATAAAAACAGTTTTAACGCAAAGCTATGAAAGACACATTAACTTTTTTAAAATTATAAATCAAAAATATTATTCATTGCACTTTATATAGGCTACTATTCATGGTTTGAAACTATCGTGAATATCTGAAAGTTGAAGTTGGATTTATATAAAACAAAGAGGAAGTAGTTCTAAGTTAGTATCGCAGATCTTTTTAGCGTCTGAAATTCACTTCCATTCATTGGCTACTAGACAGGACAACAACCAAGTTGTCAGTTTTGTATAAATATATTTGAAATTGAAGGTACTCCAAACTACATTAATTTTAACATAAAAAATTAATCGGCCACCAGCAGCTTTGAACAATAACGGTAGTATGACTTTACAAGAACTGACATTCTTCAAAAGCATGTGATACTGAACTTGTAAAATGTACATGTGGCAACACAGACCACGTGGGTGGGTGCAGTGTTCTCGCTTTCCTAACAGATTATTTCTCATTCCCATTTCCGTAAAACGGTTCCGGTTACGAGTTAGTAGCTGGTCTCTTCCAACACGTGTGATGCTGTAGTGTGCGTGAAAAATGCTGCGAGATTGTGAATTTCCTTGTAATTGTTAATTTGTGCAATTATTCAACAATGAATGGAAGTGAAAACATATTATATTTAGGAAAATTTAGGAAACTCAGTTTACAAAAACAGATTATTGCTATACAAAAGGGAAGGCCAACCCTAACACTACCTGGTCTTACATGTATGCATATAGGCTAATTTGTAGCATGTTTTTCTCAAGGTGTTATTTTGCGCATTTTCCTCCTCTTAAGAAATATGCAGGAGCCGCCACTGATGTGAACCCAGAGTTGTCAGACGTCCTAGATTTCCCAGGTTTGTTCTGGATTTTAATGATGTATCCTATGTCCTGAATTGAGTTATATTTGCCCCAGAACATCGAAGAGATAGAAAAAATTCAATTCTTTGCTCATTTCAGTAAAATTAGTTTAAAATTCCTTATTCATTTTTTCAAGACCCTGCCCAACCTACATTTAGTGTCATTGTCAATGCTGCGTGGCGCATCCTATCAGATTGTATTGAAATAAAAACGACAGTGCTATAGTATGTATGATGTATAGCTACAATATCTCTATTCTTTCCTCTCTTTGAAAGCTGATTTATTATTGATAGAATTTAAACATTGTGTCATGCATTTTTTCTGTATTGATCAGGTTGTAATACGACTGTATTTTTTCAGAATTTATCAATAATTCAAAAGAAATTTCACAATCTATCAAAAATATCACAAAATTAAAAGTTTAGGCTCTATATCATCATCATCATCATCATCGTCATCGTCATCATGAACTTTACAGACAAAGACGTCATTGAGTCTGTTTCTTCTTTCTCAAGATAAATGTTCTTGATCAATCCAGCGCTGTTTAGGTCGTCCTGGGATCTCTACATCCTCTAGGCTGGTGTTTGAAAATCAGTTCTGGCTGCCATGTTGTTTCCATTCGTTGAACGTGTTGCAGAGGCGGCTCCTCAGGGCAGGCAGGGTAGGCTAAGCCTACCTCAACACATTTAGAAAAACCTAAAAGTGGATATTTATTAACTACCCCAACACATTTGGAAAACCTTATATAATTATATACTCTGTCTAGGTGCTTAGAAATTCTTCAATTAACTATGAATGGGATTTTTTGAGGGTTAGTTGGACGTTGCTTACTACTGGCAGTTCGATTTATGCGACAAGAATACACTGGACATAACATGCTTCAGAAGGTAGGCAGAAGCGAAGTTAGCCGACCTTCCACGTAACTTCAAAGCTGGCCCTGGAGTAAGCATTAAAAGAGATCGCTATTCTAAATGCTTTCTTAGCGCATCTTCTATGCTTAAGCCAGCGGCTGAATTCTGCCTGCCCTAACGAGAACCCACGAGCATTATCGAACATCTACGATTTGCGAAATTTCTGTTTGAAAGTTTCACGAGTTGGAACGTAGATTGTCACGAGTAGTATAACAGTTTGTAAACAGTGTGTTTTAAAAGATGTTTTTTTTTAACAGTGTATTTTAGAAAATGTGATTTTTGCAAGTACGTACTGTATATTAGTGTTACGTATATTTGGTGATTTATAATTAATGTAAGTGAGAACAATAATATTATATTATGACTGATATAATAAGTAAACTGTTACGTTGTCCGTTTTGAGTCGTAATGACATTGAAAAGAGAAGTATTTTGGACAATGGACGACCCACTCCTGCATTAAGCTCTGTTGTTCATAAAGTCAATGCTAAAGGTGCAAGAAAATTTAATCCTTCATGGTATGAAAGACTACGAAATGGAAATATAAAGATTGGAGATTTATCCTTCGAAAGGTGGAAAAATTCAAATATCTTGGAGCAACAGTAACAAATATAAATGATACTCGGAGGAAATTAAACACAGAATAAATATGGGAAATGCCTGTTATTATTCGATTGAGAAGCTTTTGTCATCTAGTCTGCTGTCAAAAAATCTGAAAGTTAGAATTTATAAAACAGTTATATTACCGGTTGTTCTGTATGGTTGTGAAACTTGGACTCTCACTTTGAGAGAGGAACATTGGTTAAGGGTGTTTGAGAATAAAGTTCTTAGGAAAATATTTGGGGCTAAGAGGGATGAAGTTACAGGAGAATGGAGAAAGTTACATAACGCAAACTACACGCATTGTATTCTTCACCTGACATAATTAGGAACATTAAATCCAGACGTTTGAAATGGGCAGGGCATGTAGCACGTATGGGCGAATCCAGAAATGCATATAGTGTGTTAGTTGGGAGGCCGGAGGAAAAAGACATTTGGGGAGGTCGAGACTTAGATGGGAGGATAATATTAATTAAATGGATTTTAGGAGGTGGGATATGATGATAGAGACTGGATTAATCTTGCACAGTGTATGGACCGATGGCGGGCTTACGTGAGGGCGGCAATGAACCTGCGATTCTTTAAAAGCCATTTGTAAGTAAGTATGGTATGAAACATAAATGGCTAACAGGAAGTGAAGTTAAAGCTAAGCTGTAGGTGGTCACGTTTGTTATTGTAATCTTTTCAAGGTACTTGGAATCAATTCATATTTGTAACTCGGTAAGTCTAAAGAGACTTGAAAAGAATTTGAATCCAATTTCGGAAATGTTGTCTGAACAACAAGGATTGCAAGACAACAGTATAACAATAAACTAGAAAAAACCGATTTTCGGGGGGGGGGGCATGATGAAAGCGAGCTGTCATTGAATCGCGGGAATTACATAAAAATGTTCTGTAAATTTTGCCTACCCTGGACATTTGACTACGAGCCGCCACTGACGTGTTGTAGCCACTGGAGTTGGTAATTGTTTATGTCTCCCAAGATATTTGAAACCTTTAACTTTTCTCGTATATCTACATTTCTTTCTTTATCCAGTTTTGTGAGAACTAATAGTGGGTGTAAAAACCTCATTTGAGCAACTTCTAGTTGTCTCTTATGTTTTACATTGAGAGTCCAGACTTCACTAGAATGTTTTAAAGATGCTTTTGCCGTGACATTATGTAATCGCAGTTTTGTTTCTGTCGTCATCCTGAATCTTGAATTGGTGACATGATCACTCTAGGCTAATCGTGGCGAAAATGTGACTCACGAGCACATTGTGGCTCGCAATGATAGCTATGCATTTCTCCTGCTTCCTACCTCCTCCAACCCCCACCCTTTCACTCACTGGAGTCAAACTCTCTTCCATTTGTATTTTTCTCTGACCTGCGAGTGGCGTATCGTCGCAGTGTCTCTTTCGAAACCATGTACCTCTACAAAAACGAAAGTTTCAGTAGGATGGGAGAACGTATTTTTTTGCTGCTAATATGGTGAGAATATTAAATGTATGATTTGTTCACAAGTATTACTAGGAAAACAGTTGTATAACATAAAACGACATTATACTACATGTCACTCATGAAACATTAAAAGGTTAAGTATTATTATTATTATTATTTTTATTATTATTATCTCTGTACGTGTGTCGATCCTTTTTCAGCAGATGTACGAATAATGCGGTTAGCTCACAGATTTACAATGTGATGTTAAATGAAAACTAGATGTAAGGACTTGACAAATGTTGAACTTTTCAAATCTTTGCCAAAAAATAAATATCCGAAGCTTCGTTCTTTCGCATGCTCTGTTGAAGCCATGTTCGCTACAACTTACTTTTGTGAAAAATTATTTTCAACAATGAAAATAGTAAACACCAAATTTAGATCACGACTGACAGACAAATACTTTCTTGATTAACTACGACTGGCAGTAAGTGACATAATTCCTGATTTTGAAACTCTGTCGCAGAGACATTCTGAAGACAGTTAATTTTAGGTTGTGATATTGTTCATTTCTTTCTTCGTTACACGTACTAAACATTAGTTTGTAGCCTTGTACTGTATAAAATTATATTTAAGTGCTTGACGTAAGAAAAATGAAAATCCGTTTATAAGTCTGACAGTTGCTTCACTTCCCCTTCGGGTGTCCGCCTCCCTCCATAGGTGCTATGCACGTTGCAGGTTACACAGTGGCTCGGCGCACGATCACATCTTCGCCACGGCTGCTCTAGGCCATCTTCATTTTCAGGAAACAAAATAATGCCATGTGCATAACATAAAATTTATATTTCTTTGTTTCCTATAGCATAGCCTTTTCTGGTTTTGACTTTCTTAATTATTCATTAATTATTGAATTAAACAATAAGAGAGTCACAGAGTTACACCATCTAGTTCCTTTTTCTAGTGGTATTTGATTGAAACGCGTTTTAACTCATGATGTTGTTGCAGGTGTGCAGGAGAAGCTGGGCATCCTGAACAGCGGCGTAGTGTACGCCGTCTATGATTACGAGGCCCACAACTCAGACGAGCTGAGCTTCAAAGAAGCCGACAAGCTGGTGGTACTGCGCAAGGGCGACGAGTGGGAGCGGGAGTGGTGGTGGTCACGCCTCAGCGACCAAGAGGGCTACGTCCCACGAAACCTGTTAGGGGTACGTCAAGGTTACACGTTCTTGGGGAGTTTTCCAGAACTAGGCTTTTTTTTTACCCCCTGGGGTCACGCATGGTTTTTTGCCCAGGCAGTATACATTTTGGTGAATTACATAGTGTTTGTCTTTTATTGGTATTGCAGCCTTCAGTACCTTTCATTATTATTAAGTTTTTTCGTAATTATTTGGTAATAAAATCAATATTAACATACTTTTAAGCATGATATAAGCCTAAATCTGTACTGTAAATATATTTTATGCTCGACCATGCCGAAATGTAGTAATTATACACCTGGTAGCAGTCCTTTAATGCATGTCATTAAAGTACACCTATTCATTAAAGTTCAGGTTTTCGATTATTCTCGGATATGCAATCGAAAGACAATGAGGGAAACGTCATTATATGGAAATCCAATACTGTCGCAGAAAGTTATGTTCTGTTACTATAATAATTAGCATCAATTGTAAATAATATTCAAATAAATTCAATTTGTCATCTCGTTTTTCAATTCTAAATCAATTTCCAGGTTATACATTCTCTACATTACATCAAGGTCAATGACACTATTTTTTTTTTTTTATCCATTGCCACCAGGTTGTCTTTTCGACATTTCTGGTCTTCTCTCCTGGCTGTGGCTTAATTGTAACCCACTTCTTAGGTTGGGGCGCCTGGAAGGAAGGTTACATTACCCTTGATGATGTGATAGGATGATTATGATAATGTAGTGCCAGGTGAGGTCTTAAATCTAAACTTAACCTAAATTCCAGACCATGGACGAACACAGGAATAATCCCCTTTAAGGAAAAATTCCTGTGCTCTAACCGGGAATCGAACCCGGGACCTCATGAACTATAGCCAGAAGCTCTGACCACTAGACCATGAGGCTAGTCTCAATGACACTATTGTTCCTCGGAAAAAATCAATACTTTCGCGTCTGCGCACATCTCACAATTCACGAGCTATGAACAAGGTCACTTCCTATCTTCTGTCAGATACAAATAAAATGAATACTTCTGAATAATTTTAAGTTAGAAATATGGTCGAGCATAAAAAGTCGTATGAAACTTGCCTATAATGGTAATTAAGACGCTTGTATGAAAACAAACATTCTTGCGTCTTAATTACTATGATTATAGGCTCATTGAATAATGTACTATTAATAAAATAAATGTTGACGTAATTTAAAGTATAATATAGGCCCAAGCCTAAATCTAAGTACATATTTTCTGTCCTCTTTTTTTGGAACAATGTCCTCCATTTTGAAGCTTTGTGTCCTTTTTTTTTTTATCGATGTGAGTCTGGTCACCCTAACTGTGCGCGACCTCTCACGTAATAAACAAACACGCGACTTCTGTTGGCTTAATCGGTTTATTTCACGACATTTTATCAATTGCAATGATTATCTACTCAGAGAGTGAAATAAAGGTGATAATGCCAGCGAAATGAGTTCAAGGTCCAGCACCGAAAGTTACCCAGCATTTGCTCTTAAAAGTTGAGGGAAAACTCAACCAGGTAACTTGTCCCAGGATTTGAACCCGGACCCCTCATTTTGCAGCCAAGATATATCAGAAACCTGCAGTTTTAGGTGCTACAGTCACGAAGCTCAATACGTAGTAAATATGCATCCATAGATAGTTGTTAACCACTAGGATCGCTACTATCGCCTCATTACAGGCAATGCAAAATAGTACCAGCACAGTCTATTGTTTCTAGCACCCTCACAACTCAAGCTTCGTGACTGTATATACTAGACTGTGCTATAATTATCTTGTCTGCAATACATTCCAACACTGAGCTGTGTTGATATTAGAACACACAACCAAATACCATTAGGTTAGGGTTGCCAGATTTTGAGATGGGAAATAAGGAACACCTTTCATCCACATTCGATTTCTTAGGAAAAAAAAAAGTGAGCTTATAAAAGAATTCATTCATTCATAGTTTTCTGTCCAAATGCAGGTCTTTCACTGCAAATCCAGCATTCTCCAATCTTTCCTATTTTCTGCCTTTTCTCCGCATATGTTCCATATATATTAATGTCGTCTATCATCTGATATTTTCTTCTGCCCCGAACTTTTCTCCCTTTCACCATTCCTTCCAGTCCATCCTTCAGTAGGCAGTTTCATCTCATTCAGTGGCCCAACCGATGTATTACATATAAAATTAATACAATATTAATCTTATGTATTATATATTGTAATTATTTATTACTTACTATAATTATATTGTGAACTTACTCTTTCATATTCCTATATTTAACCTGCACTTCCCACTTAAATATGCCATATTTAACTATTTATTTACTGTACATAACAAAATCTTCTTGTAAAATTCACTACAGTTTCTATCCTTCCATTTTGTAGCCATATTACTGAAAATAATGACATCACCGTAAATGGAGAAAAGCTTAGCAAGAACCTTATTACTAATACAATATTTTTCGGTTTTTCTGCATCAGTTTTATCTTTAAAATACATCAGTTTTTCTGGTACTTTCATACATAGGCCTACTACTATGCCACCACCAACCACACTGGAAATGTGACTTAGATACTGCGTCAGAGATTTGGAATTTGAAAACGGAACATTTGGCATGCGGTTCAAGACTCACACTGTATGCGGAATAAAAAGAGCTAAAACGGTATTGTTCCAACTAAAACCGTACATCTGGCAACTCTACATTAAGGTACGGTCACACGTCACTACTTTTGCAGCGCTGCAGTACAAAAAACTGCGCAACTCTCGTACTGCGACGTGTGAACAACGGTGCAACCCGATTTTCAAGCGGCTGCATAACCTGCTGCCCACTACTTTTCCATGCTGCTCGCAGCTTAGAAGTAGCGACGTGTGAACAGGATTCTCAGGGTTGCAGCCGCAGCATTTTTGATATCGGTTTTGTTGAAACTTTTGCTGCGGTTGCAACCAGTGTTACCACCAAAATGTGTCAATGATACTTTTATTGTTTGGATATATTTTAATGTTAAAGGTGATGAAAATAAATTATTTGTAACAGTTATTAAATACACAACACAATCTGAGCATAATTGGTGACGATATAATTCATTTTTTTATTTTTCTGTAGCATAGTTCCAAACAGGAGGGTTGCCAACATTGATACGTGAATATACTGTTGGTTATCATTTTAGGCCGTATCTCAAAGCTCAAGTCCACACTACACACTAGTGACTAGCAACTAGGTGACTTGTAAACTACACACTAGGGAGCTTTGGACATGTATTCTTGGAACATGGCCTTCTTCATAGACTATTTTTCTAAAAACCATGACATCACGGCGCAGCACTGAATTAAGAAGGCAGTGTCTCAATGCATTTTCATTACGAGTTATGTGGGAAAGATAAGGGCTTAATATATTACAGTAATGTTTAAAACATTGTACAGAAGGTACTAACAATGTCAGTGTTTAAAGTTAACGTGTTATTCTACATGAAATTTACATTATTTCACTTTCAAAGCATTTTCAGATTTCATAACCCCAATTGCTGATGAGGTATCCATGTTTGTTTAGTGAACAAGTTAACAATCAAGCAAGCATTTTCGTTTACTAGCTACTACGGACTTGATTGCTGTGCACTATGTAGCTTTGGATCACAACTTCTGACGTCACATCCGGCTATTTAGTCAACAATCTAGTTCACTTCAGCTGAAAATGTAGCTTTGAGACATGGCCTAAGTATACAGGCGTTTTTAAAAGCTTTATAGTAAAAATAATGTCAATTTCTGAATACTAGATACGACAGAAAAGCAAATAATAGATAAGCCGCCACTTTCAATGAGTTTCTAAAATCGAACATAACCACAAAATGTATATTGAGAAGTCAACACGGAGATGGAAACCTGCAGCATGACTGCGGCTGCAAAAGTAGCGATGTGTGACCGTACCTTTAGATATACTTCATGTGCTACGTGAAGGTAGGGTGAGGTCTTGTCCCAAGGTCGTGAATCCAACGTGGTCATTATTGACATAGGATTAGACTATGGTAGATTTGATTGATTGATTGATTTGTTTACTTGTGTTGCAGCTGTACCCCCGAGTGCAGGCGGGCAGCAAGAAGCCGCCGACGGAATGATGGAGTCTCGGACCTGTGCCTTAACACTTTACACTGCTAGCAGCGCTAGTCAAGCGTGTGCTTTGTACCAAAAATTGTTAGACCAGCCGGCGGTTTGGGGAGGGGCGGCAGCTGTGTTGTTAAGTTATTGTCGAGTGTGGACATCAATAAAGTGCCTTACTTTTACAAGTGGTATTCCTGAATCCCGTCCTAGTCCAGCACCCTCGAAGATGCCTATATGTTACATTCCTACAGTGTAAGACCGTCCAGAAAGAAATGCATTTTTCACTTAAATGTGTCAGCAGTATTCGTGTGATTCTATGGGATTCAATACAGAGATGGTTTATAACAGGAGTGGGAGATAGCTGTATCTTTCAGCTTCAGTGGTTTTTTTGTTAACTGTCTATTTCATTATTAAATGTAAAAGAAATTGAAGTGCTTCTCTCTGAAATGATTGGTAGGTATACCCACGTCTTTAATTTATTTGCTAATTAATATATTTATTCTGTATATACAACGATTCATACAGTTGTCCACATAGTTCCCACATACTGGCTCCCAGCAAGCGATAGTGTAAAGCTTCATTCACACTTTTCAAGTAACTTGAATTCAAGTCACTTGATTCGACGCAAGTTTCAAGTGAAGTTGAATCCCTTTCTACTTTTTACTTGAAAGGACACTTGAAACAACGTGAAGAGTAGGAATGTCACTTGATAACTTGAATTCAAGGGAAAAAGCGCGGAATTCAAATTAACAGCTGTTTTAAGCTCGTTAAATTAACAGGTGATCGCTTTTTCTGTTGTAAGGAATATCACTTTTGTTGACGTTGTACAAAATTTTGTCCAATATTCTTTTGAGAAGATTAACTCCATATGTAGACGAAATTATTGGGCATCATCAGTGCGGTTTTAGGCGTAACAGATCAACTATTGACCAGATATTTTGTATTCGACAGATAATGGAAAAAAAATGGGAGTATAAGGGTACAGTGCATCAGTTATTCATAGATTTCAAAAAGGCATATGACTCGGTTAAGAGAGAAGTTTTATATGATATTCTTATTGAATTTGGTATTCCCAAGAAACTAGTTCCATTAATTAAAATATGTCTCAGTGAAACGTACAGCACAGTTCGTAAGGTCAGTTTCTGTCAGATGCTTTTCCAATTCACTGTGGGCTAAAGCAAGGAGATGCACTATCACCTTTACTTTTTAACTTTGCTCTAGAGTATGCCATTAGGAAAGTCCAGGATAACAGAGAGGGCTTGAAATTGAACGGGTTACATCAGCTGCTTGTCTATGCGGATGACGTGAATATGTTAGGAGAAAATCCACAAACGATTAGGGAAAACTCAGAAATTCTAGTTGAAGCAAGTAAAGCGATAGGGTTGGAAGTAAATCCCGAAAAAAGTAAGTATATGATTATGTTTCGTGGCCAGAATATTGTACGAAATGGAACTATAAAAATTGGAGATTTATCCTTCGAAGAAGTGGAAAAATTCAAATATCTTGGAGCAACAGTAACAAATATAAATGACACTCGGGAGGAAATTAAACGCAGCCTAATATGGGAAATGCCTGTTATTATTCGGTTGAGAAGCTTTTGTCTTCTAGTCTTCTGTCAAAAAATCTGAAAGAATTTATAAAACAGTTATATTACCGGTTGTTCTTTATGGTTGTGAAACTTGGACTCTCACTTTGAGAGAGGAACAAAGATTAAGGGTGTTTGAGAATAAGGTTCTTAGAAAAATATTTGGGGCTAAGAGGGATGAAGTTACAGGAGAATGGAGAAAGTTACACAACACAGAACTGCATGCATTGTATTCTTCACCTGACATAAATAGGAACATTAAATCCAGACGTTTGAGATGGACAGGGCAAGTAGCACGTATGGGCGAATCCAGAAATGCATATAGAGTGTTAGTTGGGAGGCCGGAGGGAAAAAGACCTTTGGGAAGGCAGAGACGTAGATGGGAAGATAATATTAAAATGGATTTGTGGGCGGTGGGATATGATGATAGAGACTGGATTAATCTTGCTCAGGATAGGGACCAATGGCGGGCTTATGTGAGGGCGGCAATGAACCTCCAGGTTCCTTAAAAGCCAGTAAGTAAGTAAGTAAAAAAAATTAAATTATGTTTTATTTAACGACGTTCGCAACTGCCGAGGTTATATCAGCATCGCCGGTGTGCTGGAATTTTGTCCCGCAGGAGTGTTCTTTTACATGCCAGTAAATCTACTGACATGAGCCTGTCGCATTTAAGCATACTTAAATGCCATCCACCTGGGCTGGGATCGAACCCGCAACCTCGAGCACAGAAGGCCAGCGCTATACCCACTGTGCTACTGAGGCCGATTTTTCTGTTGTACAGGAAAGTAAAAATAATATGAAACAATAGTAAGTGAAATAATGACCAAATATTTGAGTTTCTTGAGTTGTATGAAACTCACAAAGACCTGTGGGTTGTAGAGTCTGCAAAGTATTGTGACAGAAATGCAAAGGAAGCTGCCAAGGAATAGTTCATTGAAGAACTGAACAGCGGAGATTTTAATGTGGACACAGATGAGGTATGGAAGAAAATTAAAAAGAGTGCTGCTTGAAGGGATGCCATTTGTCAGCAATTTTTATGGGAATTGTAACAGCTTCAAGAAAATAATTTTCAAATATGGTAAATTAAACCTGATTATTTTATTACATTTACATTAAGAATTACTAAATCTTTGCACGAAGATTCCACTTATTCTTTTGTAATGGTCAATGGTCATGTATTTCTTTTCCTAATCCAATTCCTAACGCATACTGAACAACACTTCTTTCATTTCTTCAACATCTTTATCAGTTACCTGGCATGGAGGCTTGCTACTACAGAAATTCCTATTTGCACAACTTCTATCGACTCCATTTTATCCTACTTAAAAATAAAATGACTTGAATATGTCTGAACTTGAACTTGAATTCAGGTTACTTGAAAAGTCTAAACAAAGTTTAAAGAGCAAGACTATCATGCTCTCACACTCCATGCATGGAATGAAAGAACAGCTATTATTAATAAATGGAATTAAAAAGTCTGATTTACCTTGCCATATTACAAGCAGGTGCTCGAAATATTAATAAAAAAAACCACTCTAATCGAGGATTTAAGACACCAGACACCACTGACAACTAAATGTACAGTGTTTTTCAGTGTGATATCCCACTTTTTAATTGGCTATAACTCTGCATCCATAGGTTGACCTTTAAATTGTGAGTACATTGAATGATACACGAAATCTAAATTTTCAGTGGATACCAGCAGATAATGATCATTGTTCATCTCTCAGACTGTGTAAATTCTCAAAACAGAAGAATACAGACGTCAGAAAGTCCTCATGTATACCATGAAACATTACTTCATCCAGAAAAAACTTGGAGTGTGGTGTGCAAAATCCAGTCACAGGATCATTGGACTAATTTCCTGATATGTATGAGAACATTTTCATAAACTTCATGAAGCAGCTAGATGACATCGAACTTACGCAGGGATAACTTCAACAGGATGGTGCCACATGCCACACCTCTAATGAATCCATGGCACACATCAGCAGATTCTTCGAGGACTGTGTTATCTCTAAAGATTTATGGCCTCCAAGGTCACCAGACTTAACGTCAGCGAATTATTTTCTGTGGGGTTGTCTCAAGGAAAACTTCTACAGAAACAGACCACGAACCATCTAGAATCTCCGAACAAACATCACAGTTGAAATAAACAATAACGACATAAACATGTTGAGGTGTGTTTCTAACAACATGGTGAAACAGGCAAGAATATGTCTCCAGGATGAGAGGGGACACTTCCAGCATATCTTGTAACTGTAAGTTATTTCCCCAGAAATAACCTCTCATTTACACTTGGTTATATTGCGTTAATATTTTGTTATTTAATCAAACAATAGATCCACTGAAACACTGTAAAAACCTGTTGCAATAAGCAAGTATGGCAGTGAGATCTTTATATTGAAACTTTACAGTCATTTTGTAAGGTCTAAATTTTAGTTTTTTGGTTGCTCTCTCAGCAGAAGAATAAGAAATGACAGCTTGCTGTGCAAGTTTTTTTAAGAATTTTTTATAGGAGATTGCTCGAGATATTACTAATATCCTGTGCTGTAACACTGGGATTTTTTCTACCATTTTATTCAGCACTGAATCTGTCATTTTCTGTTTATTCACTGGTTATGAATCCCGGAATGCATTGGAACTTGCACTCCAGGAAATTATTCACTTCACTAGGATTGGAGTTGCCAGAACACATACAGTGTGTAATTCAATTAATGCATTGCATATTTCTTTTCAAAAGTATATGATGATTAGTGGCTTAAACACTCTATAATTAGTATTGTTTCCTGATGAATGTTTGATCACTTAGTGTGATGTGGTGAGATTACTATTACCGCTTTTAATTTCCTTTATTAATAATAGCAGTTCTTTTGTTCTGTACGTGTTTATTGTATAGTTAGGACTCTTTTTCTCCATGTGAGTGCATGGCATGCTATTGTTTGCTGGGAACCAATATACGGGAACTATGTGAGCAACTGTAAGAATTCACTGTATGTGAAAAGCAGGTTACACACTTTTGAACTGCAAGAGAAATGAGGAGATTGTACGAGAACAAAAAGTAGAGCTATTCTTCAACTTCCACCTTCAAATTGCAAATGATGTCAGCAACATGCAGAGGATTTACAGCGTACTCCAATGCAGTCATCTTCAGGGTTCAACTACCATGTCAAAGTACACATGTTGAATCTCAGGTGAGAACAGTGGATAATCAGGCAAAAAAAATCCAAAGTACATTCTGCGTCAATTGAGAAAGTAACGCCATTGGCCCCATGTACAGAGCGTCTGGTAAGTCTCTTTAAAGTAGATGCTATTCAGTAGACATAGTAGCTGATCGTTTCTTTGGCCATGGAAACTTAAGATCATCCATTGCCATTGCAAATTACCCTCCTTAGAATTCAACATCAGCACCAGCATTGTCAACACATTTCTGTAAACTTTTGGTACATGATCCACTGTTTTTATTTCTTTCAACATAGCACCTGGATTAACTACAACCAAGTAATGGCTGTTATGTCGGTTACAGAGTTTTTTGAAGCAATTTTTATTACCGCACAAATCGGCACCAAAATTACCGGAATGAAGTAATAATAATAATAATAACAATAATAATAGGCCTAATATTGTAATAATATAATAATAATAATAATAATAATAATTATTATTATTATTATTATTATTATTATATTAGGCCTATAATAATAATAATAATAGGCCTAATATTGTAATAATATAATAATAATTATTATTATTATTATTATTATTATTATTATTATTATTATTATTATTATTATATTATTATTATTATAGGTAATATGGTAATAATAATATATAATAATAATAATAATAATTATTATTATTATTATTATTATTATTATTATTATTATTATTATTATTATAGGCCTAATATGGTAATAATATAATAATTATTATTATTATTATTATTTTCATTATTATTATTATTATTATTATTATTATTCGTCTTAGGTATTTATCGGACTTAGTTCAATATTAACACGTGAATATATTTTATTCTTAAATTATTATTATTATTATTCGTCTTAGGTATTTATAGGACTTAGTTCAGTATTAACACATGAAAGTACCGTAATCAATATACATATATTTTATTCCTAAATTATTATTATTATTACTATTATTATTATTATTATTATTATTATTATTATTATTATTATTATTATTATTCGCGGATGATACGTCAGAGACTGACATCATACTCCGGAAGTAATAGCATAGCAGCAAAACTCGATGACAAATTTGAGCTGGGTATTGGGTATAACTTGAGGATACAATAACTTGAGATTCTTGACATTTCTGGCCAATGTATTGCCCGTTTTCAACAGGTATCAGAGAACACTTGAGTCAAATTCTACCAATATTGTTCACATGGTTAGATTAACTGAGTCCGTGAAGTCTAAAATATCATCTTTGCTTGAAGATTCCATCTTGGGAGGTTGGACATCAGCTTCTTGTCTATACAGATGGCGTGAATATGTTAGGAGAAAATCCACAAACGATTAGGGAAAACACGGGAATTTTACTTGAATGAAGTAAAATAATAGGTTTGGAAGTAAATCCCGAAAAGACAAAGTATATGATTATGTCTCGTGACGAGAATATTGTACGAAATGGAAATATAAAGATTGGAAATTTATCCTTTCAAGAGGTGGACAAATTCAAATATCTTGGAGCTACAGTAACAAATATAAATGATACTCGGGAGGAAATTAAACGCAGAATAAATATGGGAAATGCGTGTTATTATTCGGTTGAGAAGCTTTTATCATCCAGTCTGCTCTCAAAAAAGCTGAAAGTTAGAATTTATAAAAACAATTATATTACCAGTTATTCTTTATGGTTGTGAGTCTTGAACTCTCACGTTGAGAAAGGAACAGAGATTAAGGGTGTTTGAGAATAAGGTGCTTAGGAAAATATTTGGGGCTAAGAGGGATGAAGTTACAGGAGAATGGAGAAAGTTACGCAACACAGAACTGCACGCATTGTATTTTTCACCTGACATAATTAGGAACATTAAATCCAGACGTTTGAGATGGGCAGGGCATGTAGCACATATGGGCGAATCCAGAAATGCATATAGAGTGTTAGTAGGGAGGCCGGAGGAAAAAAGAACTTTAGGGAGGCCGTGACGTAGATAGGAGGATAATATTAAAATGGATTTGAGCGAGGTGGGATATGACGATGGAGACTGGATTAATCTTGCTTGGGATAGGGACCAATGGCGGGCTTATGTGAGGGCGGCAATGAACCTTAAAAGCCATTTGTAAGTAAGTATTAAAGGGGTGCGTTTAACAAGACACCTTGATATCAACAAGCTCCAACACACTACCTCACCTCAACTTGTTTGTATACTTCTGCTTCTAAATGAAAGGATACAGAATATAGAAAAAAAAATGTTATGTTTTATTTAACGACGCTCGCAACTGCAGAGGTTATATCAGCGTCGCCGGATGTGCCGGAATTTTGTCCCGCAGGAGTTCTTTTACATGCCAGTAAATCTACTGACATGAGCCTGTCGCATTTAAGCACACTTAAATGCCATCGACCTGGCCCGGGATCGAACCCGCAACATTGGGCATAGAAGGCCAGCGCTATACCAACTCGCCAACCAGGTCGACCAGAGAATATAGAAAGGCACATGAAGTCAGAGGAATTATTTCTAGGGTGCTACACTGAAAGTCTAATATCAATGTGCATTGCTGCCAATAGAGGACACTGTACAACTTGAACTACATGACTAGGGAACGGATTTTTATGTGCTAAAAAATTTAAATTATTTATTTTTATGTGCTATAAGGTACAAAAATATTTGCTAAAAATATTTTTTTTTTTAATATGGCAGATACCTTACTTAGCTTAAAAAAGAATGTTACTAGGTACTCACCAATCACACTTGAGTATCAGTTGCTAGTAGTTGTCCGAGAATTGCAGTGAACAACAAAGGTCATTCCAAAATTCTCCATCACAAAAATGTATGTCCATTATCTCTAAATGACTTACACTGTAAAAACGATCTTTCCACATCACAGGATGTCAGACGTGCATATTTAAAGAGAGGAATGTCACAAACACATACACCGTCAATTTCACCTACAGGCACACCCTCCAATACTTGAGCAACTTTACACATTTTTTTATATCCACTGTTTTGCCGTGAATGCACACGTGAAGCAGCGGCAATGTGCTTGTTTCCAGACAAATGTTGGATTACCTGAGAGCTCTGATCTGCACTTACTGATTTACCACATGGTTGGCAAAATAACACTTTTCCGTCGGTAGGAAAAATGTTTTTAAATTCATCTACATATTGCTGTAGACACGATCTTAAACTCGATTTGATTTTAGACATCTTAAGTGGGTAATATACACACGTCTTAACGTAAAAAAATGCTTCTGGCTACTGACTGACAATGTCGGAGGAAAGCTTCCTATAGCGACGCCAACACATCTACACTACACAGCTTATGCTTATGGTCCGATAACGGGGAATCACGGAGAAGTATTTCCTCACTTCATAGGCATGAACGAGAGGCGAGAGATTTGTTTAAATTAAATAATGTTTATACCCGAGTTCTTATCTGTTGTGTTTCACAAACAAAGCGCGGAATGAAATCATCTTCAGCAACAATAAACATTCCTAATTATGTGTTCCAAAATCTCTCCTTCTTGTCCATGTTAATTTATTCTCATATAATAACATTGATATGCTACCTAGCAGTTTTCAGAACTTGAGGCGATACTATTACAAAAATGGATCACGGATACACCACACAGCCCATAAAAACACGAAGCAACCAAGGATTCTTAAAAAAGATAACGTATTTCTGAGTGATATAATTGATTTAGTTTAAAAATATTTAAAAGTTCTTGTAGAAAAAATTATTTAAGTAAAAAACTCCAGGATATATGTGTTTATGATAGATTTCCTGAAAATATGTATTTACATAATTTTTTTGTGAAAATATGTGTTTTTATGTGAAATAAAATTCGGGTTTTAAACTTGAAACTTGACATTCGGAATTTTTAACTTTGTTAATTGTGTTTTATCACACATAAGAAAAATATTTAATTACATAGGAATCCGCTCCTTATACATGACTCTCTTGTGTGCGTGTAGTGAAGCTACATAGTGTCCGAAAATTTCCGCATCATCAGAGATATGTATCATAACGCTTGGTGTTATTATTTTTTCGTTGCAGGTGAATCATATTGGTGCTGGAGGTCGTGTTGAGATTATTTTACTCTGCAGACTTGAGAGTTGGTCAGAGAGGGTAATGAGTCCTCGAGTGAACAACAGTGGAGATTATTTTTTTTGGTCAGTCCAAACACTGGTTGCATAATTTGCACATTACAATTTTCTGTAAATTTACATAACACTTGTCCACACCTATAGAGTAACAGCACGTCTGGCCGCGAAACCAGGTGGCCCGGGTTCGATTCCCAGCTGGGGCAAGTTACCTGGTTGAGGTGTTTTTTTTTTTTTTTTCGGGGTTTACCCTCAAGCTAATATGAGCAAATGCTGGGTAACTTTCGGTGCTGGACCCTGGACTCGTTTCACTGGCATTATCACCTTCATCTCATTCAGACGCTAAATAACCTAAGATGTTGATAAAGCGTCGTAAAATAACCTACTAAAATGAATAAAGTACATGACACTTCATTTTTATAATATTGTGCTTGCTGATGAATTAATATTTATTTTTTACTTTTTGTAATGGTTCGCATTAGGGTTGCCAGGTTTTTGTCAGAAAAAGAAAACAGGAGATTTTCCACGATATACTGTAAACATCTTATTGCAATGAATAGAACACTGTTGTTCATATGACCAACACTTCATTTACCCCTTCTGGTATTTCTGTTCGGATTTTGCTATTCTTAACACAATTTCTCATCCTGTTTTCTAAATTGGTGAAACTGTTAATAAAATATAACTTCCGTGAAATTTGTAATCCTGCTTTTATCAGCTCAGAATGGCTCCTGTTTTCAACATCTATCCAGCTATTCTTCGTTAGTGAAAATTATTTTCTAAAAAGGCATTCAAACCAGGAATGCTTAGCAGAAACCTTAGTACCGGTACCACTTTCTTTAGCAACTTTAGAAAAGAATAATAAAGCCATTTACCAATATCACTTTCTTGAAAATAAGTACATTCTAATAAAACATAGTTATTCTCACATATCCCCATGCATTTCATCAATGTTCACAAATTCTTGCAATTTGAGTAGGTTTATATCGACTGCATTTTCAGAACTAGAATAATATGTATACCGGTACTAAACTTAGATGTTTTGTTTGAAAAGTTGGCAAACAAAAACAAACAAACAAATAGGCCGTATATATTATAATATGGCTATCTATGTAGTATGTATAATTTATATCTCCAATTTGACCACAGTCACAGAAAGGTCCGTCTTTTCTTTTGATTTATTGTATCGTCAGTATTGTGGCAGGCATACAGTTCCTAACCTTAATTATAAACTTAAGATTATTATTAATGTAGTTTCAATCGGGTTATCCACATGAGTTTCTATTTTCTTGTATGTGAATCTGTATATAAGTGCTATTACTGCTTCCATTTATTAAAAATCTTGATATTGTACATGAATAGAATATCTGAAAAGGGTAGGCCTACTTCGCAACTACATAGTATATTACATTCTTGTACGGTATAGCTAATTTAGCCAACTGATCAGTAATTTCATTCTGTTCTATATTTTTATGATGAGACTAGCTGTACCCGTGCGCTCTGCTGCACTTGTTGGTAATAAATATAAAGTAATTACATAATTAAAATAGAACATTGGGTCCAGGGAACATTCGTGTTTTATAGAAGAATAAATCGTTTAATATGCTGCTTAATTTAAATTGTATTTAAATAATTAAAATGCTATCATTTTGGTCCAGAGACCACTCATTTGGTGCAATGATAATTCGTTTAACATTTTCCTAAATTAGTCTTGAATGCATCCAAATTAATAGAGTTGATTGTGTACAAAGATCATTTTTATGTTAACCTTACTGTGCATTTTTTTTTTTTTGTTAAATTTATTTTATTCACGCCTTAACATCTGTGGTCATGTCGCTTGTTTAGAATGTGTGGGTATACCAGTAGGTCGTTTTTACTCTTGTTGAGTTCCTGTTTCTATTGTGTGTTGTAGATGGCTTGTGTTCATGTAACTGATTATAGACTTTGATTAATGTTTTTGGTATTGGTAATTGAGGCGGTGATGAATAATGGCATGTATCTTTCCAATCCGGCATTTGTCTTTATGACTAAGGGAAATCATGAAAAACCTCAGTCAGATTGATCGGCCATGGGGTTTGAACCCGGACCTCCGAATGCGTGTCTCAAATGCTACCGCTTGAGCCAACTCCCTCGGTTGTATATCATTGTTTATGCAAATAAAAAATGAGGTACCCTACTGTACATAAATATTATTTTAAGAAACACAGGAAACGAATATGGGTAAATTATGAGCGCAGGAACGCCATTTCATGACACCTTTTAAAATACCTCAGCTCCAGTGATCTCTATGGTAAAATGAGTGTATAAAATTAGAGTATTTTATGTGAACCAAATAAAGTTTCAATAATCAAGTTATGCAATATTTCGCAGAAGATCAAGTTTTCTGTGCGTACAGATTTCTTTTCATCTTACCTCCATCCTCATTTGTAGCATTACATCCATCTAGAGAAACTACAAATTTCAAATAGTGAAGGTTAATTTATCTTCTGAGATTACTTCATACAAACACAAAATATTCTCTGTATATTAATATTGATAAACGTCAAGGCCGCCTTAAATAGACGGAGTCATTTGTTTTGATTTCATTGTAGCCATCGTCGTCGTTCCTGCAATAACTCCTATGTGTCATATATCGATTTTCAGATTTTTGCTCTATTAAATAACTTAAATAGTGATGCAACAAATAATACAATCTACTATATATAAATTAATTATATTTCTTTCTTTCGAAAATGTAAGAATTCACGATCTCCTATGCACTACTGCCATAGAATGAATAAATTTGTTTTTCTTCCTACTAAAAAATTTAATATTTTGCACCTAGAAGTTACGGAACAACGACACTATAATCTGAGGCGGCGGTGGAAATGTATTGTATTGTTATTTTAAAACTCTTGTATATCCTTAAATATCAGTGCTATCAAAATTTTGCCTGGGATAAAACTTATGGGAAATCATTTTTGAAGAAACGTTTGTTATGTAACATTTTTCACAAAAGTCAATAATAAGCGAGATATTTCTGTTTATTTAATTCAGGCCCCCTTATAACCCCCCTTTTTAAATAAAGTATTTTGAATGCTATAGAGCCTAAAATCTAAGTTACAACGAACTTAATTTATATTCCAATTTTCATCGAAATCCGTTCAGCCATTATCGTGTGAAAAGGTGACAAACATCCAGACAGACAGACAGATTTAAATATCAGTCCTATCAAAATTTTGCCTGGAATAAAACTTATGGGAAATCATTTTTGAAGAAACGTTTGTTATGTAACATTTTCACAAAAGTCAATAATAAGCGAGATATTTCTGTTTATTTAATTCAGGCCCCTTATAACCCCCTTTTAAATAAAGTATTTTGAATGCTATAGAGCCTAAAATCTAAGTTACAACGAACTTAATTTATATTCCAATTTTCATCGAAATCCGTTCAGCCATTATCGTGTGAAAAGGTGACAAACATCCAGACAGACAGACAGATTTAAATATCAGTCCTATCAAAATTTTGCCTGGAATAAAACTTATGGGAAATCATTTTTGAAGAAACGTTTGTTATGTAACATTTTTCACAAAAGTCAATAATAAGCGAGATATTTCTGTTTATTTAATTCAGGCCCCCTTATAACCCCCTTTTTAAATAAAGTATTTTGAATGCTATAGAGCCTAAAATCTAAGTTACAACGAACTTAATTTATATTCCAATTTTCATCGAAATCCGTTCAGCCATTATCGTGTGAAAAGGTGACAAACATCCAGACAGACAGACAGATTTAAATATCAGTCCTATCAAAATTTTGCCTGGAATAAAACTTATGGGAAATCATTTTTTGAAGAAACGTTTGTTATGTAACATTTTTCACAAAGTCAATAATAAGCGAGATATTTCTGTTTATTTAATTCAGGCCCCTTATAACCCCCTTTTAAATAAAGTATTTTGAATGCTATAGAGCCTAAAATCTAAGTTACAACGAACTTAATTTATATTCCAATTTTCATCGAAATCCGTTCAGCCATTATCGTGTGAAAAGGTGACAAACATCCAGACAGACAGACAGATTTAAATATCAGTCCTATCAAAATTTTGCCTGGAATAAAACTTATGGGAAATCATTTTTGAAGAAACGTTTGTTATGTAACATTTTTCACAAAAGTCAATAATAAGCGAGATATTTCTGTTTATTTAATTCAGGCCCCCTTATAACCCCCCTTTTTAAATAAAGTATTTTGAATGCTATAGAGCCTAAAATCTAAGTTACAACGAACTTAATTTATATTCCAATTTTCATCGAAATCCGTTCAGCCATTATCGTGTGAAAAGGTGACAAACATCCAGACAGACAGACAGATTTAAATATCAGTCCTATCAAAATTTTGCCTGGAATAAAACTTATGGGAAATCATTTTTGAAGAAACGTTTGTTATGTAACATTTTTCACAAAAGTCAATAATAAGCGAGATATTTCTGTTTATTTAATTCAGGCCCCCTTATAACCCCCCTTTTTAAATAAAGTATTTTGAATGCTATAGAGCCTAAAATCTAAGTTACAACGAACTTAATTTATATTCCAATTTTCATCGAAATCCGTTCAGCCATTATCGTGTGAAAAGGTGACAAACATCCAGACAGACAGACAGACAGATTTAAATATCAGTCCTATCAAAATTTTGCCTGGAATAAAACTTATGGGAAATCATTTTTGAAGAAACTTTTGTTATGTAACATTTTTCACAAAAAGCAATAATAAGCGAGATATTTCGGTTTATTTAATTCAGGCTCCCTTATAACCTCCCCCCCTTTTAAATAAAGTATTTTGAATGCCATATAGCCTAAAATCTAAGTTACAACGAACTTAATTTATGTTCCAATTTTCATCGAAATCCGTTCAGCCATAATTGCTTGAATAGGTAACAAACATCCAGACAGACAGACAGATTTAAATATCAGTCCTATCAAAATTTTGCCTGGAATAAAACTTATCGGAAATCATTTTTGAAGAAACTTTTGTTATGTAAAATTTTTCACAAAAATCAATAATAAGCGAGATATTTCGGTTTATTTAATTCAGGCCCCCTTATAACCCCCCTTTAAATAAAGTATTTTGAATGCATATAGCCTAAAATCTAAGTTACAACGAACTTAATTTATGTTCCAATTTTCATCGAAATCCGTTCAGCCATTATTGCGTGAAAAGGTAACAAACATCCAGACAGACAGACAGACATACAAACAAAAATTTCAAAAAAGCTATTTTCGGTTTCAGGGTGGTTAATTATACATGTTAGGACCAATTATTTTTGGAAAATCGAAAATTACCAGAAAAATTTCGGCTACAGATTTATTATTAGTATGGATATCAAAACAGTTTGAAATTAATATCTCTGAGGTTCTATAATAATTCTTCAATTTGAGAAAAATACTAGTTTTGTTGTAATTTTATGTCAGAATATTGATTTCAATTAAAGTATCGGTATATTTACTAGCAAATATTCTGCTTGAATTTTGTGACTGGAAGATTTGTACTGTTATTATAACCTGTTCAATAGCAAAGCTTCAACAGTGAAAGTAATAGACTCAGGTACCGGTAGTAACATATGTTGAGATTTTTGTACATTTTGTAATGTAAAGCTGTAAACCTGGGTTCGAGTGAGAATTTTTCTCCATTCTACAGATTCTTCACTATGCATTTTTTGTTGAATCGTTACATAGTTTCCATTTGAACTTTTTTAATGTTTTCAAAATCTGTGTATCAGTGGCTAACCATGACAATATATTTGAAAAATATTGGAGTGCAAGAGGTCAAATGACTTTATTATCAAACGCCTGGCATTAGAAAACAACATCATGTAAATTATATTGGAGTGTTATGGACGGAATACTGTAAGTATTGTAACAGAAGAAATTGTTTGACTATAATTATTGTGGTACCGGTACCTTAATCCAAAAATTCTTTTCTTCGTAGAATTTAAAACTCTCAACTATGGTTGAACATTTGTGTTGTTTTGACATTACCCAAACCAGAGGTTGTAGATTTGTGCTAATAGTTCTAATTTCAGTTAGAAGATATTGTGATAATTCTGGCAATAAATTTTCCATCTATCTCATCTCTACTAACAATAAGTTGTTATGGAAGAATGTTTAATTTTATTTCTAAGGTTGTAAGGAGTAAGGGTCGATCCTCATGCACTTTTGTAGCCTGTTTTAAAATAGGGTCATGTCTGTTACCGATATACAGTATATATCATGTCCTGGGACAAAACTTCCGAAGTCAGTTTTTTAATATTATTAATAATCCTTTGGGTATTTATAATGAGGATTTAGTAGGTATCTCGTACCAGCTTTTGCCTGAAACAAAGAACTTGGCTTGCTTCTTTAAGGACTGAACCCGAAATGGGTCCTTTCAGTTAGACTTGCTTTGGGCCATTGTGCACTCTAGATATGGTACTGGTACCAGTACTGTTATTACGTGATGATTAAGGAAATCTGACTGTTGACACAGGTAGACCATCCTGCTTAGTCCTGACAGAGCCAGATTCCAACCGCAGATGAATAGCCTGATAAGCCCTGGAGCCTGAAGTCCTTGCTATATCAGCATCAGAAACACGTCTAAACCCCTCCCACCCCCGGTTGGCTTCATTCCAGTCCATCTTCAACTATTGCAAACGACAGATGAAATGAGTGGAAGGTGGAGAGTGTTGGTGGAATGATAGAGGGAAATGGAGTACCCTGAGAAAAACCCCTTTATCTGCTTTTGTCTACAAATTCCATGGCGATTGGGCGGCCTGGATGGAAAACCAGCATGATAGTGCTTGTGCCACAGACGTGGCGTGAAAGATAGGAACTTATTCTTTGGAATTGTTTACAATTTTTTGTTTGTTAAAGTTTGATAATTGCGTTTGAGAATGGTCATGTAATTGGTTATCCTGGTTTTAAAATAAGTATAATTTTTTTAATGTCCATTGCCAACTGAAGTGCACGGAAAGTCGCCAAACAGTAGTTCAAAAGTCGCTTAGATTCCTAATTATCAACAGAGAAATATATATTTCTGTCGCTATAGGGTGCTGAAAAAGTCACTCACTAAACTCATAATTATTTGAGCAATAGTAAAGTTAAAAGAATTTTTCATCGAAAAATCATTATAATTCACCAGATTTAGCGACAAAATCGCTACCATTGGCGACTGCCAACTGTTGTCAATAAAATACAACTACCAGAGTTGCCAAAAACAAAAGTTTCTCCGCTAAATCTGGTATATTTTCATGTTGATTTAGCGGATAATATTTATCAAATTTATATAGTTCATATAGGAATTTTGTGGTTTTTGAACCCTTGAAATGACAATATGTACTCTATTTTGTATTGATTATCAATTATTTAGCAACTTCTGCACTACTTCATAGCGAGTTTTGAGGAATCGAGTTGTCAACACTGACAATCATTAATTTTATTTGTGATACTGTAGTATGTTACTATTTACAGAGATGTAAATGTATAGACAGTGGAAATGAACTTTGTTGATTCCATGTCAGTCCGGAGATAAAATCATAGAAAAGATATGAGTAGGAACTAGATTTCAGCAATACTTGCTTAGTGTACTGCTACAACTACTTTTGTTGTGTACAGCCTATGTGTTGTACTGTGTGTTCAAGATGGCACTTACAGTGAACTCTATGGACTCTATTTCAATGCATGAAAAAATTCACCGAAGAAGTGGGCATATAGCTGTTATGTACAAAAATTGGTTGATTGTCTGGGGCGGATACGTGGTAAATATATATATTTTTAATTTTCATTTCATTTGTTGTGTAACGTAACTTTTGTGGAGCCAAAAGTAGGCCTAGAATGTTTGAAGACAGTGCAAAGAATTCACAAATAAATCAATAATTTCAATCGTGAATAACCATTTCTAGCATTAGGTCCACTCGTTGACATCATAGCTATTAACTTCAAGTGCTATCAGGAGCTTGAATTATTTGATAATTCAATTTGTTTATATTTCGAGGTTAGATCATCTTTAGAGTTCTTTGGCCGAGCAATTTGTTTGGGATAAGTGTTGTCTGTCATAGAAGAAAAGGTAATTCAGTAGAAAACATTGGTCAATATGGTGGATATCAGGTATAGATGTAAGTATTTATATACTTGGCTAGAAGTCCTGTGTACTGCAAAAGAAAAATTCAATGCCAACACCAATTTTGTACCGAAATAAGGGTGGAAAGATGCTATGAAAATGTTGGCTGGCGGAGAAGTGCAAACAGGTGGAATCGTTCCGTCGAGGTGAAAGGAGTAGGCAGCAGGGAGGGGCAACACATGCATATCATTTCCGTGCGTTTCGTTACTGATCACAGAGAAAAGGCGAATTTTCATAAGGTCGACTCAGTCACAGGTTAGGTTAGATTTATTTAGGCCCTGCATATACTCACAATTGTCTAAGAATGTGAACAAGTGTAGATTCATTGTGTGTTCCACAGTTTAATTAGTGGAGAAGGTGAATAAGGAATTTTATGATTCATAAATGGGATGTAGACGTAAAGAAGATACAGCACTTTCTGTGGTACAGATGCATTATAGGGGCCAATCAAAGACGTTATAATAGTATACTAGACTCACACAGAGCGCTGGTGTGCTGTTCAAAATTGAAACCAGTCTGCGCATGTTTACGCCGCCATGCTACTGGTAGAAATAGAGCGGTAAACATGATTGTCATACTTGTCCTTTGTTTTGTCTCGGGTGTTTTAGTGAATAGTGTGAAAGTAATGGCAATATAATTTTGAAAGATGATATATTATCGCCGCAGACTCATGCTTAACATGTCGGCATCATACAATAACGTGCGGTGTGGTTTAAAAAAATAATTTTGCCGACCGATTGTTGCTCTGTAGGTTTCACTCTAAGCGTCACGTTGTCACGTCTACTTTCTCGATAAGAATAAGCACTAGTTTGTTATATTGTTAAATGGCTATTATTATTATTATTATTATTATTATTATTATTATTATTATTATTATTATTATTATTATTATTATTATTATTATTTCATATACGAGTACATTGGCTTTCTTAACTCTTAATAATAACTCTTTAATAATAATTTTTAATCACATACCTTAATGTTCGTCCTCAGCACAAGACATTGCAACCTCGGGTTTAGTCTATGTGGATTAGACAAGTAAGTGTCATTTAATAATAATTGAAGCAGCTTATTGGTTGCATTATTGAAATTGAGGCGAGTGATTGGAGCGGCGACACAAGAAATTGAAAACAATAATACAATTAAATTTCAAAGACCTGCCGAACGCATGAGGCCGCTCAAAGACCTGCCGAATGTTAACCATGAGAGCGCGGCGATAATACCATCCCTGTTTAATTTTCCAAGCTATTTGCAAAAGGTACGATATAATATTATCTCTGTTGTTACAATATCAATATCATTAAAAATCAATCAGTAGTTTACGACAATAAAGAATACTTAATTGTTAGTACAGGTATATCAGACTGTAGAGAAATCCCACTGAGTGAATTATTTAGACTTACACATCAGATGTTAAAACATTAGTGGAAAGATAACTTTTTGTTTTTATTATGTAAATTAATTTATCTGCAAGATAATAAACTTTCATTCAAGATCCATATATGGATAAATAAATATACAGATAATAAATAAATAAATAAATAGCTATAATAGCTAAGCCTCCTTTGTGAATTTATGATTCAGAGTTCACCTATAAATAACTCTTTTACATTTTGCCGGATATATTTTATTAACAAAAGCAAGGAATGGCATCTTATTGATATTGCATATGTGCATAAAAATTATGTACCATCACTCCGCAAGCAATGATAATATATCTATTTTATTTATTTAAAATAAAAATACAATATGTAAAAATCCACACATAAAAAGTATGTGGTTTTTTTATCTTGCATAAAGTGATTGTTTAGTTTTTAGGTCTTCACGTTACCTATTGTTTGCAATGTATTAGGTACCGATACTTTTTATAATTGATAGCATTCCCTTTATTAATTGAAGAATGAATTCAATGTAATTTGGCTACCTTCGCACATTATATTTTGCCAGATTACCTATGTCCTGTGGTCTAAAAGTACCGGTAATATGATTCATTTTTGATTCTCTAAAACTTAACAACAAGTGTATACTGATTATAGCATATTTATTTCACTTAGGAATTTGATTATAACAAGAACTTGTGTAATCAAGATGCATATATTTATGTCTTGTGATCTAAGAGTTAATATGTTAATATAATTTTAGATTCTCTGAAACCTAACAATTTGCTGATTATCGTAAAATTATACAATCTATAATGTGTATTGTGTAGGCCTATTTATGGATGTATCAGTATGTTTTCTATAAATTGCTGCATACGTATTTTCTTTTCTTTAATGCTCTAACACATATCAATGAAACTTTGAATATGTTTATTTCGTCCTAATTTTACGTTAAACGTCGAAAATGGCCATAATATGTCAATTTTACATCATCACAGCGTTAAATTGCGTGATTTACGCACTGCTATTATTTGTCTGCTCTCCAACAATATGGCGGCAAGCGCAGCGTTCAATTTGCCCCGGTTTCCTCGTTTCGCGCAGCCGAGACTGTAGGGGCTTGGGGCCAATCTCCTTATTGGCTGAATGGTATGAATGTTACTATCGATATGTCTTGTTGTTATAATCGATATAAAATATGTTGCCAACTTCTAAATTAACAGTCAGTTTTATATTGTTGACTTGTAGCCTACTTCAAAATGGAAATAAACGGCAGTAACAGTAAAATGTATTTTCCCTGGACCAAAAATATGATACAAACTGACTAAAATCACATCTAGTAACAAAATATTTAAATCATTTTTATTCATTTTTTAAAATTTGGTAGCATTTAATGCTTATCGAATATCGAATAGGCCTACTAAAAACGATAATCGAACCATTACTTCTGCTGACCTTTTTTTGTGTATTGTATTGTATTGTATTTATTAACATTCCGTGGTATTCATACATTGCTTTACAGCTAGAATATGGAACAAGTCAAAAAACTTAATACTATTAAGTTATAAAGTCTTAATTTATAGTCACAGTCTAGATCAAATATATACAGACGAGATTTACAATATAGTCTACTAGTACAACACAAAGTTTTAGTATCAATTTCATGAAGTGTTATTGAATGTCATGAATTCACCTGCAGAATAGAAGGCGTGAGAAATTAGATACTTCTTTAATTTGGCCCTAAATAATCTTATGTTCTGAGTTTCATTTTTTATATCGATAGGGAAGCTATTAAACATTTTTATTGCCATATAACACACTCCTTTTTGATAGCATGATAGACTTGCCGATGGAGTATGAAAGTCATTTTTTTTGACGTGTATTTATGCTATGAACTGTTGAATTAGTTACAAAGTTTTCACGATTACATACGAGGAAGATTATTAATGAAAAGATATACTGACAAGCCATGGGCATTATTTCTAGTTTTTTTAAAATAGTCCTACACGATTCCCTAGATTTGGCACCTATTATTATTCTAATTACTCTTTTTTGTAATAGAAATATACTGTTACTATCTGTGGAATTTCCCCAGAATATTATTCCAAAACTCATTACTGAGTGGAAGTATGCAAAGTATATTGTTTTTAAGGTATTGATATTTACTATCTTTTGCATAGATCTAATAGCAAAACAAGCTGAATTTAGTTTGGGGGTAATTTCTTTAATGTGATTTTTCGAATTTAACACATCATCGATTTTTAAGCCAAGAAATTTGGTTGTTGTTAATGTATGATGGGTGACCCCTATAATGCATCTGTTCCATTTCTGTAGTAGGCCTACTATATATTATGTTATTCGCGTATGAACTGAACATTGTAATTATCTGTCACAGTTTGTTACAAAATAAAGATTGTTCATTTGATATTTGCTGACCTTTTGTAGGATCACATGCAGGAAACGTCCACTTCTCAGATCCAGAGTGCCTATCATTACACGGACGAGTTGTGGATATACGATTGCTTAACAGAGCTTTGGTAAGTCATGGCACTATGTACGAGGGGGATCCAGGAAATAACGACCGTTTTGTCGTAATAATTAAAAAAAAATATATTATTTGAAAAAACAAAGTCTTTTACATAACTGAAGCTTCCTTTACTTCTCTACATAATCACCACCTACATTTAAACATTTGTCGTATCTGTTCACTAGCTTCAGAATTCCCGTGTTATACTCCTCTGCCGCCAGTTCTTCAACTCTTCATCACTTCCAAAACGCGTACCACCCAGAAAGTCTTTCAGCTTAGTGAAAAGGTGAAAATCGCTAGGAGCAAGGTCTGGACTATAGGGCGGATGATCAAAGATTTCCCAACCGAATTGATCCAGCAATTCTCGAGTTGAAGCAGCAGTGTGCGGGTGGGCGTTGTGAAGAAGCACAACTCCTCTCGAAAGCATTCCTCGCCTCTTGTTTTGGATGGCTCGCCGTAGTTTTTATAAAGTCTCACAATAACGATTTGCATTGATCATAGTGCCTTTTGGCATGAAATCCAGCAAAAGAACACCTTTGCGATCCCAAAAGACAGTAGCCATGACTTTTTGTGTTGAGAGAGTCTGTTTGAATTTTCTCGGTTTCTTGGGTGATGAGGGATGATGCCACTGGCGTGATTGGCGCTTGGTCTCTGGGGTGTTGTGAGACACCCAGGTCTCATCACCAGTGACAATTTGATCAAGAAAGGCGTCTCCGTCTGTGTGATATTGCATCAAGAATGTCAATGCTGAGGCCATTCTCTGAGTTTTGTGTTGGTCACTCAGTTGCCGTGGAACCCATCGTGCACAGATTTTGTGGTAGCCAAGATGTTGCGACACAACTTCACCAAGCAAAGAACGAGAAATGTCAGGAAAGGCAATATGCAATTCGTTGAGTGATGTGCGCCTGTCTTGCAAGATTCTGTCGTTCACTTTAGTCTTCAGATCTTCTGTGATGAGTGATGGGCGTCCGGGTCGAGTTTCATCGTGGACATTTGTTCGCCCATTGTTGAACATTTCGCACCATTTTCTCACAGGTCTTTCATTCATTACAGTATCACCATACACGTCTTTCAATTGCCGGTAAATTTCTGCAGGTTTCAAATGTCGGGCATTCAAAAATCGAATCACACTCCTCACCTCACAGTCGGCGGGATTATCAATCATGTCGTTCATTTTGAAGTAAAACAAAATGCACAATGGCGACTTGTTGCAACCAGTACTCACAACATCATGAGAATACATGTTAAGGAAGCCAGTTGACCTTCAAACAAGGAAGGGGAGTCAGTTGCGCGGCGGGTATGCGTGAACGGTCGTTATTTCCTGGATCCCCCTCGTATGAAAGTACGTGAGCACACTTTGCTCCAGGCAGTGTTGACTGACATGTACTTCTTCTCTCAGGGAGAGGGTTCTTACAAAAGGAGATATTCCTCCTCGAAACTCTGGGTCGTGTGGTGTCCTGCATGAAGACTGTCTCTACATATTTGGAGGTGAGTTCTATGATTTTTGAAATGCCTTCTTGTATTAAAAATAGAAAAGTACACGGATGTGCATGAAATTGTCTTTATTCTTCTCTATTGTAGTCTTAGAGATCTCGTTCTGTTTGAACAAAAGGAAAGGTGGTATCAGTCACGAAGTTTCCTGCAGAGACCACACATGTACTGTTCAGTTGGCTTGTGGTAACCGAGTTTCATGCACAGTTTATGGTAAAATCCATGGATTTCCAGATCTCGCTTCTTTTTCTCTGTCACTGAATTCGTAATTCCTCCACCTGATTGTAGATGACAGCAACAATTGTGTATGTAAATCTTCAGTCAGGAAAATTTCTCAGGCAAGCTCATAAACCAATCGGGATGGCATGTAGATGGAGAGTCCCAGAGCTTTCTTTAGGAACCTTGCTTTGATTGGTTCCAAACTTTCTAGTCCTTTCCTAGTTAGTTACAGCCATGTTGAAGTTATTGTTGATTTTATAGTAAATATTCTGGAAAACATCTTTTCCTTTAGCGTTTTTGTGATACTCGTCAGTTCCAGTTTATTTTCATGTACTAAAAACGATGGAAACGTTTACTTTTGGTGCAAATGATCGGTAATTTCCTAGAAGATGGGCAAAATCCAACATGGCTGACGAAAACTACCAAAACCGTTCTGCCAACTATGAAGTCCAAATGTCACCAAACATCGCAAAATCAAAGATGAAAAATCAAATATATATTCGTATTTTTAAAGAAGAACAAGCCCTCCAAAAAATGAAAATATATTTAATTTTTCGCCTTTGATTTTTTTGGCGTTTCGTGGCATTCGAACTTCATAGTTGGTAGTACTTTTCTGGTAGTTTTCGTCCGCACTTTATCCCCAAAAATCACAAAAACACAAAACAAAACATAATAATTTATCACCTTATCAAATAAAATTAAATTCTCATTGACGTCTTCATCGACAACCACTTCACTTCCAATATAAATGCAATCTAAACTTAAACCATGCAAGCAACAAAGAACTAAACTAACACTTTGTCGTACAGTCAACTGTGCATAAATAAACCACGTCTTTATACTAAATGAAATTCTCTTCGAACACTTATTACAACATAACATCTACAGAAAATTCAGTAAGTAATTTCTTTAAACCACAGAAAAAAAAACAGTTTTCTCCTCAACATTCAACACAATCCTTAATCACCAGCGAAAGAACTAAACCTAAATCGACACAAAATTTAATCAATAATTTCAGAACACGGATTCCTTCCTTTCCCTCTTACTTCAAAATTCCAACCTTGTGCACACTAAATAAATTATTGGCACTGAAAAGTGCCTTTTCGTAAGCATGATGATGCTCATTCGACAAATGCAGACAAATCTACAATGTAACATCACTCACGTCAAACAACCAGGAACAACTGACGTCATTATCCATTCAAAATTAATTAAAATTCTAGAATAAATTACAACTATAACCAATCAAATCGAAAGAAAATCATAAAATGACAAACTTTCAATAGCTTTAGCCATCAACACAACATAACACTACTCACGTCAAACAACCAAGAACAACTGATAACGTCATTATCCATTCAAAATTAACGAAAATTCTAGAACAAATGACAACTATAACCAATCAAATTAAAAGAAAATCACGGCGACACCTAGTATAAAAAACCTAGTACTAACATGTAAAAGTCACTAAAAGATCACTAACATTTAACTCTGAAATAAAAAAGTTGGTAATACGTACTATATTCAACCAAGTGCCCGTCTTCTATGAAATTACCAAATGATCATACTGTAGAAAAAGTTACTTGTGCCCTCTCCACCGTCATGAAAGCCACCAGCATAGCTCAGGTGGTAGTGCGTTTACCTGCTGATATGGAGTTACCCTTGGGCCAGGGGCGACTCGTCCATAAGAGCTGCGGAGATGCAGCACTCCTGCTTTGACAGGAAAATAAAAATAATATTTATTTTAATTTGTAGAAGAATTGTTACAGTTTTTATTGGTAAATTGCTTTATATTTCATCTGGCCGGGAATATGTACTATTATCTTATGCATAATCTTTTTGTGCATCGACTGTACTGGAATTGACACTGCATTCAAAGTCGTCCTGGGATCTGCAGGGTGGGACAGCTCATAGAGAGTGTCTTGCACGGTCAGGGGGTAGAGAGGTGAAGGGAAGCAGAGGGAAACTGCTGCTGTTTAAAACCCATATCTCGCTGCAGTGGCTTGCAGAGCCAGGCGACAAGGGATCTTTCCTCTCCTCCCACACCGCTATTGTAATGGTGCGTCAAATGGATTCTCTGTTCCCTTGAAACTTAATGACAAAATTTTTATTTTATTTTCGCATACTTATTGTTGTACAATCTTATCAAGTTAATATAACGAAATTAATATTCTCTTTTGGCTTATTATTACGTATATATCCAGCCTCCAGCAGAACGTAATGTTTGCCTTAACTCAAAATGATTGCACGAGTAGAATCCTTTTGATATAGCACGTAAAATACGAAAGAGACTTCTTTTCCAGTTTTAGAAAATTGTTGACTATCAGTATATCTGAGTATTGCTTTGGTGTGACGTCTTAATACTGTAGCTTAAACAGTGCAAATTTGCAAGCATGAGTGTGTGTGAATTACAGAATATTAATTTTATTTTTCTCAACTTTCCCTTGGGGAGAAAATTGATGTAATGAAGTGAAATTAAAGGGTCGTTCATTACCCAACTTAAATCTTACTCAAGCTTAATTCAGCCGAATTAGTGCATATATGTAAGGAAGTATAACAATGAAATTTACGCTGAGCATTTGTGGTTGCCTCCTCTTCGGTGGTGTTCCTGCATAGACTAGGAGTGGTGTGACAGATTTAGGACATTTGCCCCTAAAAATTAAAAAGCACGAATCTTCGCAATCTCACCTGAAAAATGTTGTTCCATTGGCTATGTTAGGCAAAACTAATATTGCTGCGCAATTAAGTGAAACGAACAGAACAAACATTCTCAAACATAATCAAGAAGTGAGAAAAAATCGTGAAATTATTTTTTAAAATATTGATTGAATCAAAGTTTGTGGCCAATATGAACTTCCCCTTAGGGGACATGATGAAAAAACTATTTGAAGAATCCTGGTGTATTTCGTGGGTTGCTACAGTCCGTGATTAATCTAAACGAGTCTCTCAAAAATCATTTGGAACATGCCACTGTTTAAAGGTAATTCTAACACAATTCAGAATGAACTGGTAGATTGCAAGTTGAGTGTCTGCCGATCAGAAATTCAGACTGATGGTATTAGTTTTTTTTAGCGATTAGCAAATGATGCCACAGACATCTCCCAACTAAGTCAGAAAGTTTCGGTTTTTCGATATGTAGTGCCTTTATTTTTGTCCTATACTTATTAGTAATGGTATCAAGAAGTGAAATTTGTATGTACTAAAATCTACTGCAACTCTCCCAATCCACAAGTTCACGAGCCGCCACTACCTTGGGCATGGTTTCGGTTCCCACTTGGGCTGATTACCTGATTGTATTTTTTTCGAGATTTTCCCTATTTTTTTCGAGATTTTCCCCAGTCATAAGGCGAATGTCAGGCAATCTATAGCGAATCTTCAGTCTCATCTCACCAAATAACATCTCACTATCACCAATTTCATCGATGCTAAATAACCCATAGTTGATAAAGCGTCGTTAAATGACCAAGTAAAAAAAATCTTCACGAAAGGTCGAAAAACTAAAAAATGAAGTTCTAAAACACACATTTTATGTATGTAGCTATGGTTATAACACAATTTGTACTGAATTAATCTACTCTACACTACTAATCTAACCTAAAAGTAGAAAAAACTTAAAGGAAGGCAGACCTAACCTGTCACTGATCCTAAACCTTAAGAAAACTTACATTCTATGAAAAAGTGTATATACAAGGCATACCAATAGCACTGCGTAACAAATTTTAACTTTCTTTTTACGCTGGGCATGTGATACATGTTTTCTATATAATTTGAACCACCTGAATACGAATATGACAATAAAAAACAGTTGTTGGTTACGATTTTTGACAAATTTTCGAATTTATATCTACATAGCGTTCGCCTACGGGTGGGGCCAGGAAAGTGGCATGTGCTGGTACACGCTTTGTGTGCGTACTTGTTGAGAAACGCTCGACAATCAAGGTCGACAAGTTATCAGTTGTGAGCCAGCTTTGCAATGTTAACACGTACAGTGCATTTTCTTGACACAGTTGCTTAAATATTCAGAGTTTTGTAAAATTTGTTAACAATGCAAAACGCAAAATTCACGTTTGAACAGAGAGTTTTTTATGATGTGTGATGTATATGTGAAAAGAGAGTCATGTAGAGAGGTGCATAGGCAATTTGGAGTGAAATATCTGGGTACTTCAATTCCGGGTAGAGAAACCGTTTGACGTCTTGTTAACAAACTAAGGACAACAGGGTTGCTAAATCCTTCAATTCCTACGCGAAATCCAAGAGTACTGAAGGAAGAAAAAACTGGTGAAATCAGTGCATCATTTACACGCTCTCCTAAAAAAATCTGTAAGACGTGTTTCACAGGAAGTTAGTGTTTCCAAAACATCACTCTTTACTGCTGCTAAACTTTTAATATTAAAACTCTACAGAGAGAGTATCGTGCATGAATTACGGCCTAGAGACAATGAAAAACGAGTTCTGTTTTGTGATTGGATTTTACAAAGTATTGTGGACGGTATTGTCAATACTCATTTAATAATTCACTTCCAACATCGCCTATAACAAGGTTAGTACAACATAGAAAAATTTTTATGTGCATGCTATTAGTATAGAAAGCGGAAGCTTACGGATAGACGATTCCCGTAAGCGACACTGCAGGCAGGCCACTTTCCTGGCCCCACCCGTAGGTGAATGCTCTGTATTCAAAATACTGCTTTATATAGTGAAAATGAGGTTAAATATTCACTGTTCAGAAGATTACGGCTTTCTTTTTCTGCATTTTCTTTTGTACCGGGCATCAAGTACATCACGAGCTAAAGTCCAACAATAGTCTGCTAGCATATTGGTACTCCACTTTCATTGGTATCTTTTTTTCCATAGCTGAAATTTCTTGATGAAAGTGCTCACTATGCTCATCACTGAAATCGCCACAATTCTTGGGGAAAAGTCAAGATGGGAGTAAAGGAAGTGAATTTTCAGGGATACCGGTATGTTACAACCCATAGTTTCATATGCCAACAGTAAATTTTGCATTAGTTCTTCATAGTTCTCATTTCTACAGTTACCCAGAAAATTTAATACAGCCTTCTTGAATCCAATCCAGGGGGCTTTCTCTTTTCCTTCCAGCAAAGATTCAAAGTGATTGTCTTTCATTATTTCTGTAATTTGTAGTCCATTGAAAACTCCCTCTTTTATTTTTGAGTCCCTGATAGCAGGAAATTTTTCCTGGATATGTTTAAATTCTTCAGTTTTATGATTCATCCCTTTAACAAAATTCTTATTAATCCTAACTTAATGTGTGAAGGGGGTAAAATTACTTTACTTTGAGGTACAAGGGGTTGATGTATAATATTTTTCTTCCCTGGCTCTAGTGATTGTCATTTTATTTTATAATGCTTATCTCGAGCGTGACTGTCCCATTCACACAGAAAGCAGAAAAATTTTGTGTAGCCTAATTGCATACGCATTGTATTCTTCACCTGACATAATTAGGAACATTAAATCCAGATGTTTGAGATGGGCAGGACATGTAGCATGTATGGGCGAATCCAGAAATGCATATAGAGTGTTAGTTGGGAGGCCAGAGTGAAAAAGACCTTTGCGGAGACCGAGACGTAGATGGGAGGATAATATTAAAATGGATTTGAGGGAGGTGGGATATGATGATAGAGACTGGATTAATCTTGCACAGGATAGGGATCGATGGCGGGCTTATGTGAGGGCGGCAATGAACCTGTGGATTCCTTAACCCTTAAGTACTCGTGTCGGGTCTATATGACCCGAGTGTTTTTTCTTTCCTCTGTTTTCTTTCCTGGAAGGTAATATGAAGAGTGCCGGTGGTGTGTAATTTCTTCTATTGTTGAAATCTTTGAAACTGTCTGGCTGTAGTCATTGTTGAGTTTATCATTTAGCCCCAACAGTGGTTTATATGTGATTTGACCCGACGCGAGTGTGTGCGTTCTTCTAAAAGACAGGAAGATTTTGTGAATAACTGAGGAGATTTCTTTATTTATGCGTAAGTATTATTTGATGTAAGCTTTATATTATATCCTTCACATTTTCCACGTTCATTTCAGCTGTATATGCAGCTCTTTTTATTATTATTTTCAAATAATGTCAAAGAAAGTAGTAACAGACGAAGAAATTGCAGAGAAGTCGAAGTCGAGGAAATTACTAGTAACAGACGAAGAAATTGTAAGGGCGTTGAATACGATTCTCAGTAATGCACTAATGATAATGACGTTGGTGAATCTGTGGGGGAACTTTCTGAGCTTGACGATGTCATAGATGAAGACACAGGTTCCTCCAAAAATGCAGAAATTGTGACGTTTTATAACTGTACCAAGGGTGGAGTTGATTCATGCGACCAATTGTGTAGCAACTATAGTGTTGGAAGTAGAACAAGAAGGTGGCACTGGTAGTGTTCTTCCATTTCATAAATGTTGCAGCACTCAACTCATATGTTGTTTATTATAAGATGAATACCACAGAGAAGATACAAAGAAGAATATTTCTGAAGAACCTGGCTGAAGAACTTTTATGGAAAATGTTGTCAGGAGAATGAGTAATCCTCACGTATCACGCAGTCTCAGGCCAAGAATAAAAATATTCCTAACGGAGAGAGGCATTGAAGTGCCACCGAAAGAACAACAAAATCAAGAAACAAGAAGTGGACCAGCATCTCAGAAAAGGAAGAGATATCATATCTGCTCTAGCACAAATGATAATAAGCATTCAACACAATGTGCTGCTTATTTGGGACACGTATGCAAAATTCACTGCAAAGTTGTTTGCACAATATGTGGAGAATAAGCCAAGAAATGAAGCACTGTTTTGTTTTACAACGTCTGATTGAAAAGTTTTAAGACTGAAGCCAGCAGTGCTTATTGGTTTGCGGTGACATCTTAGGAATCGATGTAACAATTCAGAATGAACCCCTTTGAAGGGCATTCACTGCAGTAGCTTTAGGTACAGTGATTTTTTATTACAAACCCAGTCAACATTTTTCAAGAATGTTTCCAAATCTAGGATAATATTGGAATTTGTGTAGCCTATTCCTCCAGAAGAGGACTGTAGTAGTCTTTAGGTACCATTATTATGAACCTAACCTTAAAATTTTTTAATCACAACTCTTAAAGAAGCAGTATGGTTATAAGATTTTAAAGTCATGTTGTCACTTTTCTTTAGTTGAGATTTACAAATTGCATTGTATTTAGATAGTTTTCACTTTTTTAAAGTTGAGATTTACAAATTGCATTGTATTTAGATAGTTTTCACTTTTTTAAAGTTGAGATTTACAAATTTCATTGTATTTGATTATGTTCAATATAAATAATGTACAGTTCAGAATAAAAATATTTCATTTACTTCAGTTTAAACATTTTATTTACCCCATAATTTTGCCATGAATCCACGTCCACATCTTAGTTTGTGTCAATGGGTCAAATTGACCCGACGCGAGTGTTTATGTAACTTTCTACCAGGCGAGTACTTAAGAAAAGCCATTTGTAAGTTTTACTGTCTGCTGTCCATGGCTGCCCATATCTTCACTAGAGACTGGATGTTAGGCACTAAAAATATTAAAAATAGGCAGGTAAAAAGGCACAATAAAGCGAACTGAGAGGAAGTATGTCAACGATGTCCCTTTGACACTTCAACACACGTGTTTGCAGTTGAATGAAAGTAAGTGATTAATAGCTTAAGGAAGGGGTGGCGGTGTTTGTTGGCACCACTTGCTTTAACTGAAGTAGGTGAACCTCACACAATAGAAGCCACGATGAGTTGGGAAAAGCACACCCTTCCAGAAACAAGTTTTGAGTTGTCAGAAACATAAGGGCAACATCTTTAAGTCTTCTTTCCTATGATTCCGCATTGTCGACCGGAGTATACCCAATTCCGCATCTCGTTTACTCATCTACAGTAGAACCCCGATTATCCGTCACCCTATTAACCGATTGGCGGATTATCCGACTGTCTATTTCTGGCTCTTTTTTTTTCTTCAGAAAAAAATCACTTATATGAAGTACTGTTTTGTACATCGTTGGAGCTACAACTGCGCGATTTAATAAAAAAACAAGGATAAAGTGTAAAAAAAAAGTATGTAAATCTACAACACGAGACCTCCTTTATTCCTATCTTTCCTGAGACAGTCATTACAAAGGGCTTCCTTGCTCCTTAAAAAACCCGTCGTTGGCAACCAAACTTAAATTAGTCAACTTCTGATCCACTACTTAGCATGTTAAACAGAAGACCATGGAGGAAATTACAAAATCTTTTATGGTACGGATTATCCGATTTTTTCGATTAACCGTTCAGTCCACCCCCTTCATTACCACGGATAATAGAGGTTCTACTGTACTTGTATTGCGATCTATCCACTGACTCCTTGACGGGTCTGTAGTGTTCTTCTCTGGTACAAGATCTGTCACTTCTTTTCTTATCCTTAATTCTTTACATCACTTAAGGAGAAGAGTTTATGTTCTCATCTCAAAAGTGTTTGTTTTGGATCCCCGTAGAAAATACTGCAGAAAGTCAGCATGCACCTCTTCAATAGTCTTTCCTGTTTCATTTCTTTCATGCACCCAACAACACCTAAAGTAATTAGAAGTATCAGCCATTGTCTAGTTCATATGATCTGAAACAGAAACAACGATACATGTATTATTATTATTATTATTATTATTATTATTATTATTATTATTATTATTATTATTATTATTAACTCTGAAAAGCACTATGGCGGACATGAAGCAAGACTTGAAGTCTGTCAATGACCAGCAAAATTATTCAGTGGGTAATAACAGTGACCCCAAGAATATGCAGGAGCTAACGTAATATGTTCAGACACTCCTCCAAGGAATGCAGGACAAGTTTCAGACAATGTCGGATCAAATCATTACAAGAATAGATGAAATGGGTAATAGAATAGATGACTTAGAAAAGAACATTGCGGACCTCATGACCCAAGCAGGAGTAGAAGGTCCAGATAAATAACGAAAATAAACTGATGATTTCCATGATCATGTGCAATATATTTATACCCATTCGTTAAGAATGCTTGGTCTAATTAGGTCTATAACTTATTCTTTTTCCACTCCTATGTGTTTATTAATTTTATACTATACGTTGGTTAGATCCAAGCTTGAATATGCATCTGTTGTGTGGAACTCCATTACTTCCACTGACTCGGCTAAATTGGAGAATATTCAAAGAAAATTTATTTCCTTGTGTTCTTATAGATTTTTACCAAATTCCGATTATAACTATGAGATTAAATGCAAATATTTCAATTGCGGTAGTTTGTTCACCAGATGTCAGGATCTTGATTATTTATTTTTTTGTAAAGTCATTAAGGGTGATATTGATTGTGAATCTTTCATAAGCAATATCAGTCTTCGTATTCCAGCTAATGGTTTAAGATTTCATAAATTGTTTTATAATAAGAATCCTAAATCTCTCTCTCCGGTCTGCAGATGCATTAAATATGCTAATTTGCATGGATTCAACTTGGATCCATTTAATGTGTAGTATATCTGAGTTTTTTTTCTCACTGATCTAATTTTAATAATTATTTGTCCATTTTTTTTTTCTCTTGCATTTGGTCAATTGATTAAGGTAGACTATTCCATTATTTCAATTATCTTATTGTACTAATTCATGATTTTATAATTTTTATTTGATCTATGATTGATGTAGACTATTATATTGTTTGTATTTCATCTCATTGCCATTTTCTATCATTCATTCTCATCATCATTTGTTGTTTTGTTCTGTTTTTGTATCGTGCTAAACTTTTATTGGCCTTGTGCTGTTGTTTTGCACGTTAATATTCTAAATAAATAAAATAAAATAAAATAAAATTAGTAGTAGTGGTAGTGGTAGTGGTAGTGGTAGTGGTATAATCGAAATGAAATGCAAGTATTGGGTCTCATTGGATGGTTACGGCCATATTATTATTATTATTATTATTAATAGTAGTAGTATAATCGAAATGAAATGCAAGTATTGGGTCTCATTGGACGGTTACGGCCATATGATTATTATTATTATTATTATTATTATTATTATTATTATTATTATTATTATTATTTGAAAAGAACAGTTCATACAAGATTGTTTGAAGATGAGAATTATAACATATTTTTGTGTATGTAGGATTTCATGGCCAGACTGAACCTGGTTCAATGGATGGCAACAGCAACCAACTGTTTCGTCTTCACCTGTGTACCATGACATGGGAGTGGCTACATCCCACGGGAGAACAGCCTACCCCCTGTGACAAGCTAGCTGGCTGGGTCTACAATAACAAGTGAGTTGCCTTGTCTTGTTCAGTGCCCAACTTTAAACACCAGGAAAAGCAGTGGTTATAACTGAAAATGTATACAACAGAAATACACTAGCAGTCTTACTAATAAACCATGTATAGTTTTTATACGAGACTTATGCAGAGTTGGGACAGGAAACGTTACTAATAAACCGTGAATAAGATATGGACGTATAAATAGGCTGTAACTATACAATGGGAATTGCTTTGCAGTAGTTATATACACGAAACCCCTTGTTTAAGCGTTGTATATAGCGAAAAAATGGCCGCCCCTCTAACAGCTGTTCGTATCGACTGTCATTTTATGATGATGTTTACCTCGTAACCACAGAAGAACAAACCAAAGATCATAGAATTATTAGAATAATATTGCTGTAGCTTGTACTCTTTGACCAAAATGTAGTGTGGTAATCGATTAGAGCCAGTTGTACTATCGATATTTAACACGCCACACTAGAGCGCTCTGCCGGATGCAATAGAGAACCTCAGATATTCTATTATCTTTCGTAACGAAGTAATGACGAAACTATGACGTAGCTGTGTAACAGTTATACTGTTATAGACGACGTATGTAGTGATTATTAGTAAGGAATTTACACACGACTTATAAACGAGCTACTCATTGTATAAGTATAAGACAGTTAAACGTCTGTATATAGAGTTTTTATTAGTAAGACCGTAGATCTACCTAGGTTTAGTTTTTTTTCTCTGTGTGTGCACGCGCGTGTGTGTGTTTTTTGTTCAATTAAAATTTCTTTCACTTTTTCAGTTTCTTGAAGGAGAATAATCTTTTTTTATGGAAATCCATTCACCATAGTAGGCTGTAATTTTTTTCTCTTTTTGTTCTCTAATAGGTTTATTTTATGATGCTTTATCAACGTTGATGGTTATCTAGCGTCTGAATGAGATGGAGGTGATAATGCCAGTGAAATGAGTCCGGGGTCCAGTGCTGAAATTTTTCCAGCATTTGCTCTTAATGGATTGAGGGAAAACCCCAGAAAAAACCTCAACGAAGTAATTTGTCCCAATTAAGATTTGAACCTGGACTTGCTCATTTCATGGTCATACATGCGTACCGTTACTCCACAGCAGTGGACACAATTTTCTGTATTACGATATGTCAGCTTCAAATAGTACATTAATACAATAGAATACAATCTTTTTCTATAAGTATCATACTCCTATATACTGCCGAAACACATTTAAAATAATAATTAAAGTTTAAACCATAACGAAATTTTATCCAAACTTATTTTGTTATGTAATGACTAGAGACCTCAGATTTTAGGTAAATCCCAATTTTTTTTCTGTAGGAATAAACTAAAACTAGTTAAATATCTTCACATGTTATATAAAATATGAACATCTGAAAGCAGTTTTATGGTGCCTAAAATGTCTATTTTGCCTATTGAGACCTATTTTTAAGGCTTTAGAGCCTAAAATTGCCTATTTATATGTGTTACATATATATTTATAAATTTTCGTGTAGCAGTGAAAGAGAAAGTTTTGAATGTCATGAGGTGGGCATGGTTCAGATATTCTGTAATAGTTTGGTTGTAGGAATGAAGAAATTCCTGGAAGGTGTCTGGTTTTGTTGAGCACTTGATCAGACAGTAGAAATGTGATGAATCAGGAGGATGTAGTTCTCACTAAAGAAATCAGCATGACAAATATTCCTAGATTTAAGTATGCATCCATTGCTTCGGTATCATTGGGAATAATTTTTTTCGCTTATAAAATTGTTCTGTCTGAGAAAGTACAAAATTTCACAATAGAAAATTAGAGAAAAACGTTCTTATATGAGTCGTTCAGAGCAAAAGTGGTGTGAGTCAAACTTGGGTAATGAGGTCTAAAGTAAACATTCTGTAAAATACAGCGCAAAGTAGCAATTAATATGGCTTTCTTGCTATCCACTGACTACTAATAGTTGAAATAAATTGAATATTTATTCTTACTTTGCGCTGTATTTTACAGGATGTTTACTTTAACCCTCATCACCCATTCTTGACTTACACCATTTCTGCTCTGAACGGCTCATATATTGCAATGTCAATTATTGTTGATTGCAAATTCATTGGTAAATTAATTAATTTAATTGTAATATGAACACTTATGTATTAGCAGCCTGAGAGCAATGAGGCTGGTGAATTCATTAAAAATTAAATACTGATATTCATAATTTAAGACTTAACAAAAATTAAGTTTTCTAACTGCAATATTTTTTTAGTGTTTTTTGTCACAGTATACCGTAATGCTTAATAGTCACTAATTAATTGCATTTTTATGGTTACTCTAGTTTGTGTGGATAGAAATTATATATTAGCTGCTTGAAATTATATATTTAGGTGCCTAAATATATGATTTTAGGTGTCTAAAATTAATAATTAAAAAAAATGACCTATATACAAAAGTAGTTATACATAATAAATATACAGTTTCCTAAACTAATTAATTTATCGCAAATCTCAATAATTTATTGGTTCAAACTTGCACTTACGTCTGGTTTTAGTGCATGTTTAAACCAATCGTAATAACCATTAAGGCTTTAAACCTTATTTATCCACTCCTTTTCACAATTTACTACCATAAATATTTTTAAATCAATAATTTTATTTTATTTTTTTTTTTTTATTTTAAACATCTAAATTTATTCTATAACTTTCGTATTTATGTTTAGTGATAGGTACACTTATGTATGTTAACTAATTCTTCCATCTTTAAAAAGAAGAAAAATGTGAGGAGGATGTTCCTCCCTTCCCTCCTCTGAGGAACTGCCACTGCTTCATATCATTCAGACGTTAGATAACCATAGCAGTTGTTAAAGCATCGTAAAATAACCCACTAAAAAAAAAGAACAATGTAGTTGATGTAGTGCTTGCACATGCTCAGAGTTGCTGGACTTGATTGCAGGCTCTACTTCTTTGGTGGTTTTGGACCGCAGCCCGACTTTGGAGCACCATTCCAGCATGTGGTGGACCCCAGCACAGAGCTGTCAGGCTGGCCAAGAGGTTGGAACAACCAGCTGGTGGTGTACAATCCTGCAACCGACGAGTGGGAGTGGCCACGCACCCGAGGCACCATCCCGTCACCCCGGGCAGCCCACGCGGCTGACATCACTGGGCACAAGGTCTGTGGTTCAGTGGCAGCATTGGTAAACCTTAACCTGAATGAAGAAATCCAAGATACAAAGTGAATTCAGTTGTAAAACACATTAATGTATGGAAGGTATGTCTGTGTGAGTGAACAGATCTTATTCACACTCTAGTGAGAGGGCATATCAGGCTTCCTTGAATAATTGTCAGGGTTAGGAAATATCACTGTGACATGCACTTATAACCTAGGAACAAATGATATTTATTTGTTTGTTTGTTTGCTTATTTACGTATTTACTTATTTACGTACTTATTTACTTAGTTATTTACATACTTATTTATTTAATATGCTTTTTTACTTATTTATTTACTTACTTACATACCTACCTACCTTCCTACTTAATTATTTATTTATTTACTTATTTCTTTACTTATTTATTTACTTATTTATTTATTTACTTATTTATTTATTTATTTATTTACTTTTATTTATTTTTACTTACTTACATATTTATTTACTTATTTACTTATTTATTTACTTACGTATTTGTTTACTTATTTATTTACTTTTATTTACTTATTTATTTATTCATTAATTAATTTATTTATTTCATTTATTTATTTATAGCATATCATATATAAAATGTTACATGAAAGTACCTGAAAGAGCAAAGCTCATGTTCGGTGACAGTTTCGTTTTGATAAAATAACTTGAGAATGATGCAAAATTTCATATGATTCACAACAATATCTGTTTTTTTTTTTTTCTGAATTAAAATTTAAGATTCTTACATCAGTTCCTTGTCTATGAGTATGACGTGAATATGTTAGGAGAAAATCCACAAACGATTAGGGAAAACACGGAAATTCTACTTGAAACAAGTAAAGTGATAAGTTTGGAAGTAAATCCCGAAAAGACAAAGTATATGATTATGTCTCGTGACCGGAATATTGTACGAAATGCAACTATAAAAATTGGAAATTTATCCTTCGAAGAGGTGGAAAAATTCAAATATCTTGGAGCAACAGTAATAAACATAAATGACACTTGGGAGGAAATTAAACGCATAATAAATATGGGAAATGCCTGTTATTTTTTGGTTGAAAAGCTTTTGTCATTTAGTCTGCTGTCAAAAAATCTGAAAGTTAGAATTTATAAAATAGTTATATTACCGGTTGTTCTGTATGGTTGTGAAACTTGGACTCTCACTTTGAGAGAGGAACAAACATTAAGGGTGTATTTTGAAGTGAGGGGTATTTTGATTGGTGTTCATTATAGATGCCTGTTGCTAGTAGCCAGAATTGTCGTGTAGTCAATATAATGTATACTGCAGGGCTGTGTCTTCTGCAACTGGTACTGGTGATTTTAACAAAGTAACAAAGAGGTACCGCACAGAAGCTGCAGTCCCACTATATTTTTCACTGCTTATGATACATGGAGTCCACTAATTTATGAACAAAAGTATTATTACTGTATTTTCGTGTAAAATTACTTCTTAACAAGGCTTTTTTTTTTCCACCAAACTTATCACGCATTCCATGGTCTGCCATAATACAAAGTATACCAATCAATTATAATATGAAATATGATATTGAATTTTTGTTGTCGATTTGCAAAAGGGGACACATCTATACTAATAATAAATCTGTAGCCGAAATTTTTCTGGTAATTTTCGATTTTCCAAAAATAATTGGTCCTAACATATATAATTAACCACCCTGAAACCGAAAATCGTTTTTTTGAAATTTTTGTTTGTATGTCTGTCTGTCTGTATGTTTGTTACCTTTTTTGAGGTTCGATAATGGCTGAACGGATTTCGATGAAAATTGGAATATAAATTAAGTTCGTCGTAACTTAGATTATAGGCTATATGGCATTCAAAATACATTATTTAAAAGGGGTTATAAGGGGACTGAATTAAATAAATCGAAATATCTCGCTTATTATTGATTTTTATGAAAAATGTTACATAATAAAAATTGCTTTAAAAATCATTTCCGATAAGTTTTATTCTTTGAAAAATTTTGATAGGACTGATATTTAATGAGATAAATGAGTTTTAAAATTAAAATAACTGCCATCTAAGGCCGTGTAATGAATTAAAAAACAAATGACTTCGTCTATAAGGGATGCCTTGGACAGCAAAAATCGAAAGCTATGAAAGATAGCCTACAGATAATGTTTTTGCTTTCTATGACGTAATATCAGAAGCTTAATTAACCGATTTGTATAATTAATTATTAATTCACCATTGGAAAGTGTAGTTTCTGTAGATGGACATAATGCTATAATGTTATCACAGTAACTCCTGAGTGAATTGAGGACAGGTAAGATTAAAATAAATTCTTATGCACAGAAAACTTGATAGGCTATTCTGTATATTCGTTTCCTGTATTTCCTAAACTAATTTTTATGACCAAATGAGTGGTCTCTGGATCAAAATGATCGCATTTTAATTTTTTAATTAAATTTAAATTAAGTAACATAATAAACGATTTATCCTTCTATCAAACACGAATGTTCCCCGGATCAAATGTCCTATTTTAATTATATAATTACTTTATATTTATTTCTAACGGGTGCTGCGGAGCGCATGGGTACGGCTAGTCCAAAATAATAAAGTGTTGGTAAATCGCAAAAAAACCATAACAGAGTTAAAAAATTAAGATGTTCATGGATTATGAATGTATGTATTCATAGTGATCTAATTAGAAAAAAAAAAATGAACATTTTAATTTGTTAACTTGGTTACAGTTTTATGATTTTCCAACACTTTGTTATTTTGGACATGTTCCCTTTTGCAAATCGACGACAGATTTAACAAATGTGATTGCAGTTTGTTTTATGTGCATAAGATTGTAACATCGCCAGTTTTGTGATATGTATGACAAACCCTACAAGTGATGCAGGGGACAATGAACTGATTTATCTTTTGTGCAGGTGTTTGTGTTTGGAGGCCGCATTGGCAACACACGGAACAACGATCTCCATTGTCTTGACCTGGATAAGATGCGCTGGAGTGGCAAGTGAGTACATAGCAATTAAAAGCTTTAGTTTCTTACATTTTGTGCAACGAAATACCATACTTAAAATGTATTCTTGCAAGTCTGTTGTTGTTGTTGTTGTCCATCCCAGCAATTTTCCATCATTCTTTACAAGTGCATTGTAGAACCACTGCTTGTGGTGCACTCTGGATAGTCTCTGATGAATTAATTGATCTGTGGTTCTTGGCACTAGCAACATCTGTGAGTTGCTCATAGAGGTTGGGGCAAATAACGGCAAGTTAAGCCATTGGACAAAAGAAAATTAATGATCTTCTATTAGGGCTATTCCATGTGAAATCGATCAGTCAAAAACCTCGCATTTTTTTATACTCTAATTTTTTCCCTATTTATACAAGGTGCTGAGGGGAGTGCATTTGCAAAAATATACTATCGAAAGTCAAACGGTTTTCGTATAGTTGAGTGACATATTTAGCGTATTTTAGAAAAACAAGCCTCTTTCAGCGCTCAGAACTCTGGAATCATTTACTGCAGAAGATTGAACGGGAGCTCATTTTGAAGCTGACATTTGGTAGATTATGATAAGAAGTAATCCTTATTTTTATTGTATACAGAGAGACGGATAATGTGATTTCACTTACTTTTAGGGTTTTTGCCCATTTGTAAAAATGTAAAAAAATATTGAGAAAAAACCTTGCATTATTAAGAGGGATTCGGCATTGTTTGCTTAGTGGTATGGCAATAAGTTTCGAGGGTATTAAATAAATTATTTTCACACTCCTGGACTTGAACGGCGCAGTACTGCACGCACTGGCCGAGAGATGAAGATAAGCGAGCGTTGGACGTCATTTTACTCCTGTGTTTATGAAAAACCTGTGATAAAGCTAGTCCAGCTATGCGTTACAAGACAACACGTCATGTGTTTATGTCTTCTGGCTTTGCTTGCCTCGGCTAGCTCCCGCCTCACAGTCAGCTGGTTAGTTCACGCGCGTACTATTTATTCTCTTTATTTGATTTTTCAATACTTTCTTATCAACGTCGCACAGTAAAAAGTATGTGTTTATTTGTACTTTGAATGCGGAATCTAACCATATATTTTAAAAAAATTTTTTTGTGGGCAAAGACGTCTTAATTAAGAAAAATCTAAATTTCTCCATTTCCATAAAAAGTAAGAAAAACTGTTTACATGTCAATATAAACTTTAACTTTTCAGCATCAAAATAAACCATGATTTTGATCATTGGGTGAAAGGATTTCGGAGCCACAAGAGTTAAAGTTGCTAATTTTATAAAAATACGATAAATTTAAATATTTTAAATTTAAACACTATGAAGTTCTGATGCCTCAAACTTTGCACAAAGCATTGTATCACAGTTGTCTATGGACAGAAAAAGTTTCATTGTATTTAAAAATTGCAAGGTCAATTTTCTCTATATTTCGGTCGATTTGAGATGGAATAGCCCATTCATCTGTGTCCCTTTCCAGGAGAATCCTATCCTCACTTTAGTACTCCTAATTATATACAGAGCTATTCTAAATGATGTCATTGTTTTAGAAGATTGCTAGACATATTATAATTGAGGTAGGAATATGAAACTTGTTTTATTTTTACAGAAAAAATTTTCAGAGTTGTATTCTTTACTGCTAGCTGTGTAAATTTTAATTGCTACAGTAGAGTTCATTTATTTCAAAATGGCGAATACTGGCACAAAGAAAGTCTTTTGTACTTTGGGTTATCATCAATATCAGTCTGTTACCGTTGTTCAGAGGCATTTCTGCACAAAGTTTCATAAGAACCCACCCTCCAACAATTCTTTTTTCAGATGATACACACTGTTTGTGGAAATTGGGTATTCACCTAAAGTCACTGTGTACTATCCCGTTTTCAACACATACATGTGTATGACCCATTCTTCGACGAGAAAACAGTAATAGGACCAACTTATCTCGAAATGACTACTGAATGACTGTTATCTCAGCTGAACAAGGACAAACCTGATTTCATATTGCAACAAGAAAGCACCTCATCCTATTTCCTTTGTGATGTCAGGTCATTTTTAAAGCAACACTTACCACAGTGAGGGATCGGACGAGGGACCAACGAGGATCGTGTCTTGGCCACCACGTTCACCGGACTTAACACCATGCGATTTTTATTTATGTTTACTTACTTACACCTTTTAAGAAACCCTCAGGTTCATTGCCGCCCTCACATAAACCTGCCATCGGTCCCTATCCTGTGCAAGATTAATCCAGTCTTTATCATCATGTTCCACTGCCCTCAAATCCATTTAAATATTATCCTCCCATCTACGTTTCGGCCTCCCCGAAGGTCTTTTCCCTCCGGCCTCCCAACTAACACTATATGCACTTCTGGATTCGTCCATACGTCCTACATGCCCTGCCCATCTCAAAGTCTGAATTTAATGTTCCTAATTATGTCAGGTGAAGAATACAATGCGTGCAGTTCTGCGTTGTGTAACTTTCTCCATTCTCCTGTAACTTCATCCCGCTTAGCCCCAAATATTTTCCTAAGAACCGTATTTTCAGACACCTTTAATCTCTGTTCCTCTCTCAAAGTGAGAATTCAAGTTTCACAACCATACAGAACAACCTGTAATATAACTGTTTTATAATTCTAACTTTTATATTTTTTGACAGCAGACTAGAAGACAAAAGCTTCTCAACTGAATAATAACAGGCATTTCCCATATTTATTCTGCTTTTAATTTCCTCGCGAGTGTTGTTTATATTTGTTACTTGCTCCAAGATATTTGAATTTTTCCACCTCTTCAAAGGATAAATCTCTAATTCTTTTATTTCCATTTCATACAATATTCTGGTCACGAGACATAATGATATACTTTGTCTTTTCGGGATTTATTTCCAAACCTATCACCTTACTTGCTGCAAGTAAAATTTTCGTGTTTTCCCTAATCGTTTGTGGATTTTCTCCTAACATATTCATGTCATTCACATAGACAAGCAGCTGATGTAACCTGTTCAATTCCAAACCCTCTCTGTTATCCTAGACTTTCCTAATGGCATATTCTAGAGTGAAGTTAAAAAGTAAAGGTGATAGTGCATCTCTTGCTTTAACCCGCAGTGAATTGGAAAAGCATCAGATAAAATCTGGTCTATACAGACTCTGCTGTACTATGAAAGATCCAGTGTATGTTCCGTCATTACCTGTGACTATCCCAGAACTGAAGGAACATATCGGAGTCACAATTTCAAACATTGCCACTGACACGTCATCCACTTTACAGTTCTACCAATGTGTGCATTATTTATGAAATGACTCTCGTAAAATTAGATTCATATTCCTGTCTCAATTGTACTATGTGTAGTGATTTTTTAAAATCTCAACAATCATTTAGAATAACCCTGTATTTTCAGCCTGGCTGGATAAATATGCAGTACAGATGTTTCAATTGTTGGTTTTGTTTGTTGAGCAGTCTGACACGGCCATTCGAACTGAACCCGAGGGCAGGTCGTGGCACAGCTTCACGTTCATAACAGAATCTCGGGCCGTGCTGTACGGTGGTCTGAACCAGTTCAACACAGTTCTCAGTAAGTTCCGTGCCGCTGTGACTGCCTGCTTGCTCAGCTCACTAACTGTGTGCCACACTCACGCTTGTTTCTCCTCGAGGTGACTGCTGGTTCCTGGATCTGGTACCGTCACTGCGCTGGTATAGGTTCCGGCACCGCTACCCCAAGCCCCGACTGTGGCACAAGGCGCAGTTCGTGCCTGTCTCTGGGGACCTCCTCATCATGGGGGGGCACAGGGCCAACATTCTCGACCCCGTCGGACGAACAGTGAGTCATACATTCGAGCTCGACATATTTTACCTCATTCCACTTGACAGGGCTTCAGGCGTCATTCTTATATGAGGGGCATTTGAAAACTTTATAGCCTGACCTAGAAATTAAACTAGGACTATTCTGAAACAATATTTGTTCCTCAACATAATCCCCCCTGAGATTCACACACTTGGTCCACCAGTGCAGCAGTGTTGCTATCATAGTGCTGCATTGGAGTTAAATCGCTCAGTTGAATGTCGCACCCTCAAGTGAGATAAGATCGGTCGTGATACGCTCGTAATAAATAGAAGCACAGTACAAGGTCATCTGACCGACATGTCTTATCTTGTATGGAAGGCGACAGATAAGATACACATATTTTTTGTTTTAAAAAGTTTCATATCCATTGTTCAAGAATTAAAACAGAAAATCAATATCCTGAATTTAAAAGAAAACTTACAAATTAAGCCAAACCCTTTTACTCTATTAAATATAGAATATAATCTAAATTTAACAGAAGAAATACTGAAATCAGAAGTAAACACTGAAATACTGAAACAATTGTCTTTAGAGACAATTAATATTAGATACCCTCCACGAAACTGGCTTCATTTATACACCGACGGATCCTTGATCTCCAGAGAACAAGGTGCCGGTGCAGGTGTTACGTGCTGTCTCTTCTCACTTTATAGATCTAAACACACACCTTCATCTCAAACAGCAGAAATAACTAAAATGCTCTCTCAATTAATATCACTCAATAAAAGAATTGTATTCCAACGAATACCATCCCATTGTGGAATCCTGGGAAACGAGAATGCGGATGCTTTAGCAAAGAAGGGCAGCACTGCTACTTACAGACCTGTTACTAAATCTACGTATTACTCTGTGAAGAGATTTATTAAATCTACATACTTAGACTTCAACAAACAAAATTTGATAGCTCAATCCCAAGGGAAAAAATGGAACTCTCTGCATCAAAATCCACAGTTAATTCCCGATTTACCACGAAAATCGTCTGTAGCTGCATTTAGATTGGCAACAGGCCATGATTGTTTGGCCAAACACCTGCATAGAATTGGAATATATCAGTCCCCTAACTGCCCATTGTGCAACTCAAACCAAGAAATGGATTCGGAACACCTCAAAATCTGTGCTTCAGTGGCTAGTCATGATAATATCTTTGAAAAATATTGGAGTGCAAGAGGTCAAATGACTTTATTGTCAAACGCCTGGCATTAGAAAACAACAACAACATATGTTTTGCTCACACTGTAAAAATAAGGCTTTATTTTCTGAGTTCATGACAAACGTTTAATGGAACAGTCCAATGGAACGTATCAAAACAGAAACATGAAGTTATAAATAAAATAGTATGAAAAACATCCAATCAGATATTTCCATAAGGTAGATACTGGAAAAGTGTAACGAGTATAACATAGGACTACACTTTTTGTTCCTGGACTTTAAAGCAGCTTACTATAGTATCAATAGAAACGAAATGTTGAAGGCATTGCTCGAATTTCAAGTTCCAGAGAAACTGATAAGATTAATAATGGCAACAATGGAGAGTAGCAAATGTAGAGTCAAAGTAAATGCAGAATTGTCGGAAGCATTTGAAATAAGTAAGGGATTAAGGCAAGGAGATCCTTTAGCTTGCCTGTTGTTTAACGTCGCCCTAGAGAAAGTAATAAGGGCAGCTGGAGTACAAACAACTAATACTATTTTCTGTAGAACATCCCAGACCTTGGCATTTGCTGATGACGTAGTTATCATTAGTAGAAACATCAAAAGTCTGAGTAATGAATTTGAGAGACTGAATGAAAAGGCTGGACACAAGGGCTATCAATCAAGAGAAAATAAAATATATGTTTAGTGGATATTCTAGAATATCAGTACCAAATGATCTTAAGATACAGGAATTTACGTTTGAGAGGGTCAAGTCTTTTAAATATTTGGGATCAGTAATAACAGAAAACAATACCATGGATAGTGAAGTAGGAGCTAGGTTAATAGCAGCCAATAAGAGCTATTTTGGATTAGCAAATACATTAAAAGCAAAGAATGTTCCTTGTAGGATTAAAACTAAAATTTATAAAACAATGATAAGACCGGTGTTGATTTATGGAGCAGAGACTTGGACCCTGACAAAAAGAGAGGGAAATTCTCTGGGAACTTTCGAAAGAAAGATCTTAAGAAGAATATATGGAGAAATTAATGAGGGAGGACTATGGAGAAGAAGGTTTAACCGGGAATTATATCAGTTATATGAAGAACCGGATATAGTGGCGATTATAAAAGCAGAAAGGATAAGATGGCTTGGTCATCTCATGAGAATGAGCGAAGACGAAATAGCCAAAAAGCTGCTTTTTAATGAAACTAGAGGGATAAGGAAAAAGGGAAGACCTAAGGTCAGATGGTTTGATGGCGTGACAGATGACTTGGTGGCATTGGGAGTGAGAAATTGGAGGAGGAAGGCACAGGAAAGACAAACTGGAAAAGAATTGTTGAGGATGCCAAGGCCATGTGTGGCTGTAGTGCGGAGATGATGATGATGATGAAAAACTTCGATATACAGTTATTGTTGCTAATTAATAATTATTCAGTATTTGATTTACCACATATATAATATGATAGGTCCATACATAGTGTTCCGCCTATATACTACGACAATGTAGAAACGTTTTACAAAATATTATTGATATAGTAGTAGATTAATAACAATATTAGTACAGAGATAACGTCACAGAAAATAAAAAAACGAATAATCATGCTGCACAACTGTTACAGACGCAAAGATTGATACACTAATTATTAGAGATGATTATTATTATTATTATTACTAGAAAATTTGATACAGTTCTTGCATTATCATGATTGTGTTCTCCGTTTATAATAATTACATTTACATCCAATAACACCAATCAGATGTGGCAAAAACAAAATCACTCCTGTGTGAGGGGTGAAAAAAAACTTTTACCTACAACATTTATATTACATTTTAAAGCAAGTTTTGTAGTTGTACTTTGGAGAGGTTAGTTAAACACTGCAAAGTTTTGAAATGATAAACATCTATGATGTTACTACACAGTTCATCACTGTAACAAGAACGAATGTCTAACGCTTGGCTTATACCGTTCGAGGATTTATCACTCGCGACAATTTTACCTATCATGCATGTGCGCTACCTATAGGATTATGCTATGAAGTACTTCGCGCTCGAGCAAAAAACCTCTGGTTGCTATACAATCCTTGTACACAGATTTCTCAAGAACTGCAAAATCGCTTTCTGCTCTGCGATAACTGACGAAAATTTCTTCCTAGTCAAGTGAGTTTTGAGCTTTGGGAAAAGAAAAAAGTCTGAGGGTGCAAGATCTGGTGAGTAGGGGGTTGTGGCAACATATCGAACCCTGTAGTTCTTGTAGTTTAGTAACCACGACTGCAGACGTGTGAGCAGATGCATTGCCGTGATCTTCTTGCCATACCCAGCCCCTTGTCGCGAATTTTCTCTTTCAGTTGTTGCAGGAGATTTGAATAATATTACCCAGTTATTGTTCTCCCCTTTGCTAGATAGTCAATCATGATTATCCCTCGTAGAATCTCAGAACACTGATACCATGACTGTCCCAGCTGATTAAACAGCTTTTACTTTGTTTGGAGGTTGAGAGTCATTGTGCTTCCATTGTTTCACTGCTATTTTGTCTCTAGTATGTAGTAATGGATCCAGGTTTCATCAGTGGTCACAAACCGCCTCAAAAATGGGACGTATTTTTTTGTATTGAGTCAATCATTCGAAATTTGACATAGGATGTGCTTTTTCTTCACTGTTAACTGCACGCATTGTATTCTTCACCTGACATAATTGGGAACATTAAATCCAGACGTTTGAGATGGGCAGGGCATGTAGCACGTATGGGCAAATCCAGAAATGCATTAGTTGGGAGACCAGAGGGAAAAAGACCTTTGGGGAGGCTGACACGTAGATGGAAAGATAATATTAAAATCGATTTGAGGGAGGTGGGCTATGATGATAGAGACTGAATTGGTCTTGCTCAGGATAGGGACCAATGGTGGACTTATGTGAGGGCGGCAATGAACCTCCTTGTTCCTTAAAAGCCAGTAAGGTACTAGTAAGTTAACAAACGCGTACCCCACTTTGCAGAGATCCTGGACATGCCCAAGACATTGACTAAGATGTGGCATAACCATTCAGTTAAGATACGTACCATGGATAAATATATAATAGGATGCGAAACTTACTGAGTGTCCCGTAACACATACTAGAGGCGCTGTTGTAGAAATTGATCTTGCTGCCATCTGTTTGTGGGAGGGGCATTATTACATCTAGCAGCACACCAAGTAGCGAAAAGAGTAACTAATTACTCCATGCATTTAGCAGCGCACCTGGTGACGAAAATGTTAAACTGTGCAGAAAGGATTCCCTCCCACCCTCATCGATATTCAAAACTAACCCAATTTAAAATAAAACATTTACAGTTTTATTCCTCACAGCATATTCTATTGAAAATTCAGCCAACAGGAAGATAAAAGAGACGATGTGTTTTACACTACCAATTAAAATATAACCAGACAGAGACAAAAAATAAAGCAAAAGGTTAGATAATTGGGATTGTATTCTTTGGGTATTTATTGTACAGCACAATGGAAAAGTCTGCAAGAACTACTTAGATAGTTCAATTTATTATATTACTATTACTTTACAATACATTCAACAACACTATTTTTACAACGTCCATAAACATCACTGTTTAACATACACTGCTTATACACACACTTAGTATCACTTTATGTTCACTTATTAGCAAGTTTCTATCTGGCATCTCGTCTCCTTGACTCTCGAGCAATATCTCGAACGGATAAATAGAGAACTCTGGGTAATGTACCCAACACGTAGTTCTAACGTTTACCACCTACGATGTTGGGCGCTGATCATCTTATTTCAGCCCCCCACGGCCAGATGGTGCTGACCGCAGTTTCGCATCCTATTATATATTTATCCATGTACGCACAAGCCAATTTGCCACTCTTTTGGTTAATGGTTATTCAACACCATATGGTGGATTTTTTTCTAGAATTTTTACACTTGTTGCTCTTACTGAACGTACACTGCGGAGATCGTCTTCCACACTCTCTCGACCATGTTTATGGTGAGAGTCACATAAGAACAGTATCTAAACAGAAAATAGTGCCGTCCTGTCAGTGTTGCCAACTGCTACCAGATATCACCATATGAAGTAAAATCACGATCCTATGTACTGAATGACTTCTTTACTTACCGTACTTTACCTTTGTTTTGGAAGGTTATTCTAAATAATTTAAAAATTTGTAACATATTTTCTTAGGCAAACTATACCGAGAAAGGTTAGGTATTTTGTCTGGCAATATGAAATTCATTGGTTTGACTAAACAATTGATTCACGAAACCTAACCTAAAAATAGTATTTTGTTTGACCACAAGAAATTATTAGTACTAATTTGAAAACTGAATATCACCATGAAATGTATGCTTAAGAATACTTACTCGTAATAATTTTGCTATTCTAGTTATAATTGCTATCTCCATGAGCTTAATTCCTTCTTCATTATCTTCTTTCGGTTAAATCTGAAAGAACAAAACGCACTAGGGGAAGTTATCCCCACTCTCTCAGCATGCTTTTACGCTTACTTGGTGGAGTCGCTCCTCTTTTTGACATTGTAATAAAAATCTAAACACAAAGAAATTCATTAAAATGTGAAATGGTATTTCTATCGATCACCCACCTGCATTATCATACCCAAGTATGTTACATTTATTTACACTTAGGCTTACCTGATTGTAGTCTTGAATTGACTAACTAGTCGACAAAATATAATGAGGTGGGCAACATTCATAAAGTATGTTATATTTATTTACACTTAGTACCTGACTATAAACAGTCTTGAATAACTAAAAATAACTGATATTAATATCAATACTGATATCAATTGATTATCATTGAACAACAAATTTTTACTTTTTGTCTTGCTCCGAAGTAAAAATAGATGAATATTTCTAATATGTGTGCCCTAAATCTGAATTTGAAATCCAGATTGTCCCATCATGTACCATTTTCCGGGGAAAGTGAATTAAATTTTTTAAATGAAAAAACTTCTTTTTTGTATTTTCCGCCGCTACTGATAAAATTACAACACACTAGAGATTCAAAATGCCTCATAATATTTGAAAAATGTGTATTGGATACAAAAATTATGTTACATAGTTTAAAACACAACAACAATAAAAATATTTCATGTGTATAATGAGAGAAAATCTCGAAATTTGAACTTACATTTAAAAGGATTTTCTGGATGACTTCCATTTGTAACTAGACCCGGGACTGTCTTTTACAAGGAACCAACAATGGTCTGCAAGCATGGTTGATGATGATCTTCCTTTATATCGCCTTTTCATTTCAAATAGTTCTTGACGAAATCTTTTCCCAAGTTTGTTGCTTACCGCTCCAAGGTTAGGAGGAAAGAATCCAAATGAGAATCTAAAAAGTGTATTTTGAGAGACATATTACACTCCATTTTCTCATATTCACTTGTAAAAGAACATGGTTTCCACGAGTTCGATGTAGTTGTCTGCACTAAAATTTCCAAGAAAATTTTAGCAAACATCTTTGAAAGCGCCATGCCATTTTTTCTGTAACAGAAAGTTTTTCTTGAAACAAAGAGTCAGCCATAACTTTGCGAATTTGTGGACCAATGAAAATGCCCTCTTTTAATTAGCCTTCATTCAAACTGGTAAACTTTTCTTCTGAATATTGAAAACCACACCCTTTTTGCTCATTGCATAGACTTCACTTTGAACTGTTATGAAATTTACTGAATAGAAGGGACCAATATCTGTTTATTTATTATAAGTACAAAAATAATGCCAACAACCATAAGAAACCGGAAATGGTCATAAACTCATAAAACGCATTAGCTTTTGTTTTGGTTTACAACCCTCAACCCACACCAGATGTTTCCTGGGAGAGAGCTTATCGAAAAGTGAAATCATAGTATATCTTAAAACCTTACATGCTACGAAGAAAAGAGATGCATTTTCGGATTCAGCCCACACAAAACCATAAGGGACACATTGCTTTAAGTCGAAGCAAAATTCTTGTTGTTATATCATCTAACATCGATTGAAGTTATTGGATTACTGATTGGGGCTAGAGGGACCATCACAAAAAGATTCGCGCATTTTTGTAAGCAGTTTGGTCTAGGACAAACTCTTGTGACTGAAGTATCTATGTCTGCAGTGAAGGGATCTATAAAAATCCTAAGAAACCATCTCTACACATAAATAGATTGATCTCTTTCCTATGGCGATCTGCTCACTTAAGTTGGGTCTTGCAACTAATGCTAAATAGACGACTGTGATCACTTGATAGCAAATAAATATCGTACTAGGAAATTTTACGTTTCTTCTGGAATTAATGATCTTTTGTTTAGTCGTCTTCAATTATTTATAATTGTGTTATTTCTTTTTCTTTTCCTTCTCCATTGTTTTTTTTTTTTTTCATTATAATTGTGTACCTACCATTTACTCAAAAAAAAAAAAAACAATATTTTGGTAAGCTTTGTCTTCTAGGCAGCCTTCACTTGGAGGAAGCTGAATAAAATTCAAAATAAATAGTATATTCAAATTTCACTAGCTTCCAGTAACCAGCTCACAAATCTAGTACAATTTTAATTCCATGGAACTCCAGTACCGACAACTTTTGTCTCAGCTGCCAACATAACAGTTAGAAATTCACTACTATTTGTAGTAAAAGGTAAAGGTATCCCCATAACATGCCATGAAGGCACTTGGGGGCATGGAGGTAGAGCCCCATGCTTTCCATGATCTCGGCACTAGAATGAGGTGGTGTGGTCGGCACCACGCTCTGGCCGTCTTTTACCCCGAGAAGGACCCGGTACTCAATTTTATAGGAGGCTGAGTGAACCTCGGGGCCGTTCTGAAAGTTTATCAACAAGAAAAAAATCCTATCACCACATGGGATCGAACCCCGGTCCTTCCAGTCCATAGCCAGCTGCTCTACCAACTGAGTTACCCGGCCGCCACCATTTGTAGTATTTGTCAGTATTGAAATTCAAACGAAGTCGGCAAAAGAAAGTTCAACCTGCAAACTAGAAAATCACTACAATCCACTAGCATATGTAGTAATGAGGGGGAAAATGGTTAGGTTCCACCCTTACAGTATGAAATAAACCGACCTAGACTATACAAGTGACCAAACATTGATGTGACACATTTGCTATGGCACTTGCAGTCAGAAGTGTTGTGTTCTAATAACTTCATAATTAAGAATAATGATTAGGCCAGTACAAGTCGGTAATCCCTATGTAGCTGAAAGGATTGTATCTGATAAGAATTGATGTATTTGTCTATACACAACAACGTATTTCTTGTATGATTTGAGGCTTTCTCGGCGTTGGTTCGCTAATATGTTTTCGCGGGATATCAGCCGAGTTAAGATTTTGGAATGCTCCAAGCTTTCGACTGCTATCTCTGCAGCCATCTTCAGGGAAGTGATGTCCGAACAGAAAGTCGAAAGGTTATATAGATGTTAGGCTGTCTCAGGTGAAACGGGATTGGTTGGCGGATCGGCCAATCCGGGGCCGGGAATTGTCATCGCTCGTAAGCTCCGCCCCCCGGGATTACTGCGTGAAGTTTGGCGAGCGGCAAGCCCTGTTCCGCCGGTTGGAATCGGTTGCCGTCCTCGGTCCGTGATCTTCATGACCTGATTGTAAGAGGGCCTGAGTTGGTCTAAGGCCGGTGTCCATGCCTGACTGAGCTGGAGTCCACTGTCTCCTCCAGAAGGTTAATATCAAAACCATCCATAAACCACAGAGCAAAATCCGGAGTCATCTACGTCAGGTTAAAGACAGACAGGGCTTAAGGACTCCAGGGATTTACAAGATTCCATGCGAGTGTGGCGAAGTATACATAGGGCAGACTGGCCGCACAGTAGAAGACAGAATCAAAGAACATAAGAGGAACCTGAGGCTGTATTACCTGGAAAAATCTGCAGTGGCGCAACACAGCATAGAAAAGGAGCATAAAATACTGTTTGACCACACCAAGGTCATTAACAAATCAAGCCACTACTGGGATCGTACAATCAAGGAGGCCATAGAGATCAAGCTGGAGAAAAACAACTTTAACAGAGACAGTGGACTCCAGCTCAGTCAGGCATGGACACCGGCCTTAGACCAACTCAGGCCCTCTTACAATCAAGGTCATGAAGATCAAGGACCGAGGACGGCAACCGATTCCAACCGGCGGAACAGGGCTCGCCGCCCGCCAAACTTCACGCAGGAATCCCGGGAGGGGCGGAGCTTACGAGCGATGACAATTCCCGGCCCCGGATTGGCCGATCCGCCAACCAATCCCGTTTCACCTGAGACAGCCACATCTATATAACCTTTCGACTTTCTGTTCGGACATCACTTCCCTGAAGATGGCTGCAGAGATAGCAGTCGAAAGCTTGGAGCATTCCAAAATCTTAACTCGGCTGATATCCCGCGAAAACATATTAGCGAACATATTTCTTTTAGTATGGTACTGTTTGAAAAGTGACATAGGCAAGTAACAACCCATTGCTTACAGTTCATTCTGTATATATCATTTAACCTAAAATAAAAACTAGTCAGTTTAGTAGCTCCTAATTTTAAATAGAACTGCTACACTTAGAACTGACGGTAAGACTTCACATTTCTCAGAATTCTATGGAATAAAATAATGAACGTCATACTCAGTCAGCTTTATTCTTAGGAAATTCTGACTCTTAAATACTCATTCGCAAACGTGTAGAGCTGCATAAGCTTTGGGGTCATTCCTGCTATTAAAAACCATGCCACTAGGTTCTCTGATTTTGAAACCTAAGCAGTTAGCATATTCAATAATTGTATGAATTTTTTTCGGAGTACTTCCCTTTCTTTCTATCATTCCACCATCACTCTCCATCTTCCACTCAGTAGTTAAAAATAGGCTGAGCTGAAGTCTTGGAGGTACGAGTAGTATGGATGGTAATATAAGAGGGGTTTATGAAACTCTTTGTTTGAGGATGCAATCTGGCTCTGTTAGGGCTGAGGCAGGATGGTCCACCTGCCAGCATCGGATTCACGAATGCCTCCCAGGCCACCAATCTGACTTGTACAGTCATTACGTATATAGGATGCACAAAGTGCCAAAGTAAACCTAAGTGTAGGGATGTATCTCTTGAAAAGCCAAGCCAATTGTATTTTCTTTTTTACACCATGATATTGATATGTAGCCATTTATTCTTCTGTCTACTTTTTGGCAATTATGATGAAACTTTTCTTCTGAGGTGTTAATTCTGTATGATAAAGTGACATCAGTATGGAAACAGATAGGATGGATGAAGATGAAGGTGATGATGAGGACGAAATGAACCCAGGGTCTTTCGTGAAAGAGAAATATTAGACTTATAAGCTTAAAATTGTGTCACTCTACCCACATTATGAAGGTAAAAGGTATCCCCGTAACATGCCATGAAGGCACTTGGGGGGCATGGAAGTAGAGCCCCATGCTTTCAATGACCTCGGCACTAGAATGAGGTGGTGTGGTCGGCACCACGCTCTAACCGCCTTTTACCCCCGGGAAAGACCCGGTACTCAATTTTATAGGAGGCTGAGTGAACCTCGGGGCCGTTCTGAAAGTTTGGCAACGAGAAAAAATCCTGTACCAACTTAAACTGATGGCATAGAAGGAACTTGCTCTACACTGAAGTTTTCTATAACCATATTCTTCCAAGTTCCTTCCTACATATGCACTTATTGCCATTCTGACATGCCATGAATTCTAATGTCTTGTGCAGCTGATATCTATCAGTAATTCATGTGGCATTGTGAGACAGTAGGAGGGTTTATTAAAAAAAATATTTGATCTTCCACGCCTGTCTATGAAACTGCCATCTGTCCATCCTTTCCTATGACAAATGTGTGTGTGTTCTGCATGTATGTGTATATTTTTTCTTGTTGCCTCTATAAATTTTTGTCTCCCTCTTCTTTTCTTTCTTTAATCTAGTCGTCTTAATAAATTATGTCCAATTCCTAGGAAAAAAAAAAACTTCGAAGAAGTAATGTATAAAAGATTATATCATCATCTAGAAAGATACAACCAGGGCCGCCGAGAAGGGGGGGGGGGGCAAAGGGGTCGAGTGCATATGGGGCCGTGAGCAGTAAGGGCCCATCAGATTAAGTGAGTCTAATTATGTACTTTTTATTATCATGAATAATTATTCCTAGATACATATGGGTACTATAAAATTTTGTAAGAACATGTAAATTTGACATATTAACTCAACAGTAGTAGAATTAATGCAAATTACCACTTCATATGTAAATATTTGACTTTTATATAATAGAATATCGTTTTCCCGCATTAATGTTCACCAACACAACACTTGAGGGCCTCGACATTTGCCTGAACTATGTTCCTGTCGTTTGTACCAAACACGTTCAATTATTTATTGGCTTGTCCTTTTTAATCACCGCAATATGCTAGTGGACTCTCCCAAAATGAAGTTGCAGGATCACATTTCCTTTTCAGTACATTATATGTTTCGTGTTGAAACTTTTGTGTAGTAAATTCTGTCCATTAGTGTTACTGGTTATAGTTTAACTGCACAATGGACAAGTACAGGCATAAGTCGGGAGCTGAGAAGCACAAAGAGACACAGAAAAAATTGGAAGATATTAATATGGGTGCTAGACTGCGTGAAAAATATTATGAAGACATTAACAAAGAGATAAGTAACGAGTCGAAATATTTAAAATCAATTCATGCCTCTAATTTAGGGCCAACCCCACTGAAACCCATGAATCTCCTAAATAGTCTGAGGGAATTAAAACTGGACAGTTTATTTCCAAATATTAGTATAGCCATTAGAATATTCTATACAATTCCTGTGACAGTTGCTGATGCTGAAAGATCCTTCAGCTAAATGAAAGAAATAAAAAATGTATTGATATCAATAATGTATCAAGAACGACTGAGTAACCTTGGCCTCCTTAGTCTGGAGAGCAATCTTGCTAGATCTTTAAATTTTGATGATATAATTGATTATTTCGCATCAATGAAGTCAAGGAGAGTTGTTTGTTGATGTTGGACTGCAAGTTAGAAATTACAGGTGTTTAGGAATAATGTTTTATGAATATAATATATTGTGCTAATGTGAAGTTTTGCTAAAAGTTTTCAATGTATCAAAAGTGTATATTTTAGGTTTGTATCTGCGTATGGGGTTATCTTTTATTTATTGTGGAAATAATTATTATGGTTAGAATAACTGGTAACTTGTAATTGTTACTTTTTTCAACGGGGGTCCAAGTACAGTATTGCATAGGGCCCCATAAATTCTGTCGGCGGCCCTGGATACAACATTTTAGTCCCAGAACAGTTTGGATTTAGGAAAAATAAAGGCACGGAAAATGCAACATTTAGTTTAACTTACAAAATTCTGAAGGCAGTTAATAAAAAATTACAAGTTGGAGGGATTTTCTATGATTTATCCAAAGCATTTGACTGTACTCGACGAATTAGGTTATTATGGAATTAAATGCATTGCTCACTAATGGTTTCACTCATATCTCGTACATAGGAAACAGAAAGTCGAAATCAATTCAACTATGAAATTTACCTCAACATAGGAACTAATAATAATGGAATTCCTCAAGGATCAATATTAGATCCCCTATTTTTTATAGTGTTCATAAATGATCTTGCCCCCCTGAGCAAGTCATAACGCTGACCTTGCTGGTGACACAAGAGACGTCACTGTTGGGCCTATGTGTACGCCATCTCTCTGGAAACGTAATCAATTATTGATGGTACACAGTTCTACACATCTCCCAAGTTTGGAGTTGTTCGGGTCATTCTTTCTGGGTGTTGCACTTTTCACAAACAGTAGTGTGTGTGTGTGTATATATATATATTATACCGGGTGATTCAGTAAAAGTGTGCAAAAATTGAACAAAAATAGAGAGTGCACAACTAAACATTTTGAGATTGGGAACTTAGGGTCTGCAAAGCCAGATTAAGGTGATCAAGTCAGTTTGGGTTGACATTGTAGGCTACAAGATCTCATTGGGCCATATCTCCTACCTGCCCATCTGATCTGCCACATGTATAGGGTTCACATTAATGATATTAGTTCCTGAAAAGCTAATATGGCCATCTTTTCTGCGTTGCCGACTGTTACCAGATATCACCATATTAGGCTACATAAAATCACAAAACTACATAGTGAAACAATAATAATAAATATTATTTATTTTTCCTTATGATTGATCTAATATTAAAATGTATGGCAACACGAAATTCAAACAAATTTATGATTCATGAGACCTAACCTAAAAATTTATTTTATTTGACCACATGAAATGATTATTACGAATTTCGAAAACTGAATACCACTTTATAATGTATGCTGTTTATTTATTAATAATTGCTGTATTATTTATTAATACTAATATTATTTCTTTTTATTGCGTTCAAATTTCAAATAACCCTCACTAGTAACATTCATTTCATGATGTTGCAGCTTCTTCAAAGGTAAACAATGCTGTCAACATAATAGTTAGTACAAAGTAACTGCCAGTTGTAATGTTTGTCAATACCGAAATTCGAAACAAAGTTGACAAAAGAAAATTCAACCTGGGAACTAGAAAATCACTGTAATCCTCTAGCATAATATGTATTAATAGGGGAAAAATGGTTAGGTTTCACTCTTAGGTTATGTAAGATGATCCGGATTATATTCGTGTACTTGCCATTTGTACTAAGAATTTTGCCTAAATTGTTGGAGGATGTACCCTTTGCTGTCTGTGAGAGAATGTAACTGTAGCATGATGGAGCACTACCTCGCTTCAGTGTAAATGTCTGCAACCATCTTTGTTGATACTTTTCCTGGTCACTGGATTGGTTGGAGAAGCCCTAAGATTTTCTGCGAGGTCAACCAACTTAAATCCACTTGGATAATGTCCTATGAGGATATGTAAAATCACTTGTTATAAGTAGAGAGTGGAAAAATATTAAATTTCATATTTTATACCTTTCTTGGTGTCACTTGTGGGGTCCAGACCTGTCTTCGGACAGTTGACTAAATAACAAAAACAATCTCAGCAAAATGGGTTAAATGATACCAAAAGCAGCCATTGGAAAACAGCAACACCTCTAGTCTCAGATTATTGGCAATCACAATTTTTGTGTTCTGCCATGAGTAGAATCGAAATGGGGTACTTTTTTTTTCTAATTTCATATTTTATTAAAATGTTCATTTGTACAAATTTTCATAAATGGGTCATTCAATGTTAAATGATGCGGTAAATGATGCAAGCTGATAACAATGAGAAAGAAGAGTATCTGATGTGTGTTATCTGTGAGTTTGAAGACAATAATCTCATTTATAAGATATTTGTAGTGAGTTTAATTTGTTATCTGTAGTGCTCTAAAATGTTTAGCAAATACAAAGATGCTTAATTGAAATTCAGATTGCAAGAGGCAAGAATGCTCGACAATGCCATACAGCATTACTGGAAGCTTGTGGTAGAGAGACTTCACCATTTCGTATCGTGGCTAGGTGGGCACATGCGTTTTGCAGCAAGAGCGAAGATGTTCATAAAAATGTGGAGCTAGCAGACCATAATCGGCAAGTGAACGCTGTAAGAGCGCTGCTAGAAGAACACCGTTGTTGGTTATGATTTTGACAGAATCCTTCTTACTCATTCAGTTCCTCTCGGAAATCGTGTGTGCATAGTACAGTTACTTTCTGGAACACCATTTACAACCAGCAGTGCACCGTAAACGTCCAAATCTCCTGAATTCTCATCCTATTGTGCTACATGATGGTGTTCACTCTCACATAGCTGTGCCTGGTTAATTTACTTCGCAGATGGAACTGGGAAATTCTGGAGCATCCCCCATATTCTTCAGATATGAGTCTATGTGATTTTGACCTTTTCCTGAAAATGGAATTACCACTTAGAGGAGTTCGCTTTGGAACCAGACAGGCAATTATAGCAGCAGTAGAGCAGTCTGTTCGAAGATTAGTACAACAAGACGCTGTGGATGGCATCCGTCGTCTCCCTGAGGTGTGGAGGCGGGTTCTTCATGTTGGAGGAGATTACTTCTGAGCACTGCAACAACGTGACTGTTCCAAAAATGTTTTCTTTGTTGTTAATTCAAATGTTGCCACTAATAGGGATATCCTGAACTAGCACCAACAGATAGCGCACGTGTACTTTGAGGGATGCACTTTGCGTGTGCATTTGTTTTTCGGTATATAAACATTGATGATATACGTACAGTCTTACTAATAAACCGTGTATAGTTTTTATATAGACTTATGCAGAGTTGAGACAGAAAACTTTACTAATAAACCATGCAGAAGCGATGGACGTATAAACAGCCTGTAGCTATACAATGGGAATTTATATACACGAAACCCCTTGTTTAAATTGTATATAGAGAAAAAATGGCCGCCCCTCTAACAGCTGTTCGTATCGACTGTCATTTTATGATGGTTGCCTAGTAACCAAAGAAGAACAAACCAAAGAGCACAGAATAATTAGAATAATATTGCTGTAGCTTGTACTCTTTGACCAAAATATAGTATGGTAATCAATTAGAGCCAGTTGTACTATCGATACTTAACACGCCACACTAGAGCGCTCTACCGGATGCAGTAAGGAACCTCAGATGTTCTATTATCTTTCGTAACGAAGTAACGACGAAACTATGAAGCTGTGTAACAGTTGCACTGTTATACACGACGTATGTAGTGATTATTAGTAAGGAATTTACACACGACTTATAAACGAGCTACTCATTGTATAAGTATAAGACAGTTAAACTTCTGTATATAGAGTTTTTATTAGTAAGACTGGTAGTGTATTAGTATGTTAAATACTCTTAAAAACAACTAAAAATGGCAAATTTTTGTTATTTTCCTATATGTAAAAACCAGGGAAAGCTTTTTGTCTTCAATCAGGTCCCGAAATATTCTGAAATTATGCTTTAAACCTTAAAAAGTATAAGTAATTAAATTGCTCCTACTTCAAGTAAGAAATTGTTGACTACAGTTTCATTTTCGAAGAGGAAAAAGAAAAATTAATGAAGACATATGCAACCTCGACAGCAAGCTATGGTAGCTTAGATTATATTCAGCACTTCTAGGGGTCTCCGAAGTTCATGCCTGTAGTAAACTCTCGATAAACTGGGATGTTTATTATCCAAGACGATCCGTAGTGAAATCCATTTCGTGAATAATGTTTTTAATATACTGTACCCTAATTATTAAAACCATGTTTTAACTTCAAATTTTCAAAATCATCCTACATAGTATTCAAAACTGCATGTCCTTAACCTACAAAATGCACGACTAATCGTGATACTACTGCGATCATATTATATCATCCTATTAAAAACTGCATTTGATCTTTCTGCAACTACAGAAAAAAATACAAGGAATTCAATCTCGATAGTCTCTTCCCTATAAAAAAAACACATTGGTGGCTGCATATCCTGTTTTCAGCGTACGGTTCTTAAATACTAATGATTAAAGAGGGCAATATTCACCTTCGACATAGTTCCCATTTTTTTATTCATGCATCTCATTCCCAAAGTTCTCGTTTAGGTTCATGAGCATTCAATTTACTCGTATCTATATTCTGCATACTGCAGATTTCCCCACCCATCTCGGGGAATCGCTCAATATTATACAGGTTTACGTTATTATTTATTGTAAATTAAATTAAATTATGGGGTAAGAAAATATTGAATTATATTAAATTATACTAGGTTATACAAAATAATTGTAAATATAATTTTGACACGCACAGAAAACCAACAAGCGGGAAAACGTAATCAACCGTAGCATATGACATAACATAACCTACAACATGTTGCGCCGCATGGAATGCTCCTGCCATCTAGCGGTAAAACTTCGCATAAGATAGCCCTATTATTGAATGACCCATGTATTTATTCATATTTTCCAACACTGAGTCCTTCCTTTGATGTATTTCCAATTGATAGGAGAGTTTTGAAGACGAGCTTTGATTTTGTTAAGTGGAACAATAGCGCGTGTCTTACTCAATGCCATACTATTCTCACTTCCTCAATAAAATTACGAAAACATATATAGAAAATATAGATTACTGCCTGAATTCCCAACACTATGACCCTCATTTATGGCAAGAAAAACTATTTTCAATTTTATTTTTCTGCTATGTGAATAGCGCCTATTAACTGACAATTTCTGTATTTGTTAATTCTCCGACATCTGACAGGATCTTTATTAGAGGTCAACTACCCAACAAAAAACTGACTTTACCCCAATAAATGACTCCTACAACACATTCGTCTTTTAACTTTAAAACTGTAGGATTCTCTTTGTAGCATTCTCTTTGTACCATTACCATTCTCTTTGTAGCATTCTCTTTATACCATTCTCTTTGTAGCATTCTCTTTGTAACTCAAGGATAAGAACTCTCTTTGAAACATCTTCAGATGTGCAACTCGTCCTGCTAATCCTCCATGCATAAATCTTTCAACCAACGTGATACCGTGGAAACCAAAGGATGAAGCTGTAAAATATCTTGGAGTGCACTTAGATCGCCGTCTGTCATGGAAACATCACATCAACAACAAACTTAAATTGGCCTACTCAAGACTCGCTAAATTATATCCGCTCCTCAACAAGAAATCATCTCTAAAGCTACAAAATTGCATGCTACTTTACACATCTCTATTACGACCTCTACTGTTTTACGCCTGTCCTGTCTGGGGAGGAGCTGCAATAAGTGAAATTAAACACATCCAGTCATTTCAAAATAAAGTCCTACGAATTTCACTCAATTCTCCTTGGTTTGTCCGTAACAGCCAACTACATAGAGAAACTGGTATTGACACAATCAAACAGTTTATTCATTCACAAGCTAAGAAGTTCTATGACAACCTAGAAAATGTTCCAGGCGCCGTCCATTACTCTCTCGGAAAGAAGTCCACATTTCCCACCAGAATCAAGAGCCGACTTCCGATGGACCTCATATTATAATCAAAATTTATCATCACACCAACCTATGTAAACAATTACTTATTAACAATTATTTTTTGTTCATTGAGGAGCCCAATCTAGGCTGCCCTCAATTCAGTGTCATATATTGTATTTATAATTTTTAGAAATGATCTGTATAGCGCTAAATGCGCTGATCGATCAATAAATTGTTTAAAAAAAAAAAAAAAAGATGTGCCACTCTCTACGTTTGGACTTCCGTTGACACAATGTTTACAATGTTTTGAACAAAGTATCACTACAAATTTACAATGAGATAGATTGGCATGGCAAGAGGCAGTTTTTGAAATAGAAGGACTTATGTTTCATTGTTACTTGTTTATTTACTTTTATGACATCATCTGGTATTGAGCTTAGCTTAATTTTTGTATGTCCCACGCCGTGGCGTTGTGGTCTAAGGCATCCTCCTAGGACGCTCGTTACAGAATGCGTGCTGGTTCGAGTCCTCATAGGGGAAGAAATTTTCTCATGAAATTTCGGCCAGTGTATGAGACCAGTGCCCACCCAGCTTCATGATGCACTTGGGGAGCTACGATGGGTAGCGAAATCGGTTATGCAAACGAGCTATAACAGCTGGGGGGCTCATCGTGCTAACCATACGATACCTTCATTCTGGTTGGATGATCGTCCACCTCTCCTTCGGCATGTGGCTGTGAGGCCGGCAGCTGGCTGATCGGTCTTGGCCCTTCGTGGGCTGTAACACCACGGATTATTATTAATTTTGGTATTTGTAGCTGAATTTCGGGATGTTTGTACTAGACTCGCTCTTTTTAAGGTTGGAAATGCTAACAGACGTGTTTGTGTTTTCTGAATTGGTAGGACATATTATTTTTATGTATGGATTTCATATTTTGCCAAAATTTTCTTCATATTTTTCTGCCTTAGACAAAGTATGTGATTATGTCTCGTGACCAGAATATTGTACGAAATGGAAATATAAAAATTGGAAATTTATCTTTTGAAGAGGTGGAGAAGTTCAAATATCTTGGAGCAACAGTAACAAAATGATACTCGGGACGAAATTAAACACAGAATAAATATGGGAAATGCCTGCTATTATTCGGTTGAGAAGCTTTTATCATCCAGTCTGCTGTCAAAAAATCTGAAAGTTAGAATTTATAAAACGGTTATATTACCAGTTGTTCTTTATGGTTATGAAACTTGGACTCTCACTCTGAGAGAGGAACATAGGTTAAGGGTGTTTGAGAATAAGGTTCTTAGGAAAATACTTGGGGCTAAGAGGGATGAAGTTACAGGAGAATGGAGAAAGTTACACAACGCAGAACTGCACGCATTGTATTCTTCACCTGACATAATTAGGAATATTAAATCCAGACATTTGAGATGGGCAGGGCATGTAGCACATACGGCGAATCCAGAAATGCATATAGAGTGTTAGTTGGGAGGCTGGAGGGAAAAAGACCTTTAGGGAGGCCGAGACGTAGATGGGAAGATAATATTAAAATGGATTTGAGGGAGGTGGGATATGTTGATAGAGACTGGATTAATCTTGCTCAGGATAGGGAGCGATGGCGGGCTTATGTGAGGGCGGCAATGAACCTCCGGGTTCCTTAAAAGCCATTTGTAAGTAAGTAAGTATATTACCAGTTGTTCTTTATGGTTGTGAAACTTGGACTCTCACTTTGAGAGAGGAACATAGGTTAAGGGTGTTTGAGAATAAGGTGCTTAGGAAAATATTTGGGGCTAAGAGGGATGAAGTTACAGGAGAATGGAGAAAGTTACACAACGCAGAACTGCACGCATTGTATTCTTCACCTGACATAATTAGGAACATTAAATCCAGACGTTTGAGATGGGCAGGGCATGTAGCACGTACGGGCGAATCCAGAAATGCATATAGAGTGTTAGTTGGGAGGCCAGAGGGAAAAAGACCTTTAGGGAGGCCGAGACGTAGATGGGAAGATAATATTAAAATGTATTTGAGGGAGGTGGGATATGTTGATAGAGACTGGATTAATCTTGCTCAGGATAGGGAGCGATGGCGGGCTTATGTGAGGGCGGCAATGAACCTCCGGGTTCCTTAAAAGCCAGTAAGTAAGTAAGTAGTAGTAAGTAAGTAAGTAAGTAAGTAGTTATAAGAACTCAGTAAACGTGGTTATGAAATTATTTGTCAGGATTGTAGCCACCTATGGTGTGATTAAAATCAAACCAGGGATATTTTAAAGGATGTTGCAGAATCCTGTATACTAATGACGTGCTTGTATTGATGTCAGTGACCATTGTTTTGAGCAACTGTTGTGAGGTATAAAATAATACATTGATAACTCAGGTTTGTAAATTAGTCTATATAAAAATAATTTTAAAATGTAAATAATAAGTGTAAATGTAAATAATATGGAAACACTAAGTTATGTAAGATATGTTTAAGCCGATAAATCTGACTTTGCATACCCCAAGTTTCCTGTCACAAAATGTTCAGTAGAACATCCCCCATTTCCTGTGTAATATTTGCACACTTTTCTGAGTCACCCTGTATTTGGAAAAGTAAAACTTTTATTTTGAGTTTGGACACTTTCTCCTGACTGAGGGGCCTGTGTTCGCAGACGACTGCTGGCTGCTGTCTCTGGGCGCGGGGGGCTGGGACCTTGAGTGGGAGGAGATTGTGTTGCCTTATGACCACGGCGAGCCACGCTGCCGCCATGCCGCCTGCCTGTGCCGGCTGACGGGGGAGCTTCTCATTCACTCGGGCTCCACCCAACCGTTCTATGAGACCCGAATCAAACTCAAAGTAAATAACTTCACTAAGATTACCTGTTGATATAACCATTCTAACAAATTGAGGATCCCAATAAAACACCAGCCCAAGTTTAGAAAACTAGATTTTACAGGAGTAGGTTTTATTTTAATTATTTCAGCGTTACGTTTTAGTAATAAGTTTTAGGTTATAGTTTTACATAATACTGCATATAGCATCAAGTTTGAATGTTTATATGCTTGTGGGATGCAGAATAATTAAGAATTAGATTAGATTACCAGGAAACAATTGGCATTCATACAGTCCTCTCTGTAGATTGAAAACTCAAACTTTCATATGCATTGTTCAAGAATTAAAACAGAAAATCAATATCCCGAATTTAAAAGAAAAACCTACAAATTAAACCAAACCCTTTAACTCTATTAAATATGGAATATAATCTAAATTTAACAGAAGAAATACTGAAATCAGAAGTAAACACTGAAATACTAAAACAATTGTCTTTAGAGACAATTAATATTAGGTACCCTCCACAAAACTGGCTTCATTTATACACTGACGGATCCTTGATCTCCAGAGAACAAGGTGCCGGTGCAGGTGTTACGTGCTGTCTCTTCTCACTTTATAGATCTCTTGGGTGTGGAACAACAAGTTTTGATGGAGAAATCATTGCAATAAGTGAAAGTCTCAGGAATCTTCTATGCCACATCAGTAAATTTAGGAATGCAGTTATATTGTCAGACTCCAAAACAACTATTCTATCAATAGTCTCTAAACACACACCTTCATCTCAAACAGCAGAAATAACTAAAATGCTCTCTCAATTAATATCAAATAAAAGAATCGTATTCCAATGGATACCATCCCATTGTGGAATCCTGGGAAACGAGAATGCGGATGCTTTAGCAAAGAAGGGCAGCACTGCTACTTACAGACCTGTTACTAAATCTATGTATTACTCTGTGAAAAGATTTATTAAATCTACATACTTAGACTTCAACAAACAAAATTTGATAACACAATCCCAAGGGAAAAAATGGAACTCTCTGCATCAAAATCCACAGTTAATTCCCGATTTACCACGAAAATCGTCTGTAGCTGCATTTAGATTGGCAACAGGCCATGATTGTTTGGCCAAACACCTGCATAGAATTGGAATATATCAGTCCCCTAACTGCCCATTGTGCAACTCAAACCAAGAAATGGATTCGGAACATCTCAAAATCTGTGCTTCAGTGGCTGGTCATGATAATATCTTTGAAAAATATTGGAGTGCAAGAGGTCAAATGACTTTATTGTCAAACGCCTGGCATTAGAAAACAACAACATATTTCTCTTAAAATTCTCTTTCAAAATTCATTAATTTCTGTTTTATAAATTCTTCATGACCCACGTTTCAGATGTGTAGGTTATTATTAGTCTTATGATTGTTGTATAAATTTTCATTTTCAAAATCATGTGTGAAATGTGTGCTTGCGTGTACGTGTGTGTCCAATGCTTAGACGTTTGGCAATGAAGCTACCGGTCTTCTTGCACTCCAATACTTTTGCACTAAGGTATTTTCTTCCTCTACAGCTGCACTTCTTTTTAAGATGTTCCTTATTTCTGTCTTCATTGTGTTGCATAGGATACAGGAAAGTGTATTGAATGCTCCTAGTCTGTGTAGGTGGCTTAATAAAGTCATGACCTGTCACCAATCTAAACAAAGCGATGGCAGATTTTTGTGGTGCTTGTAGAATTTATTCTGGATTAATTAAATTTGTTGTGGATGATTTGTTTTATAGAATGGCTTCATTTCTGTATTCTTGTTGTACCTCTTTTGCCAGAGCATCTGCTGTTTCATTTCCGTGTATACTAATGATCTTTTATAAAGTGATCACATGATTTATAATTTTTATGGATTTTGTTCCAATGATTGTTAGGTTTTCTGTCAAATTTTCATACAGTAATATTAATTTATTGAATACTTACTACCATTGTAGGCTGCCTACAAAGGCAAAGTATAAAATAACAAGAAATACAATTCCATAGTACATACATACAAGTATTCAACAAATTTTGATAAAATTGAAACTAACTAATGCAAGTCAATTTATCCTTAAAATATTAAACAAAAAATTACTTACTTACAAATGGCTGTTAAGGAACCAGCAGGTTCATTGCCGCCCTCACATAAGTCCGCCATCGGTCCCTATCCTGTGCAAAATTAATCCAGCCTCTATCATCATATCCCATCCTCAAATCCATTTTAATGTTATCCTCCCATTTACATCTCAGCTTCCCCAAAGGTCTTTTCCGTCACGTTTCCCAACTAACACTCTATATGCATTTCTGGATTCGCCCATACGTGCTACATGCCCTGCCCATCTCAAACTTCTGGATTTAATGTTTCTGATTATGTTAGGTGAAGAATACATTGCGTGCAGTTCTACGTTGTGTAACTTTCTCCATTTTCCTGTAACTTCATCCCTCTTAGCCCCAAATATTTTCTTAAGCACCTTATTCTCGAACACCCTTAACCTCTGTTCCTCTCTCAAAGTGATAGTCCAAGTTTCACAACCATAAAGAACAACCGGTAGTATAACTGTTTTATAAATTCTAACTATCAGTTATTTTAAATTCGACTGGATGACAAAAGCTTCTCAACTGAATAATAACAGGCATTTTTCATATTTATTTTGTGTTTAATTTCCTCTCGAGTGTTATATTTGTTACTGTTGCCCAAAAGTATTTCCATTTTTCCACCTTTTCAATGGATAAATTTCTAATTTTTATATTTCCATAAACTAAAAATTAGAAATAAACTAACTCAATTACGAGGTCTGTCTAAAAAGTATCCGACCTTAAATTTTCCCGCGCAAAGTAGTGATTCTAAGGCGGCGCCACTGTGCACGGTGGAAGGAGGAACCTTAATGTGCATGCTTGAATTTTTTCACCGCATTCGCTTGTGTCAGTCACTAGCTGGTGGTCGCCAAGTAAGGTGCTGTTCTAAGTGTTTGTCGGATTTAGTTTTCTCGCAAGATGACTGAACGAACTGAGCAAAGATACTGCATCAAATTTTGTCAAAAGCTTGGTTTCTCAAAGTCAAACAATTCGTAAGATTCAGTGTTTGGGGAAGATTTAACACAAATTAAGTTTCAACATTCAAAGATGGCCTATCAGCGGAAGCGTTGTGGCAGGCCCCAAACTGCTCGGAGTGCAGCTGTTGTTGAGAGGGTGCGAAATTTGGTGATGGCAGATCGTCGTTTTACCGTAAGATTGCCGAAGAGGTTGGGTGAGTAAAGATTCTGCACATGCAATTTTGCGTGATGATTTGAACATGAACCGAGTGGCTGCGAAATTCGTGCCCAAGTTGTCCCCGAACAAAAAGACCTCCGTCGTGATGTTGCACAGGACCTTCTGGACACCGCCAACACTGATCCTAGGTTTCTGAACACCGTGATAACTGGACATGAGTCATGGGTGTAACCCAGAAACAAAAAGACATCGTTGGAAGCATCCCGAGTCTCCAAGGCCGAAGAAAGCGCGCAGGTGCGAAGCAAAATCAAGGTGATGCTGACTGTTTTCTTTGTCCGTGGAATTGTGCATCATGAATACGCACCGGAAGGACAAACGGTGACAAAGGAGTACTATCACGATGTTCTCCGGCGACTCCGTGATTTCAGCGCAAAAGACCAGACATGTGGACGGCGAACAACTGGCACTTGCATCACGACAACGCCCCCGCACATTCATCCCAATTGATCCACAAAACATGGAATTACAAATTTCTAACCTCCCTACTCTCAGACCTGGCTTCTTGCGACTTCTGGTTGTTTCTAAAATTGAAGACACCACTGAAAGGATCCCGTTTTGAGAGTAGAGAAGAGATAATGCGGAATGCGACGAAATGAACACCATTCCAAAAGAAGACTTTCAGAGGTGTTTCCGGCAGTGGAAGGATCGGTGGGCTAAGTGTGTGCAAGCACAAGGGGCCTACTTTGAAGGGGATTAGGGTCCCAACCCCGTCAGGTATTTGAAATATTTTTTCTGGCTAAAGGTCGGATACTTTTTAGACAGGCCTCGTATTTTTAAAAAATCTCAAAGCAACGTTAAAAAAAAAATTTAAATTTTATTACATTGATTCCTATAAATCTGGGGCAACCCCAAAAGGCTAACAGAGCTGTAGTTTTTAAGTTCTGGAGGTCTAGGTGGAAAAGTTTCCAAATCTTTACCAAATGTTTCAGTATCGTGCCCCTAGTGCCAACTAACATGCCGTGGAGATGAATCTTTTGAAATGGTGTTTTTCTAACTCCTTACAAATATTTTATTTCTTTGCAAGTAAAGTAAGTGTGTGAAATATAAATCACTGTTACGTACATAACATTTTTCAAAAGTTTGTCTTACTCTGAATATATTATCAAGAGCAGATCTATTCTGACGAAAACTAATTTGATAGTCATCTGATTTCAATTATTTGGGTTAATCTTGTATTTGACAAAATGGCGAATATTTTGTATGCTGTGTTTAGCGTGTTGCTTATACAGGGTGATTCAGACCACCCGTAACACTCATTTATTTCGGAAACTAGTGCATGAAAATTTTCGAGACAAGAATATTTATAACTAAACCACATGTGAACTTTCACTAGAACTTGATTTCATCAATCAGCTCTAACAGGAAGTAGGTCAGTGGCGTATCACTTTAAAATTTCAAATGAGAGTCGGGTCAAACAGGGTACCATGTTGTTGTTGTTGTTATTGTTGTTTTCTAATGCCAGGCGTTTGACAATAAAGTCATTTGACCTCTTGCACTCCAATACTTTTCAAAGATACTATCATGGCCAGCCACTGAAGCACAGATTTTGAGGTGTTCCGAATCCATCTCTTGGTCTGAGTTGTACAGTGGGCAGATAGGGGACTGATACGAGGGGGATCCAGGAAATAACGACCGTTCGCACATACCCGCCGTGCAGCTGACTCCCCTTCCTTGTTTGAAGGTCAACTGGCTTCCTTAACATGTATTCTCATAATGTTGTGAGTACTGGTTGCAACAAGTCGCCATTGTGCATTTTGTGCTACTTCAAAATGAACGACGTGATTGATAATCCCGCCGACTGTGAGGTGAGGAGTGTGATTCGATTTTTGAATGCCCGACATTTGAAACCTGCAGAAATTTACCGGCAATTGAAAGAAGTGTATGGTGATACTGTAATGAATGAAAGAAATGTGAGAAAATGGTGCGAAATGTTCAACAATGGGCGAACAAATGTCCACGATGAAACTCGACCCGACGCCCATCACTCATCACAGAAGACCTGAAGACTAAAGTGAACGACAGAATCTTGCAAGACAGGCGCACATCACTCGACGAATTGCATATTGCCTTTCCTGACATTTCTCGTTCTTTGCTTGGTGAAATTGTGTCGCAACATCTTGGCTACCACAAAATCTGTGAACGATGGGTTCCACGGCAACTGAGTGACCAACACAAAACTCAGAGAGTGGCCTCAGCATTGACATTCTTGATGCGATATCACACAGATGGAGACGCCTTTCTTGATCAAATTGTGACTGGTGATGAGACCTGGGTGTCTCACAACACCCCAGAGACCAAGCGCCAATCACGTCAGTGGCATCATCCCTCATCACCCAAGAAACCGAGAAAATTCAAACAGACTCTCTCAACACAAAAAGTCATGGCTACTGTCTTTTGGGATCGCAAAGGTGTTCTTTTGCTGGATTTCATGCCAAAAGGCACTACGATCAATGGAAATCGTTATTGTGAGACTTTACGAAAACTATGGCGAGCCATCCAAATCAAGAGGCGAGGAATGCTTTTGAGAGGAGTTGTGCTTCTTCACGACAACGCCCGCCCGCACACTGCTGCTTCAACTCGAGAATTGCTGGATCAATTCGGTTGGGAAATCTTTGATCATCCGCCCTATAGTCCAGACCTTGCTTCTAGCGATTTTCACCTTTTCATTAAGCTGAAAGACTTTCTGGATGGTACGCGTTTTGGAAGTGATGAAGAGTTGAAGAAGACAGTGAACACCTGGCTTAATGAACTGGCGGCAGAGGAGTGTAACACGGGAATTCTAAAGCTAGTGAACAGATACGACAAATGTTTAAATGTAGGTGGTGATTATGTAGAGAAGTAAAGAAAGCTTCAGTTATGTAACAGACTTTGTTTTTTCAAATAAATTTTTTTTTTTAATTATTACAACAAAACGGTCGTTATTTCCTGGATCCCCCTCGTATTTTTTAATTAAACAAGTATTTACACAATTAAAAAAATTGGTTTAAGAAGGAGTTTCTTGAAAGTGAAGTTAGTCATCAAATTTATTATTGACTAATTAAAATGTATATGTTAAGTAATGGGGATGTGTGAATGTTATGAACACGTGAAAAAAAAATTGGCTAAGTGGAAAACGAAGGGATTGAACATAAAAATCATCTTACATATTGTTTGGCTGTCCTATATACTCAAAACTTTCTTCATTGTGTAAATCTTTGTCCATCGAAATGCTATTGTTGGTATTACAATTCTGTGAAACAGTACGTCACCTCATTGAAAAAATTACATTCTTGGGGTGGTTTCTTGATAATCTTCATTATCAGATGAAGTAGGAGGAATGTAATCATCAGGGTAGTCATCGCGGAACATATCGTCAGAACTTAGATATTTCACTTTCATTATGCTGATAGCTGTTTCTTGTGGGGAAAAAAGGACCATTATAGTGATATTTGTTTTCCATTAATTATCAATAATCTGAACACATTACTCATATATTTATCAATGTGCCAAAAAAATTACAAATAAACTATGTTATCATGCTTAGCTGTGCATAACACAAATTAAATTCCTGGATCTTTGCGAGAGAATAGTAGCAGCTTCAGTTAGAACTTTGTCAAAATAAATATTTTCAAAAGTTGTCATCAGGTAGAACTCTGTCACATTGCTAGTTCGTTCATTTTTCAACAAATTGTGCTGAAATGTGTTTATAAGCTATACGGTATTATGAACGGTGATTACAAATGAAAAACACATTTTTGCTAGTTTTGTTAGTTACAACCTTGTCAAAAGAAGGCCATGATATACTGTATACCTACACTGCTACGGGTTTCTTGGAGAGACTGGGTAACCAAATGCAGGACTCTACTCATGAATGCATGATGTGGTAATTTGCTTCAACTCAGTGTGCTTATTTATATACGAGCTATTCCATCTCAAATCGACCAAAATATAAGAGAAAATTGACCTTACAATTTCGAAATACAATGAAACTTTTTTTGTACGTAGAGAACTGTGATACACTGCTTTGTGCAAAGTTTGAGGCATCAGAACTTCATAGTGTTTAAATTTAAAATATTTAAGTTTATCGTATTTTCATAAAATTAGCAACTTTAAACTGTTGTAGCTCCGAAACTCTTTCACCCAATGATCAAAATCATGGTTTATTTTGATGCTGAGAAATTAAAGTTTATATTGACATATAAACATATTTTCTTACTTTTTATGGAAATGGAGAAATTGAGATTTTTCCTCATTAAGACGCCTTTGCCAAGGAAAAAATATTTTAAAAATATATAGTTAGATTCCGCATTGAAAGTACAAATAAACACATATTTTTTACTGATGGTATGTTGATAAGAAAGTTTTAAAATATCAAATAAAGAAAATAAATAGTACGCGCGTGAACTGACTGTGAGACGGGAGCTAGCCGAAACGAGCAAGGCCAGAAGACAAACACGTGATGTTTCGTCTATTAGCACATAGCTGGGCTAGCTTTATCACAAGTTTTCATAAACACAGGAGTAAAATGACGCCCAACGCTCACTTATTTTCAGCTCTCGGCCAGTGCGTGTGGTACTGCGCCGTTCAAGTCCAGGCATGTGAAAATAATCTATTTAATACCCTCGAAACTTTTTGCCATACCTCTAAGCAAACAATGCCGAATCCCTCTTAATAATGCAAGGTTTTTTCTCAATATTTTTTTACATTTTTACAAATTGGCAAAAAACCTAAAAATAAGTAAAATCAGATTATCTGTCTCTCTGTGTGCAATAAAAATAAGGATTACTTCTTGACATAACCTACCAAATGTCAGCTTCAAAATGAGCTCCCGTTCAATGTTTTGCAGTAAACGGTTCCAGAGTTCTGAGCGCTGAAAGAGGCTTGCTTTTATAAAATACGCTAAATTTGTCGCTCAATAGTACGAAAACCGTTTGACTTTCGATAGTATATTTTTGAAAATGCACTCTCCTCAGCACCTTGTATAAATAGGGAAAAAATTAGAGTATGAAAAAATTGCGAGGTTTTTTTACTGATTGATTTCATATGGAATAGCCCGTACAGTCTTGTTTGGCTCAGGCTGTGTGATTGCTAGGTTACAAAGTGGTGCTTTGCTTGTTGCAGGACCACGCAGAGGAGATGCTGGTGATCAACTTCACTCCCAAGTCACTGTTGAGGTGAGAGCTCTTCTGAATTGTGTTGCCTGGCCTTGTGCACGTGGGGTTCTCTAATGTTGTGTGGTTTGCAGGTTGTGCCTGGACGCAGTTCTGATGTACGAAGAACAACTGCGTGCAGAGTGGAACTGGTTGCCACAGAACCTACAGAATGTGTTAAATGCCCGTCTAGATCAGTGCTAGTGACGTCATGCCGGCATGTGTTATCAGACTGCACCAAGACTGTGTGTGAATGGAGTGCAAGGAAGATGCGAGTGAACAGCAACGTTGCCTCTCAGTGTAGTGTAGTACAGTGACAGTTGAAGAGTGTTTAAGTTGGAGTGGAAGAAGAGGGGCTTTCAGGTGAGTGGAACTTAAGGTATGCAGCTGACCTTCATTGTGTCCCACTGGTTGTGAGCGATGTGCAAAAAAACCGTTCATGGTCATTTCTTTAAAAGAAAACTGCAGCAAGTTAGAGGAAGCGCAAAGAAAGCTTGCCCATTTGACTGCTGCGCAGAGAACGATATTCGGTCCTTCTGCCGTCATGCTCGTTACAGGGCTGCTATGAATCACGTAATGCTGATTACAGGGCGCATTCGAAAGCGCGGTCTTGAGCTGTTCGTATCGTGAAATGTATTGTGCAGAGCGGATAGAAGCTAGTGTGTGCGTTACATATTCTGCGTTTTATCCCTCATATCAGGATTTTTTTATAGAGGTCGAAGTGTGTTTGTAAAATAACAGAGTTCTATATAACATTCTATGTACTTAACAATGCCCCCCCGTTGGCTCTAAATTAGGAAGTGCTAATGAAACGTTACACAGTCAAACTAGGGAATTATTTATAACGTTTATAAATGTATGAAAAACGAAACAGGCTCCGCTCGTAACATAAGGAGTATATATAGATTAAAATAAACCGACCATAGTACCAAGCTAGTTATCGGAACATTTCAATAAAATCACATAGTATTAGTTACAGTGAAACCTGTCTAAAGCGGCCATCTGAAGTTACCTTGTAAAATGGCCGTTTTATCAGGTGGCCGCTGGATTAAGGTTGCGGTTTTTTTATGAATCAGCATGAAAATACTGAATTTCACTCACTTTTTAGAACTCTGTGCGTACAATAATCATGCATATTAATGTCAGCCTTTTCAAAACTCGCTTGCGGTACCTCAGTTTAAATGACTGGATAATACCTTGATCAAGGGACTGGAGGTGTGATGTCGTATTTGGGGAAAGAAACACCAATTTCACAGATCACATTGCGATTTTGTCGTTTAGTCTTAGAATTGAAATTGCATAGCTAATTCTCAAACAATGATGATGTCATCCAAGCTTTATTGTTGGCAGTCCATTTCACCTCCAATAAGCCCATGTCATTATTTTTCTAACATCTCGGTTTTAATGATTTCCCTATCATTAAGAGTGGTTCTTTTTCTCCTGCAGGAATAAACCAAAAGAACAGAGTTATTCTGTCTTTTGCCAACTTTCCCCCCCTGATGCTCTTTTTTTTCTTAAAACTTAAGTTTGTTAGGGAGGGCCCTGAAGAAAAACCTGTTTCGTCAACATTGTAAATGTTCCTGAGTTTATATTCCACAAGAATTGAAGGCAGTCTGTTTTTTCCATTCTTCAATAACATTGGTTGCAATGTTACCTCCTTTACCAGACACAGAACGAAATGCAATGTTATGCCGTTTTCTAAAGCACTCTAACCACCCATTACTAGCAGCAAAATTTCTTACATTGAGTTCTTTGGCAATTTCAAGAGCTTTCTCTTGAATCATAGGCCCACTTATTGCCAATTTCTTCACCCTCGCACACTTGAACCATTCGTAAACGAAATCATTCACATTACTGAACACAGATTCTCTCTTCCTCCCATTCTTTTAACATTTCATCTTTATTCTTAATTATTCCGTTTATTTGTGTCCTTCCACATTTGAATATTTCTGCAATTTGTCTCGCAGATGTTCCCTTCTCACTTTCTTCAATCATTTTTCGTCTCACCTCTAAACTTAACACCACTCTAAATTTATTGTTAGACATGATTTCTCTCTCAAACTAACTTCACAGTTCCTCTGAATCAAGTGAATGAAAAGAAGAAAAGTTCGTAAAAGCTGGTCCATATAGAGAAAGATAGAAAGAGGAGAAAAAAAAATTTTAAAAATTCCAATGGTTAACTACCTAAAACATACTGTGACATTTTCGATAGAAAAAGTCCGTGTTTCAATCCTTAAAAAACGAGTAAGACTTTATAGCTGTGCAAGGTCGGAGTGGAAAGTGACAAAAGAGTCATAAAACAGTAACCAACTAACCCCAAAGATATGGAGGGTGTACTGTTGTACACTTAGCTATTGCTTCCTGTCCTCTAACCATCGAAAAAATAGATCAGGCAGTATCCGTGAAAAGATTTTTTGTTGGACAGTGACCGTTATAGTCAGGTTCCAATCCAAATAGACCCCGGCCGCTGGCTGGCGCATGAGGTGGCCGCTAAATAAAGAGAGAATTTGTATTGATCTTATGGAAAATCCAATTGGTTCCAGAGAAAATTGGCCTTTTGGCCAGGTGGCCGTTTAAATGAAGTGACCGCAAAGGCAGGTTTCACTGTATTAGTATTTTATTACAATGTCTTAATATCAATTGGATACTTTAAAGTAGAAAGGTGCAAAGTGCCAAAATCGTAGAAAACGAAATTATTATGCAGAAAAGTGCAATGTGCCTAGGAGGATGATGTATGAAAGAGGCTACATCCACTTGTGTTTCTTAAGCGAGATGTTACGTTGCCAGCACCATTCAGTTTCAGACGGTAAGTGCCCTGTTGAGCTGCATCATAGAATGCAATGGATCTTCAACAGGTCATGTTTGTGCCCAAACTTACACGCAGCAAAATGTTTTACAGATGTCAGCTTTCACGTTATATCATTGGAGTTTGTGTATGTGATAAAATGCAGTCTTAGATGTGTATGTGGGATGAAAGCATCGCGAGTAGAGGTGCCAATGAGATTGCCTCATGTGTACTAAAACTGATCAATATGGACATAACAAACAAGAAGAATATGATAACTGTGCAGCTGGAAACAAAAATCGTGTAATGGTTTTCTTATGTCTCTTTTTAGTTGCCATAGGTTTATTTGAACACATAGAACGTTTCCTTCTCAGCGGCCACAGTTTCTTGCAATGCGATTCTGATTTCGCTTTGATTGAAAACCGACAGAACGTGACAAAAGCCTTCATTCCTAGTGACCTGCTTAAAATCGTACAAGACTCTAAAGTTGTAAAACCATTTCAATGCTAGAGCCATATTTCCTTAATATGCAAGATGTTGATCAACTAATTTCCATCAAGAACTTGAATATTTCTAAGGCATGTTGCATTCAGTATAATGTTAGTAAAGCAGGTAGTGTTTCTGTGAAACAATCCCATGATAATGAAGCAGTACATACCATTAAAGTGCTTAAAAAGGAAAAAAAAAAAAACATGAAAGATGTGCAGTCAGCATTGTTTCAAGTTAAAGCATAAAATAGGGAAATTACTGAAAAAAAAGAAGGGGGATCTACTAGAATGACTCCCTATCTTCCAAATGAGGAGCATAGGCAGTTCTACAGGCAGATCTGTGAGTAAAAATTGCTCCAGAATGGGAAAAAATAGGTATTGGACTTTGCACCATTCTACTGCAACTGTACCCAATACTTAACCCTTTTCACAATCTGTGTTATATAATTAAATATGGAGAAATAATGTCTTTACATACCACTATTATTAATGAGTAAACACTGTACTATTGCTATTTTCTATCAGTAAAAAACCATGACACAAATATGAGTACAATTATTCTTATAGCTACATTTTTTTATCTTATCTCCAATGACACTTTGCACCCTTCTACTTTAAAGTATCCAATTATTACACGATCACATATTTCTTGTAACATCTTTGTAATTTCATTCAGTGATATTATATGTAAAAGAATTCATGCTTCTGTATTTTCAACAATGTTATGTTATTAGTTACTCTGCAACTAGGTTTAGGTTCCGTTACAAGTGCTGTGATAAATCTCACTCGAAACATCAAGCCACCAGACGACTGAGAACTGACGACAGTTTGCCAATCGAATCGAAGCGAGGTCGAGTGCACCCGAACGTTTCCGAAAGTTCGCGCAGCTTTCCGTGGCAAGCTCTTCTTGCGTCTACTCTACTCTTGTCTTAGCATTTGTGTTATGTTCCAGGCTGCAGTTGTATCTTGCTGCTTGCAGCCCAAACTGTGCTGTGATGATACATGGAGAGTGAGATGCCTGCCAACGTCACGTGGAGTTCATCTTGAAGGGTTTCTTGTAAATAAAACGAAAATGAATTCAATGAAATTTAACTGTTGACATAATGCTCTGAAATTTTGAACAACCGAACTCGAAATTATACTGTCGATTAGCTTCACTTCAATCAGGTGGAAGAAGAAGACAACCATGTGTTTCTCATAACGTGTTACCTTTTTTTTTAATAAAATACACTCTCTGTGTAAATAAAACTTCTGTTCTTCATACATCATTACTAGGGAGCGGATTTTTATGTGCTAAAAAATAAATATATTTATTTTTTATGTGCTAAAAAGTACGAAAATATTTGCTAAAAATAAAAAAAAAATATTTCTTTTAAATATGACAAAAATACCTTACTTAGCTTGGGGAAAAAAATGTTACTAGGTACTCACCAACCACACTTGAGTGCTAGTAGTTGACCAAGAATTGCAGTGAACAACAAAGGTCATCTCCAAATTCTCCATCACAAATGCATGCCGATTATCTCTGAACAACGACTTATACTGTGAAAATGATCTTACCATATCACAGGACGTCAGACGTGCATATTTAAAGAGAGGAATGTCACAAACACCATCAATTTCACCTACAGGCACACCCTCCAATACTTGAGCAACTTTACACATTTTTTTATATCCACTGTTTTTCCCAAACACATTCTGGAATTTGTCCCTTTGTAATTGTACTTCTGAACCTGGTAGCGAGTCTAGTTTAATATTCACGGCACGCACCTCCCTGTTTCAGACAACAGGTTTTGGGATGTTTCGAGTTTTTTTATGGTGTCTTACAAAAAGCTTAGATTTGCTAATAGGAAAGCCAAATCGTTTTTTAAACAACCATTTTTCAGTATATCTTGAAGGATATCGAATGACGCGAGAGGCGAGAGATTTGTTTAAATTTAATAATGTTCATACCCGAGCACTTATCTGTTGTGTTTCACAAACAAAGCGTGGAATGAATTCATCTTCAGCAACAATAAACATTCCTAATTATGTGTTGCAAGATCTCTCCTCCTTGTCCATGTTAATTTATTCTCTAATAATAACACTGATATGCTGCCTAGCAGTTCTCAGAACTTGAGGCGATACTATTACGAAAATGGATCACGGATACACCACACAGCGCTTAGAAACACGAAGCAACCAAGAATTCTTAAAAAGATAACGTACTTCTGAGTGACATAATTGATTTAGTTTTAAAATGTTTAAAAGTTCTTGTAAAAAATTATTTAAGTAAAAAAACTTCAAGATTTATGTGTTTATTATAGATTTCATTAAAATATGTATTTACATAATTTTTTTGTTAAAATATGTGTTTTTATGTGAAATAAAAATCGGGTTTTAAACTTGAAACTTCATGTTCGGAATTTTTTACTTTGTTAATTGTGTTTTATCATACGCAAAAATAATATTTAATTACATAGGAATCCGCTCCTTAATCATTACGTGCATGTTTACTATCATCTTTGTTTCACTTTGCCATTGTCATATGTGTAACGATTATGCATCTCCCTATCCATATTTTCCTGCTGAATCGTAATAGTTATCTACAATGTGAGTATCATAACATTTCATATTACAATACGAGATTGAAAAGTTGTCAATTGAGGTCGCAGGCCGAATTTGACAACTTGGCGTCATGTTGAAAGACCTGGCTGCGTCGGGAGTCGATCGCGCGTCCGGCAGAAGGGAAGGCGCGCAGGAAGGCAGGCGGCAGAGAGAGGAGGGCGAGCTTCAGTGGGCACTGGGGCACGGCACCGGGAAAGGAGACATGGGCTTCAGCAAGGACTTGGGCCGTGGCGGAGAGAGAGGGAAGGAAAATTGACTGCGGCGGAAGTATCACTTCCACACGTCTCACTGTTCTCGTGTACACTGACCATACTCGTGTCACTAACCTCGCATTAATGACGACTTATTGTCATCTACTTTGAGTCTGTTGATGTGTTCTGTTCTTGTGCTTATGGAAAATGTTCACTTTCCCCGCGATTACACTCTTGTATTCTGGTTTATGACTGCAGAAAGATTTTTGTATTTCAAGTCCAACACATTTTTTCTTGAATTTTGTTACTGTCCCAAAGTACGCATCTTGTTTCTGGAACATAATCCCTTTGCATACATATAAAATCTTTTAAAAGGAGGATCAAAGGATGACTGTCAAAGGTGAGCCATTTTACACATATTGGGTTGGTGCATAAGTTCGTAGCGTTTTTATTCCGCGTGTTGGTACTCCAGTTGCTATGGGTTTATTTATCGATTGTCATTTTTTATTTGAAGTTCAATTATTGTATTGAAGTTTTCATTTTTGCAGGTAGTGAGTGGAGCCGCAGATGCTAGAAAATGGAGTGTCAAGAGGAGAAAGTGGAACATTTCCGATATATTCTTCTTTTTGAGTTCAATGGAGGGGCGAAAGCGGCTAGAAACATTTGCGCCTTGTATGGGAACAATGCTATTGGAGAGAGCACGGCAAGAAAATGGTTTTCTCGTTTTAAGGAAGGTCGTCTTGACATTAGTGACACTTCACTTTCCGGAAGACCTTCGGGGTTTGATGAAGACCATTTAAACACATGATCCACCTCAGTGTACCCGAGAACTGACAAATGTGATGAACTGTGACCATGCCACCATCGTGTGACATTTGCATTCAGTGGGTAAGGTTAAAAAATCAGGTGTATGGGTGCCGCATGCTCTAAGCCAAAACCACAAAAATCAGCGGGTGGCCATATGTGCATCTTTGCTTGCTCGTCATCGATTGCCTCGTGAACAACATCGAACATTCCTATCCAATATCGTTACTGGTGACGAGAAATGGTGTCTTTATGATAACATAAGGAAAAGAAAGGAATGGTTGAGCCCAAACGAAAAACCAACTCCCCGTACAAAGGCCAGCACGCATCCACAAAAGATGATGTTATGCATCTGGTGGAACTGTGATGGTGTGCTGTACTATGAATTACTTTCACTGCCGACATTTATTACCACCAACTGAGACGTCTTGCACACGAAATCCAAGAAAAACGAACAACAAGACTATGTGAAGTGATGCTACTCCACAATAACGCCCGTCTGCACTCTGCTAACCTGGCACAAAATGCTATCCAGGAGTTGGGTTGGAAAATCATTCTGCACCCACTTTATTCACCTGATCTTGGCTCTCAGATTTTCCCTTTTCTGCTCTCTATCAAACAACCTTCAAGGAACTTCCTTTCCAGATGAAAATGCGCTCTGAACATTGATTGACGACTTCTTTAACTCAAAACCACGCGATTTCTACAGGAATAAAAAAACTACTCCAGCATTGGCAGACGTTTGTAAATAGTGAAGGAAAATATATTGTTGATGATTAACTTCTTTCTTATTGTATCTGACGTGTTTAATAAACTTCTGAAAAAGCGCTACGAACTTATACATAATAATAATAATAATAATAATAATAATTGTAATAATAATAATAATAGTAATAATTTGTGGTGCAACAGCCCAAGAAGGGCCAAAGCCGACCATACAAGTTTTCATACTCGTATAATAATCTAATGCGACAACCAACCATGAAGGGCTACAGCCAACCATTCAATTGTTGGCCTCACGTTCACATGCTTCAGCAGAGGAGAACGATCATCCAATGAGTATGGGGGTAATGTGTGGTCATCGAACCTCCCAGCTGTTATAACTGTTTTCGAAACCGGATTTTGCTACCTAGCTCAGCTCGCCAGGTGTCTTTTGGTGCAGGGACCAGCATACTCATATATTTGATAAAAGAATTGCGAAGTTTCTGCTAAGTAAAATTAAATACGCGTTTTTAGATACTGTCATCCTCTGAGGAGTTTAGTGCTGAGAGGAATGCAGTTCCGACTAGTCTAGTGCGGTACTGGAGTGGGGGGGACAGTGATAGCGGCAGTCTGGAAGGAAGTACAATCATACTGAAAACATTCGCCCAATTTACGAGAGCAGTATGCCTATTAGTTTTCTAACGTATTTTTGGCGAGATAGAGATACAACCATTCGTACTTACGTGTTCAGAGAAGGAAAGTATTGTAGAATAAATAAAAAGAAGAATCATACTATAAAATTTAGTGATTAGTAGAATTGAATTAAATTTGTAAAGTAATCAATTTAAATATACTGTACTGCTGAACTCACTTGAGAAGTAAAACTACTTGATTTGCATTGTAAGACATCACCAACAAATGATTTTCGCATGACATTATAGGAATCTGTTTTTCACGATACCAATCACACATATTCAAAAATTCCAGTAGAATAAGACCAAAAACTTTTCTATGGCATGTTTCCTTAAAAATGACTTGTAACGGTGAAATATTTAATATGAGTAATTCATATAATATTAACATGGCTAACATGGCTGACTGGTTCTCAGTCAATAAATTAGTATTAAATTGTAACAAAACTAACATAATTCAATTTAAATAAAATTCAACGTAAATTTCTAGTTCAATAATTAACAATATATCCCTGGGTAGAAACAACAACAACAAATTTCTTGGCTTAAAAATCGATAATATGTTAAATTGGAAAAATCATATTAAAGAAATTACCCCCAAACTAAATTCAGCTTCTTTTGCTATTAGATCTATGCAAAAGATAGTAAATATCAATACCTTAAAAACAATATACTTTGCATACTTCCACATGGAATGAGTTTTGGAATAATATTTTTGGGAAATTCCACAGATAGTAACAATATATTTCTATTACAAAAAAAAAATTAGAGTAATTAGAATAATAGTAGGTGCCAAATCTAGGGAATCGTGGACTATTTTAAAAAAACTACAAATAATGCCCATGGCTTGTCAGTATATCTTTTCATTAATAGTCTTCCTCGGGTATGTAAACAAGAGAAAACTTTGTAACTAATTCAACAGTTCATAGCATAAATACACGTCAAAAATGACTTTCAAGAAGTTCGGCAAATCTATCGTGCTATCAAAAGGAGTGCGTTATATGGCAGTAAAAATGTTTAATAGCCTCCCTATCAATATAAAAATTAAACTCAAAACATAAAATTATTTAGGGCCAAATTAAAGAATTTACCTGATTTCTCACGCCTTCTATTCTGTAGGTGAATTCATGATTCAATAACACTTCAAAATTGATACTAAAACTATTTGTTGTACTAGTATATTTGTAAAGTCTCGTCTGTATATATTTCATCTAGACTGTGACTATAAATTAAGATTTTATAATAGTATTAAGTTTTTTGACTTGTTCCATATTCTAGCTGTAAGCATGTATGAATACCATGGAATGTTAATAAATACAATACAATACAATACAATACAACATCAGGGAGATGTATGAGCAAAAATTGCGACAATATATTTAATATATTAACAACAAAACCATATAGGCCTAGGTAAACAATATTTATATGAAATATTCACACACTACTACAAACTGAAGACTGCATATTTTTGGACAATTAATACTTTCCACTCTGCTCGGCTTAGCTGTAGCAACAAAAGAATCTACCTGCAACCCCCCGCACCGATGGCAAGAATACCTCAGGTCCCAGCGCTAAACTCGTCGGAGGAAGACAGTACATGTACCGTAATTTTGAAATCGAATCTCTTCCCAGTAAGGCAGAGAAAATCAACTGATACTGTACATATTTGTTATTTGTCAGCCAATTTTACAATTCATAGGTGTGGTGGACTTTTACATTTCTGCGTTTCGATCCATCATCCCTTTAATATATACCTGCATACCATCCTTTTTTGTTAATATATTCATTTGCCAAGTATTTCTTGATTACTTCCTATTCTTCTGTTTTAACTGAATTCCTATCTATCCTAACCTATCTATCCTCTTATTCGCTCTCATCCCTAGACTGTCTCCCTTCTATTCCTTGCTTTTCTATTAATATTGCATATTCCTTTCCTTAATAATTTACATCATTTATGTATTTTTTATTCTCTATTCTTAAACAAGATAAGTGATTCATTTCTAATGCTTTAGGTTCAATTTGAGTCTCATTTTACAAACCTATTATCAACAATTGGCTCTATCTGACAAATTCAAAAATTTTACAGTCTGGATAAAAAAAACCAAATGACCTGTTTTATACAAAAACTTTTTGCCCAGACATGTTCAAACATTTTTAACAAGAGCCAAACAGGTCAATTGTCACAAGATTGTACTCATACACCGATTTCACATTGGATAATCCTACTTGTCTGTGTTGTAATAATCATGATGAAGATCTGAAACACATTCTTCTATACTGTCCATCCATAAACCACAAAAGAAGTAAATTAAAATCATCAGTACCAGTTGCAGAAGACACAGCCCTGCAGTATATATTGACTACACCCCAACTCTGGCTACTAGCAACAGGCATCTATAATGAACACCGATCAAAATACCCGTCATTTCAAAAGAATGAAAAACACCTAATGAACATCTCAACCATTATAGACAAAGTGGAACCATGTTAATAGAATGGACTTTAGACTCCCAAGACAAATTGTCAGCAAACAGCTGGAAGACATCTTTGGGACGCCCCCTGAAGAAGATGTTTGATTATTCTCGATGATGATTCTCAAATCTACATACTTTTAATCATTCTTTTCCAGTTATTTTCTCCTAAATTTTGAATACATTTCCATTTTTACAATACTTGTATCACTTATTTGGGGGGAGGCTGAGACGTAGATGGGAAGGTAATATAAACATGGATTTGAAGGAAGTGGGATATGATGGTAGAAACTGGATTAATCTTTCTCAGAATAGGGACTGATGGTGGGCTTATATGAGGGTTGCGATGAACCTCTGGGTTCCTTAATAGCTATTTGTAAGTAAGTAAGTGTCCCGCTTAGAGGGATCGAGAAATAAATGCTAACCATTTAAAATCAGATGAAGTTATCGTTTTGATTTACATCTGACAAGATGCAGAAACTGTCCAAGTTTATGCACCAATTGTTTAAAAACAGTTGGATGTTCATGCGCGCATGCACACTAACGTTTATCATGGAAACAAGCCTGGCGCCATTCAGTAGAACATTCCGTCATTGGACCATTCTTCTTCATCGAGGCGACAATCTAAGGGAATGTGTATCTGGACATGTGCAGAACTTTTGTTGTTGATCAACTCCTCCAGGATCGGTTTTTCAGCAACAAGGAGAATCCTTGCCTGGCCACCTAGGTCACCCAACTTGACGCCCATTGATCTCTTTCTGGAGCTTTATGACTAGGGATCGGATTTTTATGTAATTACATATTATATTCCTTTTGATCTAACCGTATATAAATAACAAATCTTTGCGAATCTTGTAATTACCATTAATATATTAAAATTTGATACTACATATTTTTGCATATTTACCCAACATTACATATTATGGCTTGGTATTACATAAATCTACATAATTAGGGGTTTTATTCATTTCTACTTCACTAAAAGGAAAAAAAAAAAACTTCTGCTGGGGAAGTTAACAATTTGAAATACACCGATTTAAAAAAACCTTTTTACTTACCCAAGAAGAGATATAATTGTTTTGCATAAGTCTTAACAAGCCTTTCCCATGCAATTTGCAACCTTACCCACCCTCTTCCTAATCATTCCAGGGAAAACCCGTGTCAAGTCTGACATGAGCTGCAATAAAGTAGCAGAATTTCGAAAAGAAGCTGGAGTAAAGGAACAAACTGGAAATATGTTGAAATATTAAAATAAATAGCTTTTCAGGTTATTGCTTGACCTCTTTACTTTAAATTTAGTAGACCTGTACGGAAATGGGATTTTCTGAGGAATTAGAAAGTACGGTTCTCGGCTGGAATAATCCTACCCTTCTGAATGAGACAGGAATGTCACTTTTCAAACAACAGTTTGTAAATGCCTATAGTTTGAGGTTTTAGTAGGTACTTTGTTTCTTACAGGGAGCAGCTAAAATGCATATGTGCCACATCTTTATTTTCTCCTAATCCAGTAAAGCGAAACAGTGCTTGCAGTACTGTTGTGTCATTCATTTCACTCAGCTCTCTAGTTTTAGTACTTAGAGTATAAAGTGCAAGCAAGTTTATCTACCGCTTTTAAGTAACTAAAATGGCCCCTGTATCTTCAATCCTAACAACAAAAATAAAATCGTGGATGGCAATGGACGAAACTTTCACTACAGATGGAAAAATAGTAATGTGTCAATGTGCGGTAAAAAAGTTGGGTGCTCTATGAAATCACAACTGGAGAGTCTTACCTATCCTATACTTGCCATATATTGATATTAAATATTTTCATGATTTTACATATTTTGGTACATATTCAGCTTATTTTTCTTACATAAATATGTACACATCCTTCACACCTTGGTATTACATAAAAATCCGGTCCCTATTTTTGACGAATGTTATGTACTAATGTGATACAATTGACACTTTGGAAAAACTGAGACAACTCATTATAAGTGCAGCTGCACTAATCACTCCACAAATGTTGTGGAACACTTGGCGGAAGGTTGAGTATCTTTTGGATGTCTTCAGGGTAGCTCGAGGTGCACACATCGAGTGGCACTAATCATTCTCCGAGACTCAGAGAGTTTTTACATCAAGTTGTACAGAAAGTTATGTTCTAAAACCATTATTTATACTTCAAATTAGCACTTATTTCTCGATCCCTCTAAGCAGGACACGGTGTATTTACGCGTTAAATATTATGATGCGGCAGCTCAGGATGATTTGTGATGCAGCAGTAAACCTGAAGCCTGCACACACCAGCTTCCAATCCCCTCCACTGCACTACAAGCAGGATGGTTTCTTTCGCGCATTGTTCTGTGTAACCCGCAGATTTTCCATCCCTTTCTAACTAAACTTCCCTGGTCACAAGGCTCGCAAGAAGCTAGCTTTGGCATTGAAAAGAATTTAGTTTCCAAGTTACCCCTTTCGTGAGTTGTGTTCAGTTGAAGTGTTAGTGTGCATTGTGACTGATATAATAATGAGTGAAGTAACAATTCCTGGCACTAATTTGAGGACAATTCCATTATCAAGACTGACTTTCGAACAAAAGTGTGATTTAAAAAATAAACGATCAACTCCCTTGCTGTCAATGAAGGACACAACCAAAAGACAGACACATACTTATGTAATTATACCAATACTGTATCTATTGACCGTTAATATTGTGATTTCTCTAAATATGACCGGGAGTGAGGTAATGTTATACGTATACATGTGTATTTGTTAGAGATATGTGTAAAATGGTTATATTGCAGACTTTATAATAATTATCCTACTTATGAGAGTTATGCTACAATTCTTCAACATTTCCATTTTACTAGTTTGCAGATTAGACGAAATTATCAATCTTTAAACTTTCTTTATAAAATTGTTGACAATAAGTTGGACTGTGTTGATTTATTTTATTATATAGCATTATATGCACCTAAGCTTAATACAAAATTTCGAAATTTATTTTACATACCAAATGACAGGATTTTTTCTCGTTGCCAAACTTTCAGAACGGCCCCAAGGTTCACTCTATAAAATTCGGCCTTCTATAAAATTGAATATTTCCCTTTCCCGGGGGTAAAAGGCGGTCAGAGCGTGGTGCCGACCACACCACCTCATTCTAGTGCCGAGGTCATGGAAAGCATGGGGCTCTACCTCCATGCCCCCCAAATGCCTTCATGACATGTTACTGGGAAACCTTTACCTTTTTTTTTTTTTTTTTTTTTTTTTTTTTTACCAAGGGCAAATACTGAATCCCACAAAAATTCCCCAGTTTTCCAAATGTTACAGTTACCGTATACAATAAATTACATCCTCATCCAAATGTTGATATTTTCAATACGAATTTCTCTGGATACAGAATTATTTGTTATCATATTTTACACAATATTGTTGTTAGTTAATTTGAAGCTACTTTCACACCTTATTTCAATTTCTCTTTTTTTTTTTCTTTCTCTGTTTTCTATTTTGTTTCAGTTTTTAATAAGTGTATGCTCCTTTTCCTTGTTTATGTTTTATAAATTAGTTTGTAAGTCTTGAAGATTGTAATTGGGCTTTGGCTGTTATGTTCAGTGACAAATAAATCAAACCATGAAATATTTTACTACTTACCATTTGAGGTCATACCTTATTGGTGTTAGTTACGAAAATCCAACCAATCTTCGGACTGCTGACTTGACATCGACTACTATTTATTTTAAGACTATATTTTTGCAATACATTTCCTTATATGTACATGAAAGACAACTTGAGTTAGCTTCCCCTGCTCAAAATTTCATGCTACGCTACTGCCATTAGCCTTAATTTTGTTATGATCTCTTTGCTTTGGATTTAACACAGTTCGAAACACGTTTCTCCCGATCGATGTTGTGATTCAAATACATATGTTTATTACGCATGTTGAATTGCACACATTTATTTATTCTTTACTTTGTTGACATACTGAATATTAACAGAACAACTACTTCATCCTCTTATCCAGCCCTGTCTATAAGTTTCTAAGATAAGAAGTGTATGATATTATGGGAATTACAAAATGAAAATGAATTATTTCTTCAGATCAAAATTTCAAATTAAAACTTATATCCAGAATGCTGGCTCAACCAAGTGACAAAATCACAACTTCTAAAAAAAAAAAAAATAGAAATTACTTTGTTTTAGGTTTGATAAGTGATCTCAGATTAACATAAATGAGACTTGAAAAGATCATGTTAATTAGATAATGAGAAATTGCTGAAGTAACATTCTAAGAAATAAGATTCTAATACATAACATCCATTGTTCAATGCTATTCGACACAAACTGAACAATGAAAATTTGTGTAAGAATATATAAACAAATTTATGGATAATTTCTGCAAGACTGACATTTATTTATAATTCAGTAGACATCTCTAACAATAAAATATTTCATTCTCGCTGTGATATGATGTGACGTAGTAGTTCTCGAGGTGTCACCCAGCAACCCGGTGTGAGGTCACCAGAAACTCGCTGTGATGTGATGCAGTAGTTCTCGAGATGTCACCCAGCAACTCGCTGTGTTGTGATGCAGTGGCGTATGCTGAACCTGGAGTTTGAGTGTTCTGTTAAAAATATATAGTTGGTCTATCTCGCACAATTATTATAGGCCTAAGTGAAATATCGGGTCAACATTAACTGCCATTAGTAATATATAATTTGGTATTATTTATAAATAATAACTATGTTGATGACCTAAAAATCTACTTAAAATGATAATTAAAATGCCCTTAAACTAATTGAAAACTGACATAAAATTAAAACAAAATGACATTTAAATATTATTCAAAGTACTCGCACCACAACTTGTTAAAAATTAATCACCTTGTTTCAATGACTGCCCTGCAAATGCCGGAGAAAGGAGGCAACTACAAATAACGTTATTCAAAATTGCATTATTTATGATCAAACAATAACCATGGCCAGCATAACCTGTTTGAAGTTCCACAACCCGCTAACTATTCTACATTTTCATATTGTGAAATAGAAAAATGTGTAGTGTATTGTTCGCTTTTTGTTTTATATTGTTGCACTAAATTCGGAAGTGGCGGGATAGGTCTACACTTATTCACTATATGTAATTTCTCTCCTAGTGGGCAAGAAGAGAATGGCTTTTGCAAAAGATCTTTTACAGTGTACATTTCCAAGTGCTATTATCATTAAATAAGTAATTTAAATTGTTCACCTGCGCTGGCACACAACTATGAACCCTAGTAAAACCTAAACACAGTAAATTCACTCACACAAACAGTAAACACACACGTCAAACACAATATTTTGTAACGCTATTGTTGTATACAGGACGACCTGCGAACTTGAGAGAAGCGAGTATCCCCACCATGCCACCTTGAGTGCGCAGAGAATTATAGCTGTAACTCTCAGCAGGGGATGTTCTTTTGTACGGACAGGACAACCAGACCAGAACTCATCCCACTTCGTCAGGCAGAGCGTACGTTATAAAACAAAAGCCATTCTGGGGATGGTGTGCACATTCAACCAGCAGGCATTTAAAATATTTAAATGATAATGAATTAAAATTAGTCTTGAACTATATACGTTAACTTCCAATGAGATTACCACACATTTAAATTGTGATAAATTAAAATTATTGTTGCATTATATCAAACAACTTAAAATAAAAATGAGATTACCGAATTTACAGGGTGTCCAGCGCACACCTTGAACATCCGCAATATACGCCCCTGTAGTGATGCAGTATTTCTCAAGATGTCACCCAGCAACTCGGTGTGGTGTCACCCACAAACTCGCTGCGATGTGATGCAGTAGTTCTCGAGATGTCACCCAGCTTGTCGCTTTGGTGCGATGTAGTAGTACTCGAGATGTCACCCAGCTTGTCGCTTTGGTGTTATGTAGTAGTTCTCGAGATGTCACCCAGCAACTCGCTGTGATGTGATGTAGTAGTTCTCGAGATGTCACCCAGCTTGTCGCTTTGGTGTGATGCAGTAGTTCTCGAGATGTCACCCAGCAACTGATGTGATGTAGTAGTTCTTGAGATTTAACCCAACAACTCACTGTGATGTGATGTAGTAGTTCTTGAGATGTAACCAAACAACTCGCTGCGATGTGATGCAGTAGTTCTCGAGATGTCACCCAGCAACTCGCTGCTTGTGATGTAGTAGTTCTCGAGATATCACCAAGCTCCATTGTGATGTAGTAAAGCTCCATATAGTCTTCATTTCAGACGACATTACTTCTGGTATTTTGTATTCATTTTCTTCTAGGTTGTAATTATAAAAGTTTATATTTTCTTCACTGAAATTATGTTTAACATTTTGTGTCTATTTTTGTGTGTTAAATTGATGCAATCATTTTCTTATTAGAATGAACATTTGTTGGTCTTGGCAGGTTCTTTGCAGAAGTTTTGACATTTTATGAATAACCTCATTCTTCAGTTGATCTATCTTCACATAATATTCTTCTAGGAGGAATAGATGATTATTACAAGCTGATTTGTTGTTGATGGATGGAGAGAGAGATTGCTTGAAGTAGGAGTTGTTAGCGATAAAGTGGGTTCGTTTCTCATGAGAGAAGAAGATGTGATTTGTTTCCTTGGTTTTAGCGATTAGCGATTGTAGAAGGTATGGTCATCTTTTTACAGGTTTGGATTTCTTTTCATTGGAAGAAATGTGGCGATTTGAGAAGTTCGTTGTTATTTTGCAGATGAATAAAGTTTTCTTGTATAAAAATGTTACTTCAAATGAAGTATTGGAGTTGAGAGCAGGATATTTTTATTCAAGAGAAATGTAAAGACATTTTATAATTCAGAGGTGTGTTCTTTTTTTCGTGGAGGTGATGTGATTTTCTTACGGAGATGAATTTTTTTTTTCATGTGGTGGTGTTACGATTTTATTGTGGATATTTTTGTTTCACATGGTGGCGATGTGATTTTTTTATGGGGATGAATTTGTTTTTCACATGGTGGTGATATGATTTTTTTATGGACATGATTTTTTTTTTCACATGGTGGTGATGTGATTTTTTTATGGAGATGAATTTTTTTTCACATGGTGGCGATGTGTTTTTTTTTTTTTTTTTTTTGAAGCTGAATTTTCTTTTCATGTGTTGGTTGAAATTTCTTTTTAAATTTCTGAATTATTTCTATATGCTATTTTATAATACATCGCTTGCATTACAATTTGTAATACAGCATTTCAGTTTCTTTACTTCTGGTGCCTAAGTACCACCAAAAGCAGTGTTTACAGAAAGCACAGAGGTAGGGCTCCATGCTTTCTGTATTGTTCTAAGAGAGATTGAACCACGCTTTATCATCTCGTTGCGCATGTTCAGTCCTCGGGTAGAGACACCTGGTGGCCATTCAGACGAGTCAGAGGCATAGAGATTGTCTGCATTTTGTAGCAGGGTTAATTTCTCTCCTTATCTCGGAGGGAAATGAACTCAGCCGCCTTTCAGTCAGTTGCCCTACCAACTGGTATCAACCAGGTGTGATCTGTTAATAATTCCTTGGTTGTGCGCAATTTACACTGCATTATATTTTATATGCTGATTTTTGTTCATATAAGTAAAATAAATGTTCTCGATGAAATTATTGACAAAGATGTAATAAGTGATTGTCTTTGTCTTTGCAATCACTGTTATTTTGGAATTTTGACACCGATGTATTCTTAGTTACTTTTGGTGCTTATGTACCACCAAAAATAATGTTTACACAAAGCATAGATGTAGGGATCTATGCTTTCTGTACTCTTTGGAGCGAGATTCAGCAATAATTCATTATCTCGCGCCGTTTATCCACTTCTCAGGTAGAAACACCCGGCAACCATTGAAACATGGCTGAACAACCCACAGCCGTTCTTTTTTTTTGTGGCAAAGTTAATTCCTCACCTCATCTCGGAGGGAACTGATCTCAAGCCACCTTCCAGTCAGTTGCCCTACCAACTTATATTAGTCAGGTTTGAGCTGTTCTTAATAGTTGCATTGACTTCAGTTTCCATCACGGATTATATTGAAGATAGTAGCTACAACTGTACTTAATATGATTGCGTTGACTTTAGAAATGAACGGATATGATATGATTGTCACAGCTCTGTTTTGAAGTTTATTGCTTGATTTAATTTTCTGTAGATTTAATTACGAATTATAACATATTTAAGTGTATCTCGTTACAATTTAATTTCGTAACCTCTTCCTCTATCGTGGGGTGCAAGATTTTTAGTTAAATGTCTTCCGATAACTAAGACAGAAATCCTGATTCATTCTGGTTGTTGCCGGGGCTCTATGCTTCCAGTAATAATCCTGAATTGCCTTCGATCAATTCGAAGTTTTATTAACTGTACATAAACCATACCGTTTCTATGTACTGTACAGCTCTGAATTTACGAAGTTGTAAGAAGCAACTAAACCGAACCCCGGCAATGCGAAGAGAATTAAAATTTGGATTTTTTTCTGCTAAACAAATCCCGACCACAACGGCCAACTTTCCCTTCTTCAGCCACACCGCTACCCACCCCCAGTCTCCACACCACCCGCAGTGCCACTGGCGTAGCTCAGGTGGTAGCTTGTTTTCCTGCTGACCAGAAGTTGCGGTCGGGCATGAGTTCGATTCCCGCTTGGGCTGGTTAATTGGATGGGTTTTTTCCGAGGTTTTCCCCAACCACATGACGAATTTGAGATAATCTGTAATAGTGGTCGTCAGCACTCGCTGAAGTGGGTAACGGGTAAGCATTGCCTCGTAATATACCCCGTCGTACAGCAGGAAGAGGGAGAGAGCATACCCGCCAGCAGACACGGATGCAGCATAATGTAGACTCTTATCCGCGGGTAATTGACGCTAGCCCGAGGGTGCACTGTGCTGATGACCGCTGATCTATGACGAATCCTCCGTCTTATTTCACCAAAATCCATTGTACTATCGTCAATTCAATCGACGCTAAATATCTTGGTAGTTGATACAGCGTCGATAATAATCCCCACTAAACACCCCAGTCTCCACCCCAAACCCGATTCCTCACTCAACCTCCCATTCCATACCCATCCCCACCCACTCTTGTCCCCATCCCACCCCCGGACCCCACAATCCCACCCCAGTCCCCTTAGTATGTACAGTAGTGGCAAAAAACCGGACCGACGGAATAATCAAAGTCCCCGAAATGAGCCACTGCGCATGCCACGCCCGCATTCACAAGATAGCGAGTAATCTACTGAAATTGTTGTAGTTTCGACTGCTGACGTAGCCCATTTCGAAAGCCATTAGAAAATAAGCTGTTAAAATTCATGTTCTGGGAATAATAAGGTAATTAAATAGTAAAATATTGCTGCAATCGAAAAGTATTGGGAATAAATTTGAATACGGAACAATATATACCGTGTTCCACTTACGGTGGAACATTTTTTATTGCGTTGTAGAAAATATGACCGTGCCCGCAGGTAATATGGAATTCGCCCGACACTACGTGACGCTCTTGGAAACGATTTTAATTGCACAAATGCAGTTCTGAGATTTTTATTGAACACAGGTTTGAATAAGGTGATTTAGTTTTTTACTAACCCGTTTTACTTAACCTCCGGACCCTTTACATCCGGAGGTTACATTTGTTGTTTTATATTTGACTTTACATTGTTGACATTTCGGACTTTATACATCCGAATATTTTATATAATTTTATCGTTTTTAAAATATGATTCACAATTTATCTCTGGTGGCCTTAGTTTTATTGTTTTATTTGTTCGTCTTGAAAACTACCTAGGGTCGTAGAATTGCTCACTTTTATGACTGTGTAGAAATCACCTTATGTATACTGCATTTGTGTGCCACGTTTTACCGTGACAACGCCTTTTAGTTCTTTTAGCACTCTGATTATTATATTATTTATTATGTCTTTGTTATATTAAGAATTTTAGATAAGGGCGCAAATAGACGTAGTGGCTGAAGCGTCCTTCTTAAACCCTACTACTACTGCTACTAATAAGGAACAGAAAAAAGTTTCCTTCCCAGGCAGGATTCAAACCACGAAAGTCTTGGTTACCAGTCTATCGTGCTGCCACTGTGAACAAGGCTCTGAAATCAGCTACAAGGGTCGGTCCGGTTATTTATTTTTTTTTTTGCCACTCCTGTACAAGGAGTTGCACCTCCATCTTCTGCGGCGATGGCGACGCCGATCCAGTAGTCCGGGAAGTGCGGCAGATGTTCCTCCCGCCGCGGTGGTGCACCTGGTGCGGTGCACCACCCCATGAAAAGAAAGAAACGGTATGGTCAATATATTGCCTGTAGCCAACTAATTAAGTAACTGTACTTCATAAGAAATAAGTCCCATAACACGAGTCGCCAAATAACGCCAACTATAACCATAAGTTGTTAACTTGAAGGAGCCTTTGACATGTGCGGGCTGTATGGTGCTGTACCAGCGCCTTCTAAGGCGAGGACGTAGGGTTGCCTGTGTCTGAACACATAGCACAGTGTTGGCATTCATGCAGCTATGCTCTTTCTTGTACACTGACGATATCTGAGCCTACTAATTGAGAGTGATCGATATTTTTTTAGTAAGTGTGTCTTATTTAGTTATTACTTATCTTAATAGATGGCGAAGACAATAGTCAGTGTCAGTCGTTCATAAATATACCCGCATTATAGAATTCAATTATTCATACCACTCTGCTAATTGAAAAAACAAAAACAACGCTGGGTTTAACTGGAAACCGCTGATATTATCAATAATGAGAATAATTTATGGTTAATTCACATAATAATTTTCCGTCACACTTTTTAACCACACGAATAATGGTGCCACCTATTGAGAACTAGCGACTCTTTCAAAGTTTGTACATTATTTTTATATCTTTCGCTCTGGCTTATCCCGTGGTTGGTTGCTTACACGATAGTAGGTCAGGTATGTTTGAACGCCAGTGTACATTCGCTGTAGCTGGAGTTCTTTTGGCTCTGTGTTCAAATAGAGTACTGGAGTCGTGCTAGACCTCCTCCTGCGCTGTCGCACCAAGTGTCTTTGATTGGCCATAACTCGTACAGCCAGTACATGCACTATACACATCATGTTCGACGTTAAGTGGAGCTATTTTGGCTCTGTGTTCACGTAGAGTACAGGAGTCGTGCTAGACCTCCTTCAGCCTGGTCGCAACAAATGTAACCGACTGAACATATCGTAGATGAATAATGGGCCACTTATGGCTCCATATTGAACGTACGTGATAGAAGTCTTACTAGACATTCTTTATATTGGCCACAACTCGTGCAGCCAGTACATGCATGTTCGACGTTAAGTGGAGCTATTTGTGACTCCAAGTGTTTTCTAAGTGACAGGAATCTGACAAGATCTCCTTCACCATGGCCATTTCACGTGCAACCAATTACATTTCATTCAAAAACACACATACACCCGCACATTGTCACAGAATTAAGCCATAGTGTTAATCGCATTTTTCTATATATTTTTTTATATTTCACTTTGTTTCTATTTAATATATTTTAAATTGATTTTCGTTGCTTGTTTTTCCTTTTATTAACTTCACATTAAACATTTAAAATTCATTATCGTCGTTTGTATGTGATATTAATTTTACTAGGCTTGCAAAACAGGAAGGTCTCCACTCAAGTATTCTATTTATACTGGTCATTGACTAGATGGTTCTTAATATCGCCCTCTGTGTTCTTTATTTACATGATCTTGTGAAGTGGCGTTGAAAATGTAACATTTAAGCCATATTTATTTGATCGTGTTTTGGGAATAACAAGAACTCAAGAAAGTATTATTAATGGTCTTCGTAGTCACAGTGTTAGTCGAGGTTTTGAACTTCTTATATCCGTCTCCCTTCCCTCACTTCTGTGAGGAGTATGAACCATTACTGAATGTTGTGTTAGACGCATTGCCTGACCCTGTGCAAGGGCAGAGATTATGACAACTCTGTGGAAGGAGAAATGGAATGAAGTATTATTCAGTTCAGTCCTGATATGAATTTTAACACTTGCGATATATTATTACAAACATAACAGTAGGAAAGAGTGACATTTCCTTTAAATAAGTTTAAAAGTAGCATTTACATTATATAAGTTTAGAAATTCTAATAAAATATAAGCTTAGCTATGTCTCAATTAGTGACTGAGTCAAGCTTTTATAATTCCTTAAAGGGAGACTAAGGTGAAGAAATTGTCATTTTGTGAAAATACACGGTTTTTACATTTTTTCTTTAAAATTACATGCAAGACTGGATTTATCACTCCACTCCTCTAAGGTCTGTTTCTGTCGCCATTTTTCAAGTGCTGCATTAAGCTTCCCCTTTAAACTGTACTATTCTTTTAGTTGTGTTATTATATTCATACGTAGCCTATTAATTCTTTTAAGTTAATACTTGTCTACCAGAATATATTTTCCTGTTTGTGATTATATTTATATGCTCATTTTTTATATTATTTTACTTATTTTTTATTTACTTAGGCCTATAAATGGCTTTTAAGGAACGCGTAGATTCATTGCCGCCCTCACATAAGCCCGCCAACGGTCCCTATCCCGAGCAAGATTAATCCAGTCTCTAACATCATATCCCACCTCCCTCAAATCCATTTTATTATTATCCTCCCATCTACGTCTCGGCCTCTCCAAAGGTCTTTTTCCCTCCAGTCTCCCAACTAACACTCTATATGCATTTCTGGATTCGCCTATACTTGCTACATGCCCTGCACATCTCAAACGCCTGGATTTAATGTTCCTAATTACGTCAGATGAATACAATGCGTGCAGTTCTGCGTTGTGTAACTTTCTCCATTCTCCTGTAACTTCATCCCTCTTAACCCAAAATATTTTCCAAAGAACCTAATTCTCAAACAGCCTTAATCTCTGTTCCGCTCTTAAAGTGAGAATGCAAGTTTCACAACCATACAGAAGAACCTGTAATATGACTTCTTTATTATTATTATTATTTATTATTATTATTATTATTATTATTATTATTATTATTATTATTATTATTTTATTTTTTTTTTAGTTAGTACTGGTATATCGGTATGTGTTTTTCTCAATGTGCTTTGATCCTCGATGAGTGCAAGAGAAGGCCGATGGCCTTAACTCAGGAAGCGAAATAATAATAATAATAATAATAATTATTATTATTATTATTATTATTATTATTATTATTATTATTATTATTATTATTATTAAATTGCTACACTACACGCCCTCTTACCTATTATTAGGTTTCCTTTGCTCTTTAGATGAAGGAATTTTACTACAACTTTCAATTCTTGGTCTGGGTGAGCCAGAGTGCTTACGCTGAAATTACTACTAAGAAAACACAACAGGAAATATTTTTCTAGTCACTACAGTAAACACATGTGCGTTTGTTGTTTGTTGACTTGCTGGTCACGTTTTTGAAAATTGTATAATTGTAATCTCAGTTCGTTTACAATGTTTTATACGTAATGTACAACTAGATAACTTTTATTAGTTATTTTATAGTACGTTAGGCTTTATTTTCTTATCTACATCTCTGCACTAACTGATCAAATTTGCGACTGATTCTTGATTGCTTGGAACTGTTGACGTCGAAGGCATGTGTTTCTCTTCTTTGCGTGTCAATAATTTAACCCATACATGGGCACAATTTTAGGTTACGTGAGGTACTCGATTTGAAATAATTTGTTTACTAGGATAGGAGACTGCAGAGTAGGCTATGGTGGGAAATATAAACTGCTGTGAGCTGCGTCACCTTATCGTAATCGCTAAGGCGTCAGTGGCGAATTATTAGGAAAGCGCTTGGTTAACGTGAGAGACTCGAAAACTTTTATTCAATTTGGCAAATTAATTCGGCGGCTTTAATCATAAGCCTCTTTACTATTTCTCCATCATTGATTTGATTTAAATCGCAGGCGAGAAATTGCGTAACTAGCCAATAATATTCCATCACGTTGTCTACGTTTATTTTCTTGAATATTCTGGCGTTTATCAAGATTACTTAATAGATTTGCACGTTCTCGACCTAAAATAATTTCAGAACATCATATTTCGTTTTCTACGCACATTTGATATTTATTTATATAATTTTTTTTGAAAATAATACGTATAAACATTTAATTCCTACTACCTTTTAGTGCAGCGTGTTTAAGGTATAATGTCGTATTTAGTATACTATGCAAATGTTAAGATCATAAATTTTCTTCGAAATAAGTTAGTACGAAAAATAACCTTGTAATAACCTTGTAATTCAGCATGTTCATTATGACATAAGGAGTAATGTCGTTGTATATTGAATTTATTAATGCCTAATAGGATTTTCGAGCATAACATACATCGTATGTTCTCCCCTTCTAAACAGCAAAAAAAAAAAAAAACTCTTCTATTTCTCATGAAATAATCATTTTCTAACGCGTACACACTGCTTTAATAATGCCATTATGCCACCACTGATATTGCTTATGAAACTGATATAGAACCTGCCCACGCCTAGGAGCTACTTGAGGGAGGAACGGGGACTGTGAAGATGATGTCACTCAGAGCGATAAGCTCTGTGAAGGTCAGTGAGTCACTAATTCTCAAGTGAGGCACGATGCCCATCTCTGATTTAATCAGTTCGTTGTCCTTTCTGGTATTGTGACGCTGATGTTTCTCTATAACTACGTAGCTTCCTTACGTAAGATATTTGTACTATCACGTTAGTCCAAAAGTGGAAGGACAGGCATGGGAAATATGTTTCCGCGCGGGCTTTGTTTACATCACCCTTTTCATTTCTCCTTCCGCAAATATTCTGTGTGTGGGCGCAGTAAGCCTAGGTTGAACCCGGCACATTAGCGTGTTGGCCCAACAGATGGAAGTCGTTCTGTTATATGAACTAAACAATGTTACAATGATAATAATAATAGTCATATTCATTATCATCACCTCCACCCTCAATGCGTCTAATCATTCTATTCTAATTTGTTTTATTGTCATCAACTTGCATATCGTTCTTGAATATCTGTGCATGAAAGCCAAGTTGAAGTTGAGGCCTGTACAGCATTCTATTTGTGTCTATTTTTACAACATGATATATGGTCATATTTTCTGATAAATGTGTCAGCCACCACTTTCTTTAATTGCAAATTGTTTTAGATTCATTTCCTTCCTACCCACATTAACAACTATTACATACGTAGTATAAACACACTTTGTGTCAGCAACTGCTTTGTTTAATTTTATTGTAACTTTTTGTAGATGTATTTCATTGTCAAAGTGTTCATTTCACCATTTTAACATAAATATTAAGGGCCACCTTTTATCAACGCCACTTCAGCTTTTTTAACCATTACATTTGATCAGTGAGATGGTATTTTACTCCACAATTATGACTATCGATGTTATCATCTTTATCTAGTTTCATTAAGTGTATTAACGACCTCAGTGTAAGTATGCGTAGCTAGTAACTGTATTCATCATCTCTGGTTACGCCTTATGACTCAGTACACTGGATTACACCAGATATTTGAGTAGGCGTATGGAGTCGTAGATTGTGTAACGAACCCCGGCCAATCATTTTCCCTGCTTGTACTCTTGATCCTTGTCTGTGTTTTGTTTCTGTTTGAGCTAGGAACCTTGTGGCACGATACTTCCACTGGGGCAAGTTACTCATGTCAGTATTTGCGATATAAGGCTGAGATAGGGCCATATTAGAACCTGTGGCGTTATTTGGCTTTTTTTTTTTTCATATTGCATTTTTCAGTCAGTAAATCGACCTATCAAACTTGATTTTTCTATTTGCGAGGAAGCTTGGCAACGCTGTAAATGACTAGTTATCTCCTACTAGTCAGTGATAGCATGTATCTAAACACTAACGTTATTTATGTTTCTCCATATTTGATTGCTAGTTTTCATGCTATTCTGAATTTGTACACCTCATAGTAACTGAAGAAAAGTCACAAGACTGACTTCGATAGCTGTGACTTTCTTGTTATCGATTTACTGGGAAATTATTTTATTTCATTCATTTCCTCGTGTTATGAAACTGCCTGACCTTACCATATCACGATTCTTGAACGCAAGTATTGAGTATTGTTCTTTGTTTACAGACACGTAGCTACCTATAATAGGTTGTTTAAATTAATACATTCATATAGATATCAGGAAAACTTTAGAGTCTATATGTTATTTAGTAGTCTATATAATGTTTAATAGGTTTATCAAAAACACATCAACAAGGTCCAGGTAACTTGTCCCAATAAGGGTTTGGACCCGGGACCGCTCGTTTCATAGTCAGACAGCGGAAAGGAAAAAGACAGACGAAGGAGGTAGCATATGCCGCTTGGTCGAGCTATATTCAGGGATGGCCAACAGCCATATAAAAATAACGACATAAAATTTCACGTTCCGTTTGAAGTTTTTACACCACTGTTTTCTTAATCCAACAGGCTGCTTATTCATATACACAACTCTTCCTCTTTCCATGCTTTGCGTTTGCTGCCCGCGCACGACGTCAAGGTCAGAAAAATGCGCTTGCTTTGACATCACTGCCATATAGGTTGATTACTAAAGATTTTATAATGGTGGAGAAAAACTGTCACTAAAAATTTTGTTATAACTAAGAATTTAACTATGAGTAAAAATTAAAATAAACTAGTAATATAATACATAATATAATAATAATAATGAAGCAGATTTGAGTCTTACCTTCTACATTTCGGCGACAAGCTCTACGAGGACCGCAGCCGTGGAAGGTGTTCCCCTACTTCCGTCCGCCCCCTTGTCCAGGCAACACCCCCAGTTTTCTAGCTTGCCTCATGTACCTATTGTAATTTGTCCAGTTCTTGTCGGATTCCCAAATTTTGTACAGATCAAACAGTCGCTGTTGCTCCGGCGTCAGGCCTAAGTCAGAGTCGTCTCTGTCCGTACTGGACCGTCCAGCAGGCTGCGAGGCGCCCTCCGAGGGAGCCCTCCCCGCACCCGCACCCTGCTGGCTGTCGAGTCTGTCCGTCCTGGACTTCCGCTGCCGACGCCGACTCGACTGGGGAGGACTATCGTCTGTACTCTGTGGGGGGGCAGTGTCTGTGCCTTGGCCGCCCGCTGTAGAAGGTGACGCCTTCGCTTCCCCCTGAGGGTCCTCAGGAGGAAGGTCAAACGTCACCCTCGGGCGCGGACGGTCGGCCCCCTGTTCTTTCCGTGTACCCTTTTTGAGAATACTACGGGGGGGAGGCGGGGGTGGTGGCGGTATGGATGAAGATGGCGGTGGCTGTGAGGGGGGTGACTGTCGTGTCACTGGTTGTGGGCGTATTGCTGTGGAGGGGGGCGCGTAAAAGTATTTAAATCTTGTGCAATACTGGGAGTGAGATGTGGATGACTGAGTAGGCGATGAAGGCGGAGCGACAGGTTCAGGGGGCGTGGAGGCATCATTTCTCTCCGCTGGACTACTGCTACTCCACAGGTAGTAGCCCCCCAACCCCACTGCCCCAACGAACCCCACAATTCGCACCAAATCTGGCCTCCCCAACGAAAACCGCGATGCGCCTTCCCCAACCGCAGGTCCTCCCTTCCTGGGTCCTGCAGGATGCGCTGGGCCTCGGCCCCCAGCGCCTGCCAGGAACCCACGTCCTAGCCGAGGTCCTGCGGCCAACGCAGGGTTGCAGCCCCTGGCCCCTGCCAGAAGGGCAGAGCCTCGGAGCACTAAATTATTCGCAGTTTGATACATTCCCTTCTTCATGTCAAGAAATTCACAAACCATAGTGTTTCCAAGGCAACGATCCTTCTTGTCGTGTCTGTCGGCCATTGTTGATGACGTCGACACGACAATACCCAAGCGCGCTCATACGTTGAAATACCGATACAATAAAAGATGCGATCGTTTTCACATCTTCTGTCTTCGAGATATTATTATTCCCTACATTTATATTTAGAAATGGTGATTAGACCTGCTATTTTATATCTAGACTAGTATACAAACACATAGAAATTGAATAATATATATTAGAATTCAATCTGCGTATTTTTTATTTTTATTTTATTGAGCTTCCTCAAATTAGAGGCTGCCATTAGACAAAGCATACAAAACAAAACAAGAACAAACAGATGATGAAAGATTACAGAGTAAGGAAAAAAGTAAGCAAATACACAAAGAAACAAACAATGGCAATTTACAGAATAAAAAAAAGTTACAAATAAAGAAGCAATGAAAGCTAATAAGAGAAAGAAAAAAGATAATGTTGCGTTAATTTTTTCAGTACACTGAATTAGAGTCCATATAGGTGGTTTCGTAAAAGTTTGACTGACTCTCTAACTATGAGGAGGGCCAGTCCATTCAGAAATGATTTGTGCAGTCCTAGGGTCTTACAGAATTGAGAAGAGAAGTTGGGTATCGTTCCTCTTGCTCCAAACATCAATCCCGTAACACTGATATCGTGAAGTTGGTAGCCTAAAGTGAGTTGCTACTCTTTCTTTACTTCATACAATGATACATGCTACGGGACTTCCGTCTTGTTTAAGGTGTTCATGTTCTAGCGAGTTAGTTTATTTATTTATTTATTTAATGGTGTATATATATATATATATTTACTCACTCGTTTGTTTGTTTGTTTATTTATTTAATCTGGCGCAGTTAAGGCATCAAGCCTCCTACTACACCACCAGAATACAAATAGACATACAAGAAGCAAATGCAGGGAGAAGAAGCAAATAAGAGATGGAAGTAAAATTACAGATACAAATACAAAAAGCAAATGCAAAAGAAAGAGATGAATTATACTAGTAGAAAATAAGATCACAATGTGCACATAACGTACCAATACAGTATATTGTCTACCTAATATGAAGGGTTCAGATCCATGGTGGGTCAAGCGCCATTTATTAAAAACGGAGAAACCAAGAGTTAATTTAAGTGAATACCATAGTTTAGTGAAGATTTACATATAATTGAGTTTTAATGTACATTCTTTATATAACTTGCTATATTTTGATTGAATTATGGTACTCAGTTCATTTTAACCCGTGATTTCTTCGTTTTTAGTACAGGGACATCATTTTATTTTTACTTCAATTTTTATTGTACCTGAGTGTTTGAATGTACTTCACTCCCACCCCTTCCACTAATGAAGTTTAACCTTCCTCCACACAGATCCAAGACCGCATATACAGTCATAGTAAACAGTACGTTCCAAAAATATGTTCGCGTTTTCCAGTGACGAAAGAGCTTTCAATATTGAATCATTTTCGCACAGGTACTGTCGTCCATTTGCCTACGTCGTATCCCGGTTTCCCCCCACCAGCTTTTATTCGCCAGCTAGTTGCTGGGCTGTCTTAGCTCTTTTCTAAGAACATTAATTTCTGTTAGAAATTGGACGTCTACGTAATATTATACAACTGTTTAAAATAACTTAAATAAAAGGGCCTCGTTAGGTAATTAACTGTCACGTGATTTCCTCCCTTTCTACGACCCTACGACATAACCAGTTGCACGGACAGTAGATAGCATGTCTGAGTAATCTTATCTTTTCGGATCGGGCAGAAGTGAAGATTGAATTTACAGTACGTAAGGTACTCTTTTATAGAGTAGGTACAGAATTATTTCAACATGAGTTACTAGTACGAAGGACAAAGCTGGTAATTGGAATCAGATGCAATAGTCTATAGTGCGATAATATGCACAAAAGAACTGAAGCCTGTATCGAAATAAAATGTGTTTAAATATCCATATTATGATTATTTTTAAATTTAACTTCATTCTCTATATTGTACGCTAATGTCTGTAGAAAGTATAATATAAACTGTATAATGAATACGTCCACATGGATAGCTCAATTCGTGAGTAAAAACACTCATTGTTAATACTGTACTGTATTTTGATTAAACAAAAACCTAATGAAAATGATCAAACTCAAAATCGCGATATTTCCTAGTTTACGTAAATGGATGAAATACTTTTCTTCCCTCCTATATCTAGCAAAGTGATTTGTTTGTATATTACGCCAGTATCACCGAACTCCAGTCGTGGAAGGGGATAGCAAACGGCGTTGATCCAAAGGTATAGCCAGGTTAATATTAAAAATGTTAGTAAAAATAAAATGATGTCCTTTTATATGGCGCTTGGCCCACTCTGGCTCTGAACCCTTCATATTAGTGATTAAGAAAAATGATTGAATATCTAGAGGTAAGTAGCTGACTGTGCAAATATATGTCTAAAGCGGAACAAAACAGTAACAATTTCGAAACGTTTGCAATAAGTTAGAATACTCAGTTCACTGCATTGCACTCTACGCAGTAAGAAAATGCTAAATGAGTTTGTTTTTGAACACTGCTAAATTCCGACAGTCTTTGATGTCGCTGGGTGAATATTCCACAAGCACTCATGGAGTACAGCAATTCTTGTGGGATAGTAGAAAACGCAATGGATGCAGATTTTATTGATATTAGTGATTGAGAAGGCACGTAGGCCTAGTTATTAAATATCACTTCGGAATATGTAAGCTTATTATATGACTTTCTTGTGCAGAACACATCACAAATGCTAACCACACCTACAGAGACATCAACATAGACATGGAAATACTACACATCCAGCCAAAAAGCCAGAAACTAAACACACTAGAACAATATGAAATATACAGACAGACAAAAACACACCCCAATGAAATTCTCACCACACAACTCAATTTCAGAAGACACAGGGTCGATTTCTAAAACGAGGTCTAGACCCCGGCCATGGCTGTAAACTCCGTTTGGATTTATAAAACGAGATCTTTTTCATTTTTCTGAGCCATGGCTCGAAACCATGGTCTGAAGCAGAGACCACGGCTGTGGCAGGTTTAAAACCTCAGCTTCACGTGTACAAGATGGAGGTAGTAGATCAGCTGAGTGATTATAGAAGGAAAATTTGTGTATACGAGTATTAAATCCTCGGATTGGATGATGAGAGACAAAAATAATTCTTTGTAACTATATAACAACGATAATTTCAGACGAATATTTCGATTTTCGAAGGAATCAACACAAAATTGAGCAAGAACGCTAAATAATAATCTGCAACGAAGTGCAAGAGGTGGAGGGTTGACAATTTTTTTTACACCTTCTTGTTGATTTCAGGGAAGTAAGATATAATATTTTATATTAATTATAAATTTATGCCCATAAGACTATATAACTTAATTCTTAGTTTTTACAGTAATTTTGGACATTTTATTTAATACTCGAAATTGATGTGGCCTTATAAAATATAAAGCAAACATGATTTTCTCTTGTTATTTTTAAGTTTTATGCTACTGGGGCTTTCCACGTAGTACTAGCCTAGTAGACTCGGTTAAGAGAGAAGTTTTATATGATATTCTTATTGAATTTGGTATTCCCAAGAAACTAGTTCGATTAATTAAAATGTGTCTCAGTGAAACATACAGCAGAGTTCGTATAGGTCAGTTTCTGTCAGATGCGTTTCCAATTCACTGTGGGCTAAAGCAAGGAGATGCACTATCACTTTAACTTTTCAACTTTGCTCTAGAGTCTGCCATTAGGAAAGTCCAGGATAATAGAGAGGGTTTGGAATTGAACGGGTTACATCAGCTGCTTGTCTATGCGGATGACGTGAATATGTTAGGAGAAAATCCACAAACAATTAGGGAAAACACGGGAATTTTACTGGAAGCAAGTAAAGAGATAGGTTTGGAAGTAAATCCTGAAAAGACAAAGTACATGATTATGTCTCGTGACCAGAATATTGTACGAAATGGAAATATAAAAATTGGAAATTTATCTTGGAGCAACAGTAACAAATATAAATGATACTCGGGAGGAAATTAAACACAGAATAAATATGGGAAATGCGTGTTATTATTCGGTTGAGAAGCTTTTATCATCCAGTCTGCTGTCAAAAAATCTGAAAGTTAGAATTTATAAAACAGTTATATTACCGGTTGTTCTTTATGGTTGTGAAACTTGGACTCTCACTCTGAGAGAGGAACATAGGTTAAGGGTGTTTGAGAATAAGGTGCTTAGGAAAATATTTGGGGCTAAGAGGGATGACGTTACAGGAGAATGGAGAAAGTTACAAAACACAGAACTGCACGCATTATATTCTTCACCTGACATAAATAGGAACATTAAATCCAGACGTTTGAGATGGGCAGAGCATGTAGCACGTATAGGCGAATCCAGAAATGCATGTAGAGTGTTAGTTGGGAGGCCGGAGGGAAAAAGACCTTTAGGGAGGCCGAGACGTAGATGAGAAGATAATATTAAAATAGATTTGAGGGAGGTGGGATATGATGATAGAGAATGGATTAATCTTGCTCAGGATAGGGACCAATGGCGGGCTTATGTGAGGACGGCAATGAACCTCCGGGTTCCTTAGAAGCCAGTAAGTACTAGCCTAGTATATGTGAAAATAGAACCATGCTACATTTTAGTTTCAATTGAAATTTTAATCCAGTTAATATTTAGGTTATTAATTCCTTAGAACCGGGTTTTCAGGTAGTTAATGTTGGTAGTAGTTATAAACAAATGATAAACTACTATATAAACGCTCAATTTATGCTAATTATTTGGGCAATATCATTCTGGTACCCAAAAATCCGTTCCCTATTAAGTACTAAGTAATACTAGTATTTTAAATGCACATATATTCTGTAAATTTGTAAATATAACAATACATTAGCTGAGAACAAGAGAATGTGACTTTGTGCAATTCAATATAAATATTAATCCCGATGTTCATTCCTTTCCAATATCGACTGTTTACAAGAATAAAAATCGATTCTTAGCCTCGAACCTCTGTTTCTTCTCAAGCCGCGTCTCGACTTCGTTTTAGAAATCGCATAAGGATTCAGATCTCGATCGCGGTTCAAAAGTCGAGGTTTGGAACCACGATTTCGTCCGTGTTTTAGAAATCGACCCTATTATAAGTTTTCATACTCTTATAATAATCTAGTGTGACAACCAACCATGAAAGGCTACAGCCAACCACTGAATTACTGGCCTCACGTTCACGTGCTTCAGCAGAGGAGAACGATTATCCAGTGAGTATGGGGGTAATGTGTGGTCATCGAACCTCCCAGCTGTTATAACTGGTTTTCGAAACCGGATTTTGCTACTTAGCTTAGTTTAGCTCAGCTCAGCTCCCCAGGTGCCTTGTGGCGCAGGGACCAGCATACTCATATAGTTGATAAAAGAATTGCGAGGTTTCTACTAAATAAAATGAAATACGCGTTTTTAGATACATGTAGCGTAATTTTGAAATCGAATCTCTTCCCAGTAAGGCAGAGAAAATCAAATGATACTGTACGTATATGATATTTGTCAGCCATCTTCACAATTCATGGGTGTGGTGGACTTTTACATTTCTGCTTTTCGATCCACCATCCGTTTAATATATACCTGCATACTACCCTTTTTTGTTAATGTATTCGTTTGCCAAGTATTTCTTGATTACTTCCCATTCTTCTGTTTTAATTGAATTGCTATCTATCCTAACCTATCTATCCTCTTATTATTCTCTCTCATCCCTAGACTGTCTCCCTTCTATTTCTTGCTTTTCTATTATATATTGCATATTCCTTTCCTTAATAATTTACATCATTTATTAATTTTTTATTCTTTATTCTCAAATCTTTCAAATTTTGGCAGATGATTCAGTTCCAAACGCGATTATAAGAACAATTTACGAATTATATCGATGGCTCAGAACGAGGCTGTTACAACTCAAAAATAGAGATTTTTCAGTAGAGCCATTTAAAGTTTTCCATTGTAGATGGTAAATTAGAGATTCATGGCACAACAATGAAAATTGGTATATATAATCATTGTTATTATAGTTATTATTTAATAATAACTGTTACAAGGCAAAATATAACACTTTCCAATTGAGAAAAAGTTTAAATAGCATAGCTTTAAAGCTGCTATGTGTGCATTTATGTCCCACTAGGAAATTTTTAGAGTTGCAACACTTTCACATAGCATAGTTCTCAATTCAAGTGTTCAAATGATGGTATTAACTCAAAAAGTGAATTTTTGTCTCGTTCTGAGCCATCGATATAACCATAATATTATCAAAATTACTATTGAATCAGAACATACGGAATGGAGACCGATAAACACTGGAGTTCGTCAAGGATGCCACCTCTCACCACTTTTATTCATTATATACATCAACTCCATCATCAGACATTGGCGACTAACAATGGATGGAAACATCCCGCTCTTCCGAAATTGTACTCCAGATACATTATTATATGCAGACGATCAGGTTCTTTTTGCTACAAATGAAGACGAGCTGCAATACTCAATACATCACCTGAATATAATAGCACAAAATTTCAATATGAAAATTTCCCCGAACAAAACAAAAATTATGGCGTTCCAAGGTAAACAGTCAGTTAGGAGTAAAATTTGCATTGGAACCCACATGTTAGAACAGATAAATTCATTTAAATATTTAGGTTATAATTTAACATATTTACTTGTCACTGATATATCTGAAAATATTCAACATTTTAATGGAACCTTAAGAACCATCAACCAGGTTTTCACAACCACGAAAACCCAAAAACATACCAGATTAAAAGCATATAAAGTTCTAGCAAGATCTGTCCTCATGTATGGTAGTGAGGCCTGGACTGTCCGAAACTCAGATGTTCAACGCCTAACAACTGCGGAAATGAGATTTCTAAGGAGGACTGCCGGCTACAGCTTGCTTGACCACAAAAGGAATGAACTAATTACAAAAGAATTGAAAATTACACCTATTTATGAACATCTCAACCACTATAGACAAAAATGCCTTAACCATGTCAATAGAATGGACCGTTCCAGACTTCCAAGACAAATTCTCAGCTATATACCACATGGAAGACGATCTTTGGGACGCCCCCTGAAGAGATATACTGAGAACGTAACAGGCCACTAGGCCTAATACCTGCAAGGACGATGATGATGATGATGATGATGATGATGATGATGATTCTCAAATCTACATACTTTTAATCATTCTTTTCCAGTTATTTTCTCCTAAATGATGTGTACATTTCCATTTTCTTTATTTTACAACACTTGTATAATTTATTTGGCGGAGGCTGAGACGTAGATGGGAAGATAATATAATCATGGATTTGAGGGAAGTGGGATATGATGGTAGAGACTGGATTAATCTTTCTCAGAATAGGGACTGATGGCAGGCGTGATATATACAGTTGCCACGTTCAAACGACGTGAGTACTTTTACTTATCCAATCCAATTCCGATTACACTTTTACGTTTGATAATTTCCTATTTCTATTTCGTATTTATTTATATATTTCAGACATAATTCATCACTCATTGGACTCTACTGAACAAGAGTGCCACAGAATATTATGAAGTTTAATTACAACACTACGTGGTTTTTAACATTATTTTAATTTATGACTTGTAATATTACATTTTAATTATGGAGATGTTTTGTACACCATTAATCTTAAACAGTGTATCTACCACCAATGTAATAGCTACACAGTTTGATATTGAGATATTGTATAATTGTGCCTGAAGATGCCTGAATGGGCGAAAACGTTTGCAATTTGTAGCTCATGAATATAAAACTTAATGACCATATAATATAAGTCATTATTTTACATTGATTTGTTATTTGACTGAGTAACAAATATTATATTATGTTTATCTATATTAATTGACAATCTGAATATTTCCAACATGCTTTCTAAGTTCACAATTAATAATAAACAGCTGGGAAAGTCTATGAGACAGAACTACTATGAAATCATTGAGTTAATAATTTGGCATAACATATTATTGCCACAAACCTTTCAGAAAGATGCCAGAGAAACGTAATGTAACTTACAGCCAGATAAACATTGTTTTATACTTGGAAACCTGTACCTACGATATGTTTATTTTTTATTAAAATTGCAATAGTTATAGCCTATTAGTTTCACCTGCATGGAAAGGAATAATTTTATTTTTTTGTGCAGCCATGAAAATGTCAACTCTGTCCACATTCATATCACTCCTCCTTTAAGACAAAACGTAAATACTGTATATGACGGAAAAAGGATATCCCTCCTTGGTAGGTATAAAATCTGGCAACCCTGTCTGTGTCGATTTTTGTATTGTTTTCTTACCTTCACGTCAATTGTCAATGAATGTTTTAGGCCCGATTGTATAAACCATTTAATCTTAGATCAGAGGTTAAATTGATCCTTGTTTCAGCTGAACTTGGAATTTTGTGTTGTATAAAGTCTAATCTGAGATTAATTTGTCTCAAACTAAAGTCAACTTTGACTGAAGAAATTTCTCCGATTAAGTTAGATGATCCAAGTTCAGTTATTTCTTTTCTGTTTGAAATATACGAGTGACAGATTGTGCAAATAAAATATATTATTATTAATATTAATAGATATGTTAGGTACATTTACATATATTTCTTTCAATTTCTTGCCTTAATACACAAACATTCTTATATTTTATAAGGCTCTATCTGTTCAGCAGTATCAAATAACATAACCTATAATTATATTATGTTTATAACAACCATTAATAATTAATGGATATGATAGGTACATTCATAAATGTTCAATTAACTGTATTACTAAATGAAAATTGTCGTTTTATACAGCTTTATTATGTTTAGCAGTATCAAACACCATAACATGATAACAACTTGGAGAACAGTCAACCTTCTTCTTATTGTCCGCCATTATTTACATCGCACAAAAAAACCAGTGTCTCCAACAGAGTGTAATACGGAAAGTCGCGAAAAAGTAGTTGTAAAGTCGCTAGATTTCTCATTATCAACAAAGAAAGATTAAATTTTGTCACTATGGGGTGCTAAAAAGGTCACTAAATCCCTATTTAAGCAATATAAAAGTTAAAAGAAATTGTTGTTGAAAAAGAGTTAAAATCGCTAGATTGGCAACACTGAACAAACCTGTAGAACATGGTCCGCGCATCACGTATTTCACCTGTTTATGCGATGTTGCCATATCCTTTTCACGTGAACTTAGATTGCATTTGAACCAAGGTAATTTGATCGCAGAAAAGTTTTATACAATAGAAAAAGTGTCTGAACTCGGTTTACTTTTCGATCTTCGATCAAAGTTGATCTTTAGTCAGGGAGTTTTATACAATTGGGCCTTAACGTCAGCCATCTTAACGTCAGTTGCTAGCTTCCATCAGCTGGCAGCGTGGTAGTCCATATTGGCAACATGGCACTGTAGTTCCAAGCTCGGCCGCTTAACTGTCATGTCCCATCTTTAAAAAAAACAAGTATAGTATTAATTTCGCTGTTTTGTAATTCACAATACTGTTGAAAATTAAGAGTACCAAGCTATTCCTCCACAATGAACTTTCAGAGAATGCCGGAAAGGCATATTTTTTTAGTAAAGAAAAAACTACTGCATTTTGCAAAGTGTGCAAAAAATGATATAACTTAAGGACAGACAGAACGCTGTTCTTTGAAAAACACTGTAATAGCAAAAGTCACATTTAGAATATTAAAGTACAGTCAGAACAGACCTTCAATATCATTAAAGTGCTTTTATTTTGCCGTATTTTCAAACTGCAATGCAACTGCAACTTGTCTCAAAATAGTCTTAATTTAAGCTTAACTGTTAAAATGTAGAATTACACTGTTTTTTAATATAATTGAACTGAATAATTAGTCAATTTTCTATGTGAAATTCTGCCGACTCCTTAGTCTTCCATATTTTCTTCAAAAAAAAGTTGGCAACTCTAATTCCAAGAGAGATTATCAACAGTAATCTCACTAGACGTTTTGATTTATCTAGAGAAAATCAAAACTCGAGTGGGATTTAATTGACTATTACACGATTAGAAGAAAGTATATAAAGATTAGAAGTAACGAAGTACTCCAATACAATAAAATATTAATTGACTTACGAAAATACAACTGTCTTCAAATGTATTATTGTACCATCTCAACATTACAAATATTACGCTAGATGCATGCTAGATGGCAGTAGTGTCTTTATACAGACACTGTAATGATTACTATTCAATAAATCTTAATATTAAACAATCTCTGATACGTGACTATCCACAATATCATATAGCAGAAGTTCTTTTTATCCTCTCAGAGCAGAAGCTATAACATAACCTAACTAATATACATAAGTGTTAGAAAAGTTTTAATTAACGACGATGACATAAAAAATAAACGTGAATAATTTTAAAAGGAATAATTATTGAATGTACAATTTTCAAATTTGAATGTGGTTGGTGGTTCAATTGATGTTATATTGGACGTGTGCATAATAGAAGTGGAACTCGTTGATTTAGGCCTACATGGTGTATTCAACTTATTCAAAATTTCCGAATGAATAATTTTAAAAGGAATAATTATTGAATGTACAATTTTCAAATTTGAATGTGGTTGGTGGTTCAATTGATGTTATATTGGACGTGTGCATAATAGAAGTGGAACTCGTTGATTTAGGCCTACATGGTGTATTCAACTTATTCAGGATTTCCGAATGGTGCTCTTCTTTTATTTGTAAATCGGATTTCAGAAGATGCAGAGGTATGATCAGTGATTTTTATTAATTCTTGTTCTTGAATGCCAATGCGAGTCATATTTGAAACTGCTGTGCATCGACTGGAGTGGTTTGTAATTATATATATATATATATATATATATATATATATATATATATATTTTGACGTCCAGACCAGCGCAGTTTCAAATGTTGGCAAACAAAGAAACAAATGCTAGGGACGCGATAAAATTAAACAAATGCTAGGGACGCGATAAAATTGTGCGATAAGCAGTCATGATTGGTTGAAATACGTCCTTTCGTGCCGTTTTATTGGTCAAAAGTAGTATGACGTAGTAAGAGTGTAATAGTCATCGAGATTTATACCCAAAACCTTTCCAAGTTTCTCTTAAAAAGTTTCTGGACAGTAAATACGGTATATAAAACTTTTACTTTTCCTTGTGCTGACAAACATCGAGTGTATAAAATTCAATAAGTTGTATGTTATCAAAAGTTTGGACGGTACTTTCATGCATAATTCACATATGCATGCGTGTTAATTTAAGTGTACTTGAGAAGTATAGTGTCTGTAAGTTATACTGCACTGTTTGGACTGCTGCAATATGAAATGTATGCATTTGCTGTGAGTCTTAAGCTGAAACCTTAGAAGTTACATGACGTATTTGTAAGATTTCCTGAAGGAAGAAGAGGGTCATGTATACTCTATATAATGTTGGAACTCGAGCTCTGGGTTTTGGTTTGGTCAAATAAGGATTGCGTCAAAACTATGAAAGTGAGTCACTGTTGTAACCAGTGGCGGCTCCTGCGTATTTCTTAAGAGGAGGAAAAAAGATAACAGGACGAAATTTGAATGAAACAAGCTACACATTAGCCAACATGCATACATGTAAGACCAGGTAGTGTTGGGGTTGGCCTTCCCTTCTGTATAGCAATAATCTGTTCTTGTAAACTGAGTTTCCTAAATTGTCTAAAATATATGTTTTCACTTCCATTTATTGTTGAATAATTTCACAATTTAACAATTACAAGGAAATTCACCTCGCAGCATTTTTCGAGCACACTACATCATCACACGTGTTGGAAGAGACTATAGCTACTAACACGTAATCGGAACCACGGAAATGGGAATGGGAAATAAACTGAGGAAAGCGAGAACACTGCACCTACCCACGTGGTCTGTGTTGCCACATGTACATTTTACAAGTTCAGTATCACATGCTTTTGAAGAATATCAGTTCTTGTAAAGTCATACTACCATTATTGTTCAAAGTTGCCGGTGGCCAATTTTTATGTTAAAAATAATGTAGTTTGGAGTACCTACTTTCAATTTCAAATATATTTGTACAAAACTGACAACTTGGCTGTTGCCCTGTCTGGTACACAATGAATGGAAGTGAATTTCAGGGGCCAAAAAGATCTGCGATACTAACGTAGAACTACTTCCTCTTTGTTTTATATAAACTCGACTTTAACGTTCAAATATCCTTGAAAGTTTTAAACCATGAATAGTAGCCTATATAAAATGCAATGAGTAATATTTTTTATTTAAAATTTAAAAAAAGTTTATATCGTGGTGTTTTTTTATAACATTGCGTTAAAACTGTTTTTATTGTGCCTCTTCCTAGATGTGTAATAGTCTGGTTGAATGCAAGATCATTCATTAGATGGCAGCGATAGCGAACCCAGTCGGTTTCTATTTCCGCCCATGCGCTGATTCAGAGGAGGTCTCCTCCTTATCCCTTCATTTACTCGCTTTAAAACTCTGCTTCTTTCTCTGGCCGCTAGCGCGCTGTTGTCTACGTGTGTTAACTGCCGCAAAGGAGGAATGGATTGGCTTTCCTCCACACAAACAATCTCGCATCTTTCTCACAGTTTTCTAACAGCACATGAGCGCGCATCGTTTAAAACTCGATCAACCAAGGTTTTCTTATAGCTGTGAACTTAAAAATTATCGAATCTTCCTTGAATTTTAAGGCACATATTTTATTTGGTATTTCCTTTCAAAAGAAGAAAAATGTGAGGAGGACGTTCCTCCCTTCCCTCCCCCGAGGAACCGCCACTGGTTGTAACCTAGTTTCAATTTCCATTAAATCTTGGTTTATGAATCTGTAAGTTTTCTTTCTTGTGATTTATGTAACAAGTTTCTAGTGGTATTTGATGCATAACAGAACTGATGTGAAGCCATTCTATGAACTGAATATATCAGACCCGTAAGTTTAAGATTTAAAAAAATTCTTTCTTCTTCTTCCTCTCGCGTATTAAGCTTGGGGACCTAAATTCATGTTAGTAACCATTTTTACCTATTTTATTTTTTATTTGCGAAAAAATTCATTCCGGTATACACGAGTATATAAAGTTATATTAGGGCTCATATTTTAAAACAACTTTTTTAAATGATTGATTAAATGGCAAACTTACTAGTGTGAAATTATATACAACCACGTGTGGCTTACAGCTGTTTCGGTGCTCCTTCACACCATCATCAGAGCCTACTAGATCCTACGGCGTCATCTCGACTTCGCTGCCTGTTGTAGGGGTGCGTTTGTGTGTTGAAAAGTGGAGTCGAATAGTGTGTGTGTTCTGAAATTGATCTGTGTGTTGAGGATTTGATTAGGGTGTGTTTTGGTATGTCTGTATATTTCATATTGTTCTAGTGTGTTGAGTTTCTGGTTTTTGGGTTGTATGTGTAGGATTTCCATGTCTGTATTTATGTTATTGTATGTGTGGTTAGCATTAGTTATGTGTTCGGCATATGTAGATGAATTGTGTCCTCTTGTTATTGCTTTAATGTGTTCTTTGTAGCGTGTAATAGTTGCGACAAGTTCTACATTGGACAGACAGGCAGATCATTCCAAACACGCTACAAACTAGGTGTGTAAACTATCTGAATAATTCCTGTTATATTTTTCTGGAAGATTCACTCTAAAGTCACAAAAGAAGAACATTATACCCGCTAATATAAACTCCTACGCACTGTGCCTCCAAGATTTGTTGTTGTTGTTGTTGTTGTTGCTGTTGTTGTTGTTGGTGCTGCTGCTGCTGCTTTGTCATTTTATTTCAGTGGCAGAAAACGATGAAGACCGCTATGCCTTTTGCAGTTCCGATGATTTGGAGAGAAGTAAAGATCATGTGACCGATTGCTATTCTGGATTCACAAAAATTTCAAGATTTACTACAAAACTCAAACATTTAATTATTTCTACATCTTGATTACACAACTTTTAACACTGTATCACTTCGGAATATGTTTGATAAGAACATTCTTGTGTTAAATTTTAACGTACCTTGTTAACATGTTTCGACCATTTTCGGTCATCTTCGGAACTGGTCGTTGTTGGTCTTGGCGCCTCTTGTTTCCTGTGAGGGTGCGTTCGTAGTGTAGAGTCAAAGAGTGTATGTGTTTTGAAACTGAGTTGTGTGTTGAGAATATCGTTGGGGTGTGTTTTCGTGTGTCTGTATATTTCATATTGTTCTAGTGTGTTGAGTTTCTGGCTTTTTGGTTGGATGTGCAGTATTTCCATGTCTGTGTTGATGTCTCTGTAGGTGTGGTTGGCATTTGTGATATGTTCTGCATATGTGGAGATGTTTTGTAGTTATGGCTGTGATGTGTTCTTTGTAACGTGTTTGAAATGATCTGCCTGTCTGTCCTATGTATAAGTTGTTGTAGGTGTTACAAATACAACCACACAGGCGTATACAACTCAAATGTAACACCTTTCAATTTTCATTTAACTATAGCTCCATTATGGACATAACGATGTTTTTCCATTACATAGCCTGTCAGTTATTATTTTTCTAGAATCATTCTTTCATTACGATCGTACGATTTAATCAGTATGTTTGAGCTGATTTGAAGTTTCTCTTTTCAAATAATCCACGTTTTAATTATTTATAGTCCATATGTACTATTGCTCCTGTATTTGTAATCCGAAACAAAAATATAACATTCAAACCTAAACAACTGCACTTCCATTCCCGTAACTGGGTGACGTACTCTACGTGCCGTTGTATCCCTGATACAGCGTAGAACTTCTTGCTAAAACTATTAATGTGTAAGTTTCATCCTTATTTTCCTCATCACTCCTGAGACGCTCTTTATATTGGGTTCGATTCGCTCCTATCCGCGGTTTCGGGTGTCCACTTAGGTCTCGTAACGTATCAGACGGGGAGTCTGCTGTATGTGTAATATATTCTCACGTCCTACAAACCAAAATATCCAGGAGTCACCAGTGCGCAGTTGTTTAAAACGTATTTTCTTACACGTAATCTGCAACTCGCTTCTCCCTCAGGATTCATCAGTACGTTTTTGCTAGATATCTAGCGCTGAACGTGTTTTCCATTTGATAAATTCAACTGGAAAATTTTCCTGCAATTTATGAACTCGTCTAACGTATTGCTGTCGTGATTAATCCACCACTGTTCATGTACAACTCCTATCTGCCATCTTGTGTACTTTTTTACGAAAGCTGCCATGTTGAAGTACAGAGATCTCAAGACAGATGGAGTGAGTAACTAGACAAAGGAATCGTGTGCGACGACCTGCTGATTGCTGGCAATGATAAAGCGTGGACAATACCGTAAAGTTCGGAGTGCTAGCAAATGTCGTTACAGATAAACTGTATGTGCCATAAGGAAATTCAAGGAACTTCGTGACTGCAGAGTGGAGGCAGTGATGTCAAGCTCAAAGAGACCCTCTGACCTAACCCTTTATTACAACTACTATACAAGGTAATTCACGAGGATTCTGAGCAAAATATGTCGTATAAAAATTTGTCCTACTCTCAATATTTTCAGCATTACACTAATTTGAAATTGTGTGTAAAATACCATTATTCTTGAGTTTTAAGGGTAAAAAAATATTACAGATAAAGAATTAACCATTCAGGAGTATCATTTCTTTAATTAGCTAGTATTCTGAAGCTAAAAATGTGTTGTCAATTCCATAGTTGTTTCGTACAGATTTTTTTTTTTTCGATTTTTAACTACAAAATTACATTTTTTTGTGCATTTACCACAACAATTGTTACAAATCACGCCACTCTTGTAAATTCTTCAAGACTGTACATTAGGATGCATAATTAAACTGTAAAGAATCAAGTTCCTAAAGTCGTATGATTTGTAACAATTTTTGTGATAACTGCGTAAGAATGATTTAATTTCTAATTAAAAATTGAAAAACAAAATCTGTACAAAGCAACTAACAACACATTTTTAGCTCCGGAACACTAGCCAGTTAAAGAAATGATAGTTTTGAATAGTTCATTCTCTATTTGTAATATTCTTTTACTCTTAAAACTAAAGACAAAAGGTATTTTACAAACAACTTCAAATTAGTGTAATTCTAAAAATATTGAGATTAGGACAAATGTTTATATGACATTTTTTGCTCAGAATATCTTGGAAATAAGCTCCGTAAGGGACGGTAAATCCTCGTGAATCACCCTGTATATCAGCAAGAAATAAAATTATAAAACAAATTCTATCTTATATACCCAAAGCAAATGACATCACTTCTGAGTTCGAAAAAGGCTACATTGTAATGTAAGTACTTATAGCAAAATGTTACGAGTATTTCTTCAAATTCGTCTCTTCTGCTGCTAATAGGCTGGTTATCTGTTTATTCTGATTGTTATTGTACAAAACTTATAGTAACTTACCTGTTTTTTTTTTTTTTAAATGGGACATGACATTAGCGCTGTGATCGGAAAAATAAATGAATATGACATAGCCATAGAGTGGTAGGGCTGTTGCTATGGTAACAATGACTGAGTTGCCAATGTTACAGTTCCCGGTAACATAAGCGGAGTTATGGGGGGGGGCAGTGCCCCCCCCCCCAAACTTGTCTGAACTCTTTTACTTTATTAAAGTTAGAAAATATTGAATTCAAAAAAACTTTTTTGCTTTTGTTTATGATTAAGTTTCCGTGCTTAAATTGACGAATTAATGTCTTCAGATCATGTGTCTAGACTATAATATTTATTTTAAATTCCTGAATGTATAAGAATTTCTATACCTCATTTGAGGAATGGAAGCACTGTAATGTTTCTTTTGTAACAGCCTGTACTCATGTGTTAGAAATCTGCAGGTGTTCAGGCCGCCACTTGGAGAAATATGAATAACGTACTGCACAACAATGCAGAAAAAAGAAAAGTGATCCCGGCATAATGTGTAAACTTAAAGACGAGATTAAATAAATTAAATTTCATATGATATGTTTATGAAAGCTTAATATAAAAAGTTTCTGTTAGCGCTGTTACGTAGTGTTATTGAGTGTTTCTGTACGAGAGAGAAAAAGAGAGGGATTATTTTAAATTATGCCCTATTATAATTTGTGCAGGGACATCATTTTATTTTTACTTGCATTTTTATTGTACCTGCATTTCTGAATGTACTTCACTCTCACCCCTTCACTAATGTCCTTGCTCCCGTCAGACACACAAACTTACGGCCGCTGTTGCATTCGAAGTCTTCAAGCAGTGAAGTAAACACTGCAGTGTATAGTGTGTTTCAGAAATATGGTTGCGTTTTCTATAGAAGAAAGAACCTATATTAATAATACCGTACTAAAAATTATATTGAAGAAACGATAAATTAAATTTCAGAGAATATGCTTCAAAATGTTTTTAATAATATGCGTAAAGAATTGAAGCCTGCATTGTAATGAACGGCAACCATTTTCAGCAACTTGTTTAAAAATTCAGATTAGCTTATTTTGAATTGAGGTGGCTAGAAGCAAAGGGATGCTAGTGACATTTGTAATAACATGAGTTAAGTGCATCCAATGTAAGCTAAATTATCTAAAATTTTAGTGGCAAAGGGATATTTTAATCGCATCACACATTAAAATTTAAATAAAAATTTCACCGATTTTACGAAAGCTTAAATATTTAAACCCCATTTTCTCAAAAGTAACTTAAGTGCACTTACAGCCCTTTACTTATGACCCCCTCAATTTAAATGCACTCTCTGTATTGTATGTTAACATCAATAATTAATATGCTAAATAAAGTAGACATTACATAACGAACATAGCCGCCTGAAATGTTGAGTTTTTTAAAAAAAATGTTACTACTCTACTGTATTTTGATAAATTCCGTAAAAGTGATGATCAAACTGAAAATCGTAATATCGTATTTCCCTACAACATAAATGGATACACTACTTTTCTCTCCTCCTATACCTAGTAAAACGATTTGTTTACATACTGCACTAGTAACATCAAACTCCTGTAATGGAAGGGGGAAACAGTGATTCCGAGTATAGCCAGGTTAATGTTAAAGATGTTGGTAAAAATAAAGTGATGTCCCTGTAGTAGACCTACAGTTCAAACCCTGTACAACTCCGTCCGAAACATCGCGGATATTGATGTAACACTGTAAGAAACATGCCCCCCGAAAATAACTTTATTAAATGATCATATTCCGATATACTGTACCACGGTCAAGCTATAACGGGGGAAGGAGGTAAATGATGTCACCCACAATCCCGTTAAATGGGGATTCTATGGTTTTGCTTTGACCCCCCCCCCCTCCCAAGGAAATGGTTGTCTCTCCGCCTATGTCCGGTAACAATGACAGAGTTGCCAATGTAACAGTTGCCACGTGTTAAGAATCAGAGCCATCTACATAGAAAGCCGAAGCCTTGGGTTGGCAACACTGTAAATAACTGTCAAGTGGAGGCCTACGATACGAATACAAAAGCATGTGCCTGTGTTAATGTCGATTGTCAAGTAAATTCATATTATAACATTGATCAATAGTCGATCCATTACGCCTAAAGCCACACTGATGATCCTCAATAATTTCATCTACATATGGAGTTAATCTTCTCAAAAGAATATTGGACAGAATTTTGTAGGACGTCAACAAAAGTTTTTTTCTCTCTCTATGAGGGCGGGAGGGGAACATCCCTATGCACCGCGACCTGAGGTGTATTGTGCGCCCCCTGGGATGAGTTGCAAGCCCAACGACCGCACCCACGCCGAACCAACCTAACCGCTAACACCCTAACGATCAGTCCCGCCATCCTTCCAAATACGTGTACCATTCCACCCGAACAACCCCCCACATTCTCCTCTCAAATGGTCTGAGGTGTAAGCCTACTCTCCAGTCTCCTCAACGGTCTGAGGTGTAAACTCCCTTCTCTCGTGGGAAGGGGAGTAGGTTCCGCTGCTGTTCACTAGCTACCATCCACGGAGGCCGGCCGAGAGAGTCAGCAGCTTCGGAGGGCCGCCGCAGGTGCTATCTGTAAACCAAGCAAAACTACCAGAATGATGGTGAGGGAGGAAAGGAAATGGCGAGAATGAGTGGGGTTCCATACGCCTCATAAAGTTACTTGATATTCATCCATAGGTGTGAGAGAAAAACCCGAAAATACCTCACCCAGGCAAGTCCTCCCAAGCGGGGAA